>OV743333.1:3757383-4076863 GCA_928268935.1 Lasiommata megera
AAACGTCGCGAGGAAACCTGCACGCCTGAGAGTTCTCTATAATATCTCAATGGCGTGTGAAGTCTGGCCAGCGTGGCGGACTATGGCCAAACTCTTCTCATATTGAGAGGATACCCGTGCTTTGTAGTGTAGCGTTGGTCATGATGGTAACATATTTACTCCTTTATATTGTAATGATCTTTAATGTTTGTTTAATTATTAATAGCTTCAATGCTAGCGAAATCACGGTCAAATCTAGTCATTATTAATAATATAATAAAACTGTAACAAGACTATTTCTGTACATAAAATATATTTGAAAATTTTAATTAGAGGATGCTTTACTATCGACACAGCCCAACACAATTTATTTTTTCCTGTCTGTATCTCGGCCGCGCATCACGCCGAAACTACTGGATGGATTTGAATGAAATTTGGTATAGGAGTAGCTGATACTCCGGTTCAACATATACGATATTTTGTATCCTGGAATTCAGCACGGTTCGCTTGGGAGAGGGGATGAAAGTCAAATATGTATTTAGTTGTAATTCATTAACCGATTTCATTCATATTTTTTTTTGTTAGAAAGGAGATAATTTAATGTTTACCCTGTAATTATTTAAAGGTCGTCGGGTTAGTAATCCATTCATTGATTTACCACTAGCCGTAGGTAGAACGCGTCATATGAAAACAAGGCGAGAAGTTGTCACCAACTAACTATACATTCCTACATATCGGTATTTCGATGTATTACAACCCGTCTAATGCACTAGACATCTGGCCGTTATATTATCTATAGCAGCGCGTAGGGCTTTGTAATTCATTCGGATTATACGGCTCGAGTGTTAGAATCGGCGACTTTCGTCTAGCCTTGTCACACGCTGGGGGAAAGGAGTGCACGCGTCGCTATTTGTGCACTACTTTTCCGTCCCATTTTTTGAGCGTTAATGATCGATCTACGGCTAGTGGTAAATCAATGAATCCATTGCTTTGTGATTGGAAGACAAACAAACACACTTTCACACACACACTAACTCAACGCAGACGAAGTCGCGGGCATCAGGTAGTATGATATAAATAAGGTAATGCCAAATTTTATGCTTGCAGAGCTAGGTCAGCATGAAATACCTACTGTAGAGGAGATCTGATCGGACAGTCTGCCAGTTATTCGAACATAAATAGCCATATGGTCTTACGTGACAATGTCAATGTTAGAATGTTTTAAAAGAAAAACCTTGAATAATGAATAGAAGCAGGCGTTACTTTGCGGAAGTCCATGATAAACAATAAACAGCAAGTATAATTTGCTATATTCCGCCGACAACCGGGAGTTTTGTATAATGTAATGTAACACCACACAAAATCTTCCACTAGAACCTCTACGCACTTTTCGATCCGACACCGGATCATCCTCAGGAGATGTTGACTTCACAAGCGAGAAAAGTGAAAAGTAAAGTCAAATCTTGCTTTTTTTTCCGCTGGGAAATGCGTTTACGCATCCCCTCCGGAAATGGCGCAGACAAGACTGCGTCGTTTCCGACGGGGTATGTAGGACTCGCCGGCGGCCAGACTGGCGACCAGAATACCCACTCAAAACCCAGCGATGCTCCTACGCGTCGCCTGGTGGCTGGGTCACGGGGACACCCGCGCACACGACTGCAAAAAGAAAAACCTTCCCTTAAAAGGAATAATTCAACATTTATATTGGAATCTAATCTAGTTATCACCATCAAATAACTACTATGTAAATTATTGACGCGTCAAAAGCGCCTTTTAAAGGACTATTTGAATAAAGATTATTTTCAATTTGAATTTTTGAATTTGAATATAGATATTTTTTTGCTGCTTTGTATGGCACACGCATTACTTTGCAAAATGCATCATCATAATTTTCATATTAAGTGTTTTAGTTTTAGGTTCATCTTAATCTAAGTTTATTTTGAGTTATTTTTTCTGTCATTCATGTGTTTATCTTTCTTAATATTTCAATAATAAATAAATAATATTTATATTTAATCCGGGCACGCACCTCTAAATTTTCGGAGTTATATGCGTTTTTAAGCAATTAAAATATCACTTGCTTCAACGGTGAAGGAAAACATCGTGAGGAAACCTGCACGCCTGAGAGTTCTCCGTAATATTCTCAAAGGCGTGTGAAGTCTGCCAATCCGCACATGGCCAGCGTGGTGGACTATGTTAATGGAAAAGTTAGAGGTGCGTGCCCGGGTTCGAACCGCCGACCTCTGATTAGGAGGCTGACGCCCTAACCACTAGGCTATCACCGCTATTGTGTACACCACATTAAAGAAGAAATAAAAGACAGCAAAAAACACAGAAAAAGAAAGAGGTACAATATGTTATATAGACAGTCTGAGCGCTACGAAAACAGACACTGAAATGAATCATAAGCTTATACCACGTGTACGCTAATCACGTTCCAGCGACAATGTTTTGAAGTCTTTCTAATATAGTACCTATTTATTAAACGCGCATTAAAAATAATATGGACAATGTAACGAGCGACAGGAGGCAAAATCTGTCACGTTGGCGGGCACGGTTTGAAGGTACGCGACCGAAATAGGTACACGTGTTAAATAAGAGGTAAGTTTTGACGACCTTTTTTTCGGACTGACTATTGGCTGTTCTAACCCTATTGGTTGCGACAGCGTAACCGGGCTGTTTGGCGAGCTTCGGAAAGAAGCTCTGCCAGAAGAAATTTTGAGACCTAGGGCTCAAAGAAACTAAGGAAACGTCTGCCTAAGGGCGCCTCCTGTGAGGCCGAACCTCGGCTTAGGCGACGTTTGGGATAACGGGGGGGTCGGACGGTGAGTGGTCCGTACGTCTCCGAGGCCGTGGATGGAGCCCACGTCCGGATGACGTAAGATAGCGGGGACCTCGTCTTCGCCGTGAAGACGGTGTGTAGCGTATGATTGTGTGGTAGGTGGTACGAGTATGTTGTCAGTAGTCATCTGATCGTCAGGGTCGTGAAGGATATGTTCACGACCCTGACGTCCAGTCCTCTTTCGGAGAGGAGCGCTTAGGTCGGGGGAGTAAAAAGAAAAAAAAGTGTGACATTACATAAATGTAATGTCACTTTTAATTACATAAATGTAATGTCACTTTTAATTACATAAATGTAATGTCACTTTGTGACGGATAGGTAGCCTACTGCGTTTATTAATCATGAAGTAGAGTCTGTTAAGAACAAAACGGCCTTAGTTGGCCAGCGCGCGCGCTCTCGCATTATAATCTTGGAGGTCCTGGGTTCGATTCCCGGCTCGAGTCTAGTCTGGTGGGAGGCTTCTGCCGTGGCTAGTTACCACCCTACCGACAAAGACGTGTCGCCAAGCGATTTAGCGTTCCGGCACGATGGCGCGTATAAACCGACTAGGCGTATGGGTTTATCATACTCGTAACAGGTTAGCCCGCTACCATCTTAGACTGCATCATCACTTACCACCAGGTGAGATTGCCGTCAAGGGCTTAATTGTAGTGGATAAAAAAAAGTACATTTGGGTTATATAAAGGAATAGATGGAATAGTTGTTCGCTTAGGCCCTGAAGAAGGGCATTTGGACAAGGATCATCGTCAACATTTGAATGGTGGTCACAGTGGAAACAGACGACCTACGTGGCACAGCGAGTGCGCTGTCAGATTTCGAAGGTCCGAATTCGGACGTGGCAAGTTACCACCCTACCGACAAAGACGTGTCGCCAAGCCGTTTAGCGTTCAAGCACGATATCGCGTAGAAACCTATTAATAAAATTTTATTGTAATTTAAATAAAATTAAAAAAAAAACTATACTTCATTATGATCAACCCATTACCGGCTCACTACAGAGCAGAGGTCTCCTCTCGATATGAGAAGGGTTCGGCCATAGTCCACCACGCTGGCCATGTGCGGATTGGCAGACTTCACACGCCTTTGAGAACATTATTTTAATTGTTTAAAAACGCACATAACTCCGAAAAGCTAGAGTTGCGTGCCGGGATTCGAACCGGCGACCTTTAATTAGGAGGCTGGCGCCCTAACCACTGGGCTATCACCGCTTACTGGGCTATCAACTAATATTTCCTAATTTTTCATAATAGCCTACCTAAAGAGATTTTCTGCGAAAAGTCCTTTATATCTTTCAAGAAGTAACTTAAAAAGCATTGTTTAAATTTATAAGCGCGCTTTGGCCTACTACTTCATTATTTTTTAATTTAACATTAAGTGAAACTGTTTCTTTTGAGAATAAAGATCTTTAAACCCAATATTTCTTTTAGGTTTCATCAAGACCAGATACTTCTAGTTCTCTACATCGCATGTTAAGCGATTGAGCTTTTAAAATTCAAATAATCTTTATTCAAATAGTCCTTTACAAGTCACTTTTGACGCGTCAATAATTTACATAGTAGTGATTTAATGGTGATAACTACATTCGTAAACTTAAAACTAAAGCTACGAAGGTTCCAAACGCGCCCCGGTCTAAGAAGAAGTCTACAAGAAACTTAGCCGGTTTTATAATGGATATATTAAATTGAATAAAGCTATTTGTAAATGGACGCTAGCATTGGGTGGCATGGAGCGCGTTGCGTGCGCCGATAACTGGCGGCGGGCCAAATGTTGTACGCACACTTCGGAGCAAGGTCACGTCGCATCACTGTTACGGGGCACACTCGATGCAGGTCAAAAACGTTAAAATAAAACGGTTATGTAACGAACTTGAGTGAACAATAGGGAGTTTCGTTCCTAAAGACTGGACATTGGTTAATATAATAAATAATACAAACCACGCATTGGAAATTCTTTATCTTATATATAAAATTCTCGTGTCACAATGTTCGTTCCCATACTCCTCCGAAACGGCTCGACCGATTCTTATGAAATTTTCTATGCATTTTCAGTAAATCTAAGAGACTACTATCTATTTTTCAAACCCCGAAGTGATAAGGGGTGTACCCCAAAAATTTTTTTTAATTATTTTTTTTTGTATTATGTGGCATTGAATAATACATACAACCCTTAATTTTCACTCTTCTATCGCCAACCCCAATTTTTTTTATAATCATTTTAGTAATTTAATCATTTGTAATCCCGCTCGATAACTGAATAATTATCGTCTTTATTGTGAATGTTTTGTCACTCTAATTCGACTAAAATTTCTCTGAGCTTATTGTAAAGCTAAAATTTTTGAACATAATATTTATGTTATTTTTATATTCCCTCATCGTTCACAGCGCTCCATGCCTCTTTCACTCATATACCACATCCTTACACACAATAAGTTAGTTATTTTTTTTCTACAATAGAAATTCCCTAGAAATAATGTATATGGCAAAACAACGTTTGCCGGGTCGGCTAGTCTTCATATTCTAGCTTCTGCCTGTGAAATAGCTCATCACGTTTACAATTTTAAATTTTTCCACGGGAACTATTCGAGAGATCGGTATAGAAAGTATATGTCCTTTTCCATAGCATAGGTGACATGCATACCGAATTTTAGCGGTTTAGCTCGTAAACACTTCAATTTTCCCTCGGGAACTACTTAAGGCATCTGGATAAAATATATAGCCTATGTTCTTTTCTTTCATGGAAATTAACATAGGCTTATTGGGTTGTGGTAAGCCCACATTCCTAATTGATTTCTACACGACATTGTGCCGGAACGCTAAATCTCTTGGCGACACGTCTTTGTCGGTAAGGTGGTAACCAGCCACGGTCGAAGCCTCCCGACCAGACTCAAGCCGGGAATCGAACCCAGGGCCTCCAACTTTATAATGCGCCAGCGCACGCGCAGCGCCACAATTCAAATCACTACTATGTAAATTATTGACGCGTCAAAAGTGCCTTTTAAAGGACTATTTGAATAAAGATTATTTGAATTTGACCGACTGACCCCCTCCAGCTGGTCCTAGACAGGCCTTCCACCACACGGGGTGAAACACCCCCTTTGTCATCCACGGAGGTCGTCAAATCAAGTGTCTCTTGTTACTGGGGGTAAGCATTTCACAACTGTTTCATTCTATGGAATTCCTACGTAGTGACTTCGACCAAAAACAGGGTAACCCTCCGCGTGATAAGCTTATGATTTGGCACGCACTTCTGGCACAAGTGATGGGAAAAATACGAAAATGAATGATAAAAACTTTGAACTATTGCCAGTTAATTATTGGTAGCATAGTACAATTATTTTACGTGTACTTTTTGTAGACCAAGTCTTTTTCCTAGACGGGCCACAAACCAATGGGGACGTCCAAGAAGCCTCCCAGCGGCCAGCTCCGTCGGCAAGAGCTCTAAAAATAATTTGAAGTGACATGTGAGATGGTGATAATGAAAAGAAAATTTACCTGGCTAAGTTTGTAGTGGGCTTCTTCTCAGACCGGGGCGCGTTTGGAACCCTTATAGCTTTAGTTTTAAGTTTACGAAAGTAGTTATTACCGTGAAATCACTGCTATGTAAATTATTGACGCGTCAAAAGTGCCTTTTAATGGACTATATGAATAAAGATTATTTGAATTTGACAGACTGACCCCCGCCAAATAGTCCTAGACAGGCTTTTCACCACACGGGGTGATTCACCCCCGTTGTCATCCAATGCGCCCTCAGCTGGGTCCAGGGACGCGCGGAGATCCCACTGCGTCGGGTCGTTAGCCATCGGAATACGATTGTTTTCGAATTTGAAGAATTTCCAGTTTTTGCAAGTATCCCACATGAGAAATCGTTAACCGATGTTACCAGGTAGCACCAGCCCTAATGCTACTCTTCCCCCCCGGACTAATCAAAAGGGACCCACAGCATTTGGGCAGGTTAACCGACCTGGCAACCTAACAATTGTAAATGTACTACCTAGGTATACTTAGTTGATTTTTTTATACACTACAAGTTAGCCTTTGACAGCTACCTCACCTGGTGTTAAGTGATGATGCAGTCTAGGATGGTAGCGGGCTAACCTGTTAGAGGTATGGTAAAACCCATACTCCCAATTGGCTTCTACGCGACATCATGCTGGAACGCTAGATCGCTTGACACTTTCTTTCTTTCTTCCGGATCTTTGTCGGTAGGGTGGTAGCTAGCCTCAGCCTTCCACCAGACAGACTCGAATTGGGAATCAAACTTAGGACCTCCAACTTTATAATGCGAAAGTGAGCGCGTTGCGCCACGGAGATCGTCAAAATCAAAGTCAGAGTCAAAAAGTTTATTCATGATTCATGATTAACCCATTCTCGACACACTACAGAGCACGGGTCTCCTCTCAATATGAGAAAGGTTCGGCCATAGTCCACCACGCTGGCCGTGTGCGGATTGGCAGACTTCATTATCAGTAGATAGTATGATTTTGGTATGATGATCAACCAAAAACACAATTACCAAAGAAGAATTCCAACGTCGACTTTCTCTTTACTGAACGGTTTCAATAGAATTTTTTAATAGTTAACAAACTGTTGTAAGATAGGTACTCTTTCGTCACAATATAGGTTACGTATTCTTTTACGTACGCACATGGCCAGCGTGGTGGACTATGGCCAAATCCTTCTCATATTGAGATGAGACCTGTGCTCTGTAGTGAGCCGGTAATGGGTTGATCGTGATTCTTTTACGTAAATACATTGCAGATTTTATTTATTTGGCAATCAGAACAATTTACGAATTACTTAAAATCTTAAAAACTTACTTCTTATTTTCTATATTTTATTGTAATTACATTATTTCTCTTAAAGTATCGTCTATGTAACAGTAACAATTAAGTGACTTCAGTAAAAATATTTATTTGATTCCATATCTATATATATAAAAGCGAAAGGTCACTTACTTACATGCTTACATAATTACTGATTAAACACGAGATCTCAAAAACTATTGTACGTATAAAGCTATAATTTAGCAAGTAGGTAGTTGATAGTTAAGAGATGTTAGCTAAGAAAGGATATTTGGAAATTCCACCCCTAAGGGGGTAAATTCCAGATTGGAAGTTTGTATGAAAATCCTTTGTTTTAGGAGTTGGAAACTAAAATTTGCATCATCATCATCATCATGATCAACCCATTACCGGCTAACTACAGAGCACCTCTCAATATGAGAAGGTTTTGGCCATAGTCCACCACGCTGGCCATGTGCGGATTGGCAGACTTCACACGCCTTTGAGAATAATTAAGATGAATAATAATAAATAAAAAACATGTACATTAATTTTTTTCGAATTTAAGGGTGGTAACTTAGGGGATGATAGTTTTTGCAATTTTTATTTATTATTAAGTCTTCAAGCTTGAAATTTTGAAAATACTTAGGTTTCTTTTAGGGCGTTAATATCAGGTTAGAATTTTTTATCCAAATCTAACCTGAAGGGCATAAAGTTTGTATGATAGTACTAAGTTTTTTAATTTAGAGACACGAAAATCGGCAATTTGACATTTGCCTGTAGCTTACTTTCTGGGCATTGGCTGCACGGGAAACCTCAATCTACGCAGATGAAGTCGCGGCTAACACCTAGTCTTTTATATAGGTACATCTGTTACCCTGTATATCATGTTTAAAACGAATAAATGAATTTATTATTATTTTTATTATATCAACTCTCACGCCCGCGTGCAAAATAAATACATATTAAAACCAAAACAGATATAATGTACTTAAATAGATAAAAATAAAAACCTACATATACATTACATAAATACATATTTATACCGGGCGGAGGAGACCAGACGGCCGGGGGTCAGGGCGACAAGTTGAGAAACCGGTGGACTATCCTAGCCGAGTCCAGCAACACCGCTTTTTGCATCCTGGCTGCGAGCGAACTGCCACGGAACCCCAGTCGCCTCAGATGGTGAGCGAGGCTGACTGGGATCAACCCATTCGCAGATATGACGATTGGGATGGTTTCAGCGGACTGCACATGCCACATGTCTAAACCTCGTGAGCCAGATCGAGTTACTTTTTTTCTCCTTCTCAGCTCTCCTAGTCAGCAGCTCTTTTATTATTCATCATCATCATCATTATCAAACGATTGACGTCCACTGCTGGACATAGGTCTTTTGTAGGGAGTTCCAATGCTCACTGTCTTGGGCCGCTTGCTTCCAGCGGCTCCCTGCGACTCGTCTGATGTCGTCTGTCCACCTAGTTGGGGGTCGACCAATGCTACGTTTACCGGTGCGGGGTCGCCATTCCAGCACCTTGGGACCCCAACGTCCATCGGTTCTCCGAGCTATGTGCCCCGCCCATTGCCACTTCAACTTCGCAATTCGCTGAGCTATGTCGGTAACTCTGGTTCTTCTACGGATCTCCTCATTTCTGATTTTATCACGTAGAGATACTCCCAGCATAGCTCTCTCCATCGCCCTTTTATTATTATAATTAAGCAATATTAAAAAAAAAAAAATGTAAATTACTTTTTAGTACACAGATTTAATTAATTTCATTTTTATTTAATTAGTTATTAACAAAACCAGCCATTCAAAGGGGGAACGCTGCCAGTATCTTCAAAACCTTGCCTAAAGGGACTCCTTTTAATAATATATTTTAGTTATGATGTTATATATTTATTTATTTTTTAAGATTTTTAGTTTTAGGTTACTTATTATTAGTTTTAGGTCACTTTACTTTTCTTGCTTGTGAAGTCAACATCTCCTGAGGACGATCCGGTGTCGGTTCGAAACGTGCGTAGAGGTTCTAGTGGAAGATTTTGTGTGGTGTTATATTATACTAATCTCCCGGATGTCGGCGGAATATAGCAAATTATACTTGCTGTTTACTGTTTATATATGTATTCTTGAAATTTAACACATAAGTTTGTTAATAACTAATTAAATAAAAATGTAAATGTAAAACATGTTAATGTAAAGACGTAAAATCTCGTTATATAGGCGACATGTTCGCATCGCAGTATTCTGCTAGTCTGCCATTGCATAATATATAATAGCTGACCGATAAACCTAAGACCTTTAGATACCAGTTTAACCTACTTAGAGAAGGGCGCTATTCAGTATCGAATAAGTGTTTTGAAGCTGTGATAGCCTAGTGGATAGTACGTTCACCTCCTAATCAGAGGCTCAGTATAGCGCCTATTCACGTCCAATTATTAAAAAAACAAAATAATCTTTATTCAAATAGTCCTTTAAAAGGCGCTTTTGACGCGTCAATAATTTACATAGTAGTGATTTGATGGTGATAACTAGATTCGTAAACTTAAAACTAAAGCTATGAGGGTTCCAAACGCGCCCCGGTCTAAGAAGAAGCCCACAACAAATTTAGCCAGGTAAATTTTATTTTTGTTATCACATATTAACAGGGCACGCCGGGTTTGGGCAGTACCTACTTGGGTCTTAATGCCTAAAGATAGAAGCTTTCAACGCCTGCGTCTTACCGGTCATGACCTACGGAGCAGAAACGTGGACACTCACAGTAGGCCTTGTCCACAAATTCAAAATCGCTCAGTGTGCTATGGAGAGGGCTATGCTGGGTGTTGCTCTGAGGGATAGAATCCGTAACGAGGACATCCGTAGGAGATCCAATGTAACCGTAAATTTAAAACATGTATACTAATTAGAAAAATATTAACCAAAACCATACACACACAAATTACTTTTAAAACCAAATCACATCTAAACACACGAAATAGACATAAGTTAAGATTATACAAAACTAGAACAAATTATGGCATAGCATAGTAAAACAATACAGGTTGAGGGAGCACAAATGTATAATAGCTTACCCAAAGATATTTTTTGCGAAAAGCCATTTGCATCGTTCAAAATGAAACTCAAAAAGCATTGTGTAAATTTATAAACACGCCACTTTTGGCCTACTATTTCTTTATTGTAAACTGTTTTATTTTATTAATTTCTTATCAAACTGTTTTATTTTATTAATTTCTTATTAAGTGAAATTGTTTCTTCTGAGAACAAAGATCTTTAAACCTAACCGACGTAGCCCAACGGATTAGCAAGCTGAAGTGGCAGTGGGCGGGTCATATCTGTCGCAGAACCGACGGCCGTTGGAGCAGACGTGTTCTGGAGTGGAGATCGCGTACCGGTAAGCGCAGCGTAGGACGACCACCTGCTCGCTGGACCGACGATCTGAAAAGGATCGCTGGTGGTGGGTGGATGAGGAAGGCGGAGGACCGTGTGTGGTGACGCGCTTTCGGAAAGACCTATGTCCAGCTGTGGGCGTCTATAGGCCTGAGTTTAATATATATTGTATATAGTATACTTGGGTTTAAATGTTAGGACAGCCTAGACCCTAACAAAATTCAGCAAAAAACGCTTCGAGGCAGAGCAGGTAATGGACACAAAAATGGATAAAGAAACCTGTTGCTTCTTGTGTCGCAAAAGGAAATTCGAGATATTTCTTTAAATTTAATTTAATTTCGGCAATTAATGTCGGCGGGCGTACCTAGTGTTAACTATGTGTTAGCTCATTTATGCTAGCCGTAAATATTGTTTTATGTAAACATGTATGTACAAATAAATAAATTTACGTAATAATAAATAAATAATTACATTTTTGACGACCTCCGTGGCGCAGTGCGTGCGCTGTCGTATTAAAGTTGGAGGTCCTGGGTTCGATTCCCGGCTCGAGTCTGGTCTGGTGGGAGGCTTCGACCGTGGCCAGTTACCACCCTACCGACAAAAGACGTGTCGCCAAGCGATTAAGCGTTCCGGCACGATGTCGCGTAGAAACCAATTAGGAGTATGGGTTTACCATACCCCTAACAGGTTAGCCCGCTACCATCCTAGACTGCATCATCACTTACCAGCAGGTAAGATAGCTGTCAAGGGCTAACTTGTATTATATAAAAATAAAAAATCTATATATAATAAAAGCGAAAGGTCACTTACTTACATACTTACTGATTAAACACGAGATCTCAACAACTATTGTACGTATAAAGCTATAATTTAGCAAGTAGGTAGTTGATAGTTAATAGATAAGATTAAAAGTTAGTAGATGTCAGCTAACAAAGGATATTTGGGAATTCCACCCCTAAGGGGTTAAAATAGGGGTTGGAAGTTTGTATGAAATTTGTTTGTTTTTAGAGTTAGAGACACAAAAATTTGCATTAAGATTAATAATAATAAATAAAAAACATGTACATCAATTTTTTTTTAAATATTACCTGTTAAGTTTTTGCTTATTTTTTTTTAATATGAAGTCTACAAGCTTGAAATTTTGAAAATAAGTTTCTTTTAGCCTAAGTATAAGGTTTAAATTTTTTTCATCCAAATCTACCCCGAAGGGAGTAAAATAGGGGTTTGAAGTTTGTATGAAAGTCCTATGTTTTTTAATTTAGAGACACAAAAATCGGCAATTTGACATTTGCCTGTAGCTTACTTTCTGAAGCAGGGCAATGGCCGCACGGGAAACCTCAATCTCACGGGAAATCAGCAATTCTACGCAGACGAAGTCGCGGGCAACAGCTAGTAAATAAATAAAAGAAAGTCGTGTTGGTTACACGATTTATAACTCAATAACGGCTGAACCGATATGGCTGAAAATCGGTGGGTAGGTAGCTTAGAACCAGGAGATGGACATATGATACATTTTATCCCGTTACATTTCCCTCGGGATTTAGGAAAAACTGTATTTCACGTCAATGAACAATAACTATAGTTATAGCTTGCTTATTCCATAGGAGTTTTTAAAAACCCCTAATCTACGCGGACGAAGTCGCGGGCATCGACTAGTAATTAATATTGCGTAACAATTGCGAAAATATCTAAATAAAAATAAAACGGATAAACGAGAAATTCTGTATAGATCCACAATTTTTCAACTATAATGAGAATAGACGTACTGTAACACTACAAACAAAATTCAACTATCTCGTCTCACTAACTTGCTAAGCTAAAACTAGATGGCGCTGGCTGTATATTGGAAAAAAGTCTATCGCGCTAGAGAGATCGCCAGAGCCTACTACAAGAGACCGCCACAAGCAAGCGAATGATGAACGTGGCGTACCACACGTACGCCCTCAAAGACGAACGCGTACGCCGCGTCGTCATTAGAGGTCTCCCGATGTAGATGGGCACGGAAGTTCAGATGCTCCAATAATCCATGCGATTAGAGATGAGACATACTTGCAAAATTCAATACCAGGGCTTTCAAGTACGAGTACGTTAAAATACCAGGGTCGAAAACCAGGTTTTAAAATACTTGAAAGTATTTGGCAGTATTGTGTCTAGTTTATACCGTGCCTTAATAAAATTCGTTTTTTTTAGACCAAATAAAATCTTTCCTTCCTACTTTTTGAATTACAGGCTTAGGACTGTCTGCTAAGAAAATTTGTGTTAAATTATGGTATTTTGTTTTGAGCTAGGTTAGCTTTAGCAGGCGTAGTTAAAAGATTTCAATTCATTTTGTGTATATACATGATTTTGTAAGGCTTTTTTTGGTAGTTTTGCTTTTTGATCTTTTTTATATTTTTTTAAATAACATTTTCCTTTTTATTCTGTTGAAGAAACAACATCTGCTCTACTTTACGACTACCTAGTCGGGATCTCCTCTCCGTCAATATATTTCCTGCAACGGAAAAAAGCCGTTCGCAAGGGACACTAGAGGCCATTGCATTTAATTTTAATTTGGCCAGTTTGGCTAAATTTGGGTAAATTGCTTGATTTTTTTGCCACCATTCCAATGGGTTCATGTCTGGAGACAAAACTCTATCATCGATATATTTTTGGGTCTCAATGATCGCCCTGCTACCGGCAGTTCCAGCTGGTCTTGCACTGAACATAAGTTTATGGTAATGTTTCCATAAAAGGCTACTAGATTTTTTTACCTGACTATCTGGCACATCAGAAGTTGTTGCTGAAGACTGATGCCGCTCATCCTCTTTAATCATTGCGGTTACTAGGCCCACTATATGCTTCTTAGTACTGTCAGCAACATTTTCATTTTGAAAGTACAATTTGTACCTCGGGTCTAAAAACATAGCCGTGGTGTATGTTCTGCTCTGTTCTAAATTAGAGAAGCGCGTGCTTATTTCTGAAAGCAGATCTTGCCGGCACATTTCCACTTCATCAGGAAAAACGACAATATTATTTTCTTGCCGATATGTCGGACTTATGATCTCGTTGAGAGCGTTTGTGAGACCAATCGTTAAGGGGATGACTGAGCTTCCAGTTACATAATTCTGGCCACTCATCTCTCTCGTGGCTTCTTCACATGGCTGTAACACTAAGAGTAATGATTGGCAGATATCCCACTCATAACTCGAGAGATGTATTAAATTATGCCCTTCTAAATTACTAAGTGCACATTTAATTTCATCTTTTAGTTCTACAAATCTTTGTACCATATAAAATGTGGAGTTCCACCTAGTAGCGACATCTTGTATTGGCCTTTTCACGGCTTTGTTGGCTTGTTCCTGATATTTCTTTAATTTACTCCATGCTAAATTACTTCGTTTAAAGTAGAAAACTATCGCTTTCACTTTGTTAATAATGTCGTTAATGTAAGAGTTCCCTAACACTTTTTTGACTGCCAGGTTCAGCGTATGCGCATAGCAGCCAAAATGTTTCCACTCTAAGTGTTGAACTATGGCATTTTTTATATTAGCCCCGTTGTCTGACACTGCAAGTAGGATCTTGTTATCTGTCAAATTCCATTCTCGAGCCACATTTCTCAATTCCTCGGCTATGTGAATACCTGTATGAGTTATCCCTAACACCTTACATTCGAGTAGCACCGACTGTAGGATAAAATTTTTATCTATGTAATGACCCGTGACTGCTAGGTAAGAGTCGTTATTTCTTGACGTCCACATATCGGTCGTTAGGCATATACTTTTGACATCTTCATTTAGAGCTGCTTTCGTCTTAGTTTTTACCTCTTCGTATAGCCCCGGCAGTAAATTATTGGCAAAGTACTTTCGTGATGGCATTACATAATTTGGGAAAGCAAACTTGACTAGTTCACGAAACCCCTTGTCTTCCACTATTGAAAAAGGCTGTAAGTCACAAATGAACAAATTCATTATATGATTCTCAATTTGTTTCTTTATTGTATTACAATCGCGCCGCAAAAACGCTGAAATAGTTGAGGTATTGGACCTAATCATACTAGGTACCACAGATTGCATAGCATTGTCCGCCGTACCGTGCGTAATTTGTGCAGTTTGTGAAGAATGCGCCTGTACCACTTGACACTGCACTTCTTGTTCCCTTCGAACTAAATTAACAGAAATATGTTTTCTCTGTAAATGTTTGGTAAGGTTTGACACTCCCGATTTATACGAGATCACTACTTTGCACATTTTGCATTCAGCTCTATATTCACCTTTGTCCACAAAATGATCCCAAGCTAAACTTTTCTTAGGAGCCATATTTATAGTTTTTTAGTATTATTATTAACAAGAAACTAATTATTAACTAAGTATAAGTATAAAAATAATTATTATAATTACACACTATTATTAAAAGTTCAAAAATCGTCTAAAACTCGCGAAAGCTTCGTAGGTATTAACAAATCCTAACTTATTAACACATTAAACTCGGAACACACAGTTTTATTTAATTACACACTAATAAATAACTAATCAAAAAATGTCTTTGAATTTAATAAAATCCCGAAATAGGTAATTTCTTTAAAAAAGATCGCGGTCAGTTGGTGACGTAACAAGTTTGCAAACACAACTGAACCGACCCGAAAAAACTAAAACAAAACATGTGTTTCATATTTTGTATTTAAGTAAGGATAAATGGGGCGAACTAGCCTAAAGTTACGAATTAGTATAATGCTTACCCCATTATGCACCTTAAATTCATTGTAATAAGCCTTATTCTGATCCTAACTAGCACGTGATGAAACTTGAAAGTACCTAGTCTACACATTCCGACTTCGGAATACTTCGGTCACGCCGCACGGCCAACGAGCCCCGTACACGCAGACAGGTCGGCTTCAAGGGTTTAAATACTTGCATAGGAAATCAATCCGTGTTACTATACGTATAAGGAGCACAATCCTATTTGTGAGAAATACTTGCAAGCTCAAAGTATTTTTATATCATAGGAAATTGATCCGTTTCAATCTACGAATAAGGAGCACAATCGTATTTGTGAAAAAAATACTTTGAATCTCAAACTCGCATGCAAGTTGGAATTAAAAACCAGGGCGCCCTTTTGTACGCCGCGACTCACGGGGCCCGTACTTTCGGCTTCGAGGGTTTAAATACTTTCATAGGATATCGATCCGTGTTACCATACGTATAAGGAGCACAATCCTATATGTGAGAAATACTTGCAAGCTCAAAGTATTTTTAAAGCATAGGAAATTGATCCGTGTTACCGTACTTCTAAGGAGCACAATCCTGTTTAAGAAAAAATACTTTGAAGCTCGAAGTATTTTTATTGTACAGCAAAACGATCCGTGTTACTATAATTATAAGGAGCACAATCCTATGTGTGAAAAAATACTTTGAAGCTCGTGCTCGCATGCAAGTCGGAATAAAAAACCAGGGCGCCCTTTTGTACGCCGCGACTCACGGAGCCCGTACTTTCGGCTTCGAGGGTTGAAATACTTTCATAGGAAATCGATCCGTGTTGCCATACGAATAAGGAACACAATCCTATATGTGAGAAATACTTGCAAGCTCAAAGTATTTTTAAAGCATAGGAAATTGATCCGTGTTCCTGTACTTATAAGGAGCACAATCCTATTTTAGAAAAAATACTTTGAAGCTCGAAGTATTTTTATTGCATAGCAAAACAATCCGTGTTACTAAATGTATAAGGAGCACAATCCTATGTGTGAAAAAATACTTTGAAGCTCGGAATACTAAACCAGGGCGCCCTTTTGGACGCCGCGACTCACAGGGCCCGTACTTTTGGCTTCGAGGTTTGAAATACTTTCATAGGAAATCTATCCATGTTACCATACGTATAAGGAGCACAATCCTATATGTGAGAAATACTTGCAAGCTCAAAGTATTTTTAAAGCATAGGAAATTGATCCGTGTTACTGTTCGTATAAGGAGCACAATCCTATTTGTAAAAAAATACTTTGAAGACCTTTTTTTTAGCAAGTTTTTTTTTTCTTTTTCGCAATTACGATTTTTCACTTTATGGATTGATTTTCTACACAAGATTTTAGTAGAATCAAATACTTTCATACTTTCAAGTATTTTTCGCCCGTACCAGGGCGCCGTACTTCCAAGCAAAGCCCTGGTTTTAAAACCTGGTAACGTAAATACGTCTCACCCCTACATGCGATAATGGGTAGCACAAATAAAGGTAGGACCAAACCACACTGCCTGGCCGTCAGAGCCTGCCTGTCAGAGCTTCTTTCCAAAGCTCGCCAAACAGCCCGGTTACGCTGTAGCAACCAATAGGGTTTGTACAGCTAATAGACAGTCCGAAAAAAAAAAAAAACTGCCTGGCTGTCACGTTCTTCAACGCAAGCGGCCTTACCGATCAGATACAACAAGTCCGCGAATTTGTGCGTACACATCAGACGGACATACTACTAATGCAAGAGCCCTTAAACCTAGTTATCGCGATCCGAAAATAGCAAATTTTCAATTAATAAGAAACGACAGAGTCACCAAGTGGTTCGTGCGCAACGTAGATTTGCATCGTGATCTAGATTTACCGACGATGCAGCAGCTATTTTAAAAGTTCTCCAAAGCCTACTTTGAGAGAGCAGCCCGACACCCCAACCCTCTAGTGGTTGAGGCCTGTAACTACACCCCCGACCCTAACGCTCCTCTCATAAAGAGGAGACCGAAGAACGTCCTTGACGAACCAGACGACCAACTGACATTGGACAACGCTTCCCAAGTAGGTCACATACACACACACACAACAGTACACAACGTCTTCGCCGGCGAAGACGAGGTCCCCAATATCTGACGTCATCCGGACGTGGGTCTCATCCACGGTCACGGGGGCCTCGAAGGAGACGCCCTTAGGCAGTCGTTCCCTTAGTTTCTTCTAGCCCTAGGGCTGAAAATTTCTTCTGGCAGAGCTTCTTTCCGAAGCTCGCCAAACAGCCCGGTTACGCTGTCGCAACCAATAGGGTTTGTACAGCTAATAGACAGTCCGAAAAAAAAATGTCACATTTCAAAATTGGAGTAATGGGTTCGAGTCTGGTCTTCTGGGAGGCGTCGGCCGTGGCTAATTACCACCCTTCTGACAAGGACGTGTCGCAAAGCAGTTTAGCGATCCGGCACGATATCGCGTATAAACCCATTAGGTGTATGGGTTTACCATACTCGTAACAGGTTCAGCCGATACCATCTTAGACTGCATCATCACTTACACCAGGTGAGATTCCCGTCAAGGGCAGTAACTTGTAGTGGATATAAGGGTTTGGCCATAGTCCGCCACGCTGGCCATGTGCGGATTGGCAGACTTCACACGCGTTTGATAACATTACGGAGAACTCTCAGACGTGTAGGTTTCCTCACGATGTTTTCCTTCACCGTCGAAGCAAGTGATGTGGTTGACTATGGCCGAACCCTTCTCGTATTGAGAGGAGACCCGTGCTCTATAGTGAGCCGGTAATGGGTTGATCAGGTAAAAATATTTATATATTACCCATTACTTACTTTATTATATAACCTAAATATAACATGACGCAATTGTATCCGCGCACTTTGAATTCTTACACATATTTGGTGTCGCCATTTTATCAGTTGGAGACGTACCTCTGATAGTGGATTATCACTCAAGGCTTCTAATTAAACGTGATAGCACGTGACGTAATTTCCCCGCACACGTGACCGGAAGTCTTTAGAAACAGTTGTTTGTTTATCCACCACAAATTAGGTGTGATTTTTTTTCACGCTGGGAAATGCTTTTACGCATCCCCTCCGGAGGCGACGCAGGCAAGACTGCGCCGCTTCCGACGAGGTATGTGGGAGTCGCCGGCGGCCATACTGGCGACCAGAATACCCACTAAAACCCAGCGATGCTCCTTCGCGTCGCCTGGTGGCTGGGTCACGGGAACACTTGTGCACTCGACCGCAACAAAACAAATTTGGTGTGTGCAAGCTATTATGACGTCTAACTGGTAGCGTGGTGGTGGAACCAGAGTCGAATCGAACCCGATTTTTTTTTATCCACTATAAGTCAGCCCTTGACGACAACCTCACCTGATGGTATGTGATGATGCATTCAAGATGGTAGCGGACTACCTGTTAGGGGTAAACCCATACTCCTAATTGGTTTCCACGCGACATCTGGAGCGCTAAATCGACTTTGCGACACGTCTTTGTAGAGTGGTAAGTAGCCACGGCCGAAGCCTTCCCCCCAGACCAGAATCGTTCCAGGAATCGAACGCACGGGCTACGCCAAGGGTATTGAGGAAGAATTCAAATTCAAACAAATAAAATGTAGTAAAATTACGATGTTTAATCCAGTGGGATTCTTCCAGTGGGATATATATTAGGGATTTATTAATAAGAGACGTTGTCTTGCTTCATTTTAAAACTATAATATCCACACGAAAGACATAGCTGACATTAGACACTACCTGACAAAAGATATACAATTTACATACGTCACACCCCACACTTAATAATTAAAACATTTTATCAATATATAACAATAATAATAAATAGCAAATATTGAATTTTAAATGGTAAATAGTTAGTATATAATTGCCTATTTACTTACCTATTTACTTTGTTTATTTTACTATGTATTTATAGATTTACGTAACTATATTCTTGCCTATCTACTTGCCCACTTACTTGCCTAGTTACTTGCCGATTTACTTTCCCTTTTATATCCATTTACCTACCAATATACTTGTCTGTTTATTTTCTATGTATTTATCGATTTACTTAACTATATTCTTGCCTATTTAGTTGCCCACTTACTTGCCTTTTTCTTGTTGATTTACTTACCTATGAACTTGCCTAGTTACTAACTTCGAACTTGCCTATATGCATGCCTATATGCCTGCCTATAAACATGCTTATGTACTTGATTTGATATTGATTATTTCTGTATTGTATTCTATAGTAATACATAAATAGAACAGACAAAACTCGAACCCATACCGGCTCACTACAGAGCACGGGTCTCCTTTCAATATGAGAAGGGACCCGTTAGCCATAGTCCACCACGCTGGCCATGTGCGGATTGGCAGACTTCACACGCCTTTGAGAACGTTACGGAGAACTCTCAAGCGTGCAGGTTTCCTCACGATGTTTTCCTTCACCGTTGAAGCGAGTGATATTTTAATTGTTTAGAACATTACCTTTCTTTTTTATTTCTTATTTTAATTAATTAAATTATGTTGTAATTTACTTGTATTTAATTAGATTTATTGCTTTTTTGTTGTTCTTGCATCTGTTGTAACGTAATGTTTGCTTGGCGCATTGTGAATGTTGCGTACACTTATTACTGATATACGTATCAGTGTGTGTAATAGTGTGTAATTATGTGGCGAATGTATGACATGTATATTGTTAGTGTTCCTTTTTAAATAAATAAATAAAATAAATAAATTAATTAATTTTAAAAACGCACATAACTCCGAAAAGTTAGAGGTGCGTGCCCGGATTCAAACCGCCGACCTCTGATTAGGAGGCTGACGCCCTAACCACTGGGCTATCACCGCTTCATCATGGAATAAATAACTCGAATTACATACTTACTTAGTACGTATTATCTTATCAGTAGGTATCTCATAGCATAGTTATATAAATTGTCTAACCAGAGAGAAACAAGAAAATTAAGTGTAGAAACAATAATGTTATACTGCACTAGCTGTTGCCCGCGACTTCGTCTGCGTAGAATTGCTGATTTCCCGTGAGATTGAGGTTAACCGTGCGGCCAATGCCCTGCTTCAGAAAGAAAGCTACAGGCAAATGTCAAATTGCCGATTTTCGTGTTTCTAAATTTAAAAACAGGATTTTCATACAAACTTCAAAACCTTTTTTATACCCTTCAGGGTATATTTGGATGAAGGAAGAATCTAACCTGATACTTACACCCTAAAAGAAACCTGTTTTCAAAATTTCAAGCTTGTAGCCTTAATAATTAAAAAATTCAGTAAAAACTATCATCCCCTATTTTACCACCCTTAACAGGTAATATTTAAAAAAAATTGATGTAGGTACATAATTTTTATTTATTATTATTAACCTTAATGCAAATTTTTGTGTCTCTAATTCTAAAAACAAAGAAATTTCATACAAACTTCCAACCTCTATTTTACCTCCTTAGGGGTGGAATTTCCAAACATCCTTTCTTAGCTGACATCTCTTAACTACCTAATTGGTAAATTTTAGCTTTATACGTACAATAGTTTTTGAGATCTCGTGTTTAATCAGTAAGTATGTAAGTAAGTAAGTGACCTTTCGCTTTCATATATATATAGATTTCACCTTTTTACGGTGCTGTACAAAAAAATATTAAATATATTAAGAGTTTTTTTTTTTTTTACTTCTACCTTATGTATTTAAAAATCTTCTGCTCCTTGTAATATACTCGTATCTTGTAATAACCTATCTATTTGCTCGCACTTGTGATATGGAAATTAAATAGAATTTTAGCCGAGAAATAATTTGGTTCGGCTAAAATACTATTTAAAAAGTTTTGCTTAAAATTAAGTACCCACGAAGCAAATTAGCGTCAAATTTTGATTTGGACACATTCCATTATGCTTATTTTCTAATTTCCTACCAGTTAAAGAAATGTAATTCCGTTTGCGATGTTATATAAATTACCCACGATGTTATATAAATTAACAAAAAGGATTATGTAAGCATTTCTGTCGTCTTTAAACTAACAAAGATGAGTTGTAAGTAACATCGCGACTAAGCCTAATTTATTTAACCTTTGTTCAATGGCGCCGTTACAAAAAAACCCGTTCAATCTGGAGACGAGCCAGCTGCGGTCGGAACCCAATCTAACACCGCGCGCACACTTGCCGACCTGCCGCGAGCCATCGCGTCACACTAATGGAAATGACGGACGACAGATGTTGGTTCCAATTGTCTATGGGAGCATTCAAGTAATACTTAACGCAATTTTTGAAGATTTTAGACCCTCCCTATCCCCATTTAACCTCCCCCCCCCTTAACGTTATGTAACATTAAAATGACCATTAAAGTCACAATTATGTTGAACAGAGTATAATAACTTTTTTTATTTGCATTTGCAGTAGTAATAAACAAAAGATGTCATTTTTTAGTTTTATGTTTCTTTTAGCCATATATATATAAGTATACACTTATGGTGCGGTATTTACTCACTCTTTAGCTGTTTTACACAGAGGCAATGTGCTTCCGTGTAAACTCTCATGAATACTGACACAATAAAATAAAAATCACGTATCCACAGTTGAGGAATTCCCAGAAACATAAACGAAAGGTTTGCCAACTTTGGAAACAAAAATAAAAACATCGTACAATACAATCCAGGGATTCCCCGTAAAACATAAACGAAAACGTAACGCCCTTGTAACGCACCGTAACGTTTTACAAGACCCCCCCCCCTCCTAAATTACCCCCCTAAATTCGTTCCGTAATACTTGAATGACCTCTATCAATCAATCAGTCTCTCTCAGCCATCTCATGAAAGTAAAATTTACCTAGATAAGTTTTTTGTGGGCTTCTTCTTAAACCGGGGCGCGTTTGGAACCCTCATAGCTTTAGTTTTAAGTTCACGAACGTAGTTATCACCGTCAAATCAATGCTATGTAAATTATTGACGCGTCAAAAGTGCGTGCGTCAAAAGGACTATTTGAATAAAGATTAGTTGAATTTTGAATTTAGTTAGGAAAATTAGTTAGTAGTGGATTCAAATCTACTTTCTTTGACAGATCGTCTCGTCTGTGGAGGCTTTTACATTCAGTCGGAGTCATTGACTATTATTGATCTATATTACAACTCTGCCTACATGGTGAATTAAACTGTTCTTTAATTCAGTTGGCTCATTCACCACAAAACTGTGATAGCCTAGTGGTTAGGACGTCCGCCTTTTAATCAGAGGTCGGGGGTTCGTACCCGGGCACGCATCTCTAACTTTTCGGAGTTATGTGCATTTTTAAGCAATTAAAATATCACTTGCTATAACGGTGAAGGAAAACATCGTAAGGAAACCTGCACGCCTGAGAGTTCTCGATAATGTTCTCAAAGGTGTGTGAAGTCTGCCAATCCGCACATGGCCAGCGTGGTGGACTTTTGAACCCTTCTCATATTGAGAGGAGACCCGTGCTCTGTAGTGAGCCGGCAATGAGTTGATCATGATGATGATTCACCACAAAATAATTACTCAAATTCTATATTAATAATATTGTAGTTAAAAGGATTAAACGATATTTTATCAATTAATCCTTTCGACGAAAATCATCGAGTTTAATGGATGTTTAGAGAAATTTCGTTACATGAGATAGAATGCTGATATATAGTTATATATAGTATGAAAGAGATAGAAGGAATGTGTAACATATTAAAAAAGTATTATTTCATTACTACAAAAAATAAATAAAGTTTTTTTTTTAATACACTACAAGTTAACCCTTGAAGACTATCTCACCTGGTGGTAAGTGATGACGCAGTCTAGGATGGTAGCGAGCTAACCTGATAGGTATGGTAAACCCACACTTCTAATTGGTTTCTACGCGACATCGTGCCGGAACGCTAAATCGCTTGGCGACACGTCTTTGTCGGTAGGGTAACTAGCCACGGCCGAAGCCTCCCACCACCAGACTCAAGCCAGGAATCGAACCCAGGACCTCCAACTTTATAATGCGACAGCGCGCGCGCTCCGCCACGGAGGTCGATAGGTGGGATAGACTAGTGGTTAGGACGTCCGTTTTTAATCAGAGGTCTGGGGTTCGATCCCTGGCAATTATATATTAATACTATAAGGCGGTAAAGTTTTGTGAGCTTGGATTTTCGCGGTTATCTCCATTACTTACTGAACCGATTTTCAAAATTCTTTCACCAATGGATAGGCACATCCTCAGCGTGTGACATAGGCCATATTTCATGCCCAAATTCTCGAGGGAATTTGCACTGTAATGAGTAGGTAGTAAATGGGTATTTATTCTATTCTTTTTCTTCCCAGTTGAGTTTCTCTTGTTTTTACTATTATTATTTCTATTTGTGAAAACAAGTAATAGGCTTTAATTTTGTTCTTATCTATTTACTATTTCTATTAACTGTAAGTTTTCCTTGTAAAATAAAATAAAATAAATTTAATTTAATTTAACTATCAGTAAGTTACGAAAGCGATTTTAAAATAAAAACGCGGTAACTCTAAAATGTCACGAGTGAATGACGCGGTCGACGCGCAAAACGAATCGGTCATGTCTGTTGCGTAATTGATAGTACAGGTACTATGTGTCTACTACAACTAGCTACGTTGATTGATGTACGGACAAGGTCGCCCTAATATAGATACGCGTACATTCTTATAAAACTGTTTAATCCATAGATATAACCGAGTCGGACGAGGCGATATCTTTTTACGTGCTCTTTTATCTGACTTCATCACGATCGACCCATTACCGGCTTACTACAGAGCACGGGTCTCCTCTCAATATGAGAAGGGTTTGGCCATAGTCCACCACGCTGGCATATGCGGATTGGCAGATAATAATACAAACGCGATAGTTTGTATGGAGGTGTAGATTTTTGTTGCTCTTGCACGCGAACACTGCTGAACCAATTTAATCTAAAGCTTCATTTTGTACATCCCATGAGAACTGTCCCTGAATGCTTACCTGTGTAAAAGTAGTCATCCTATATCCGTCTTTAGGATGAAAGGGTCTATAGTAATTTTGTCATCTATTCTTGAGCAATTGAGTCGAATATTGCTAAATATTTACACACACACTTCGCTTTCATATTACTACTTACAATTATTTTTAATTCAAATTCTAAATAGCTTTGTAAGCGTTCATATATCATATATTTTCCATTATTTTAATTCGTGAGATGATGGTGATAACTATACTTGCCGACTTGAAACTAAAGCTCAGGTCCCGCCCAGGTTTAAGAAGAAGCCCACAACAAATTTCATCATCATCATCATGATCAACCCATTGCCGGCTCACTACAGAGCACGGGTCTCCTCTCAATATGAGAAGGGTTTGGCCATAGTCCACCACGCTGGCCATGTGCGGATTGGCAGACTTCACACGCCTTTGAGAACATTACGGAGAACTCTGAGGCGTGCAGGTTTCCTCACGATGTTTTCCTTCACCGTTGAAGCAAGTGATATTTTAATCGAGTAAAAAGGCACATAACTCCAAAAAAATAGAGGTGCGTGCCTGAGTTCGAAGCCGGACCTCTGATTAGGAGGCTAACGTAAACCACTAGGCTATCACAGCTTCACAAGTACAACAAACAAGAAATTTAGCCAGGTTTTTTTTATTATTGACACTGTCTCACATAGTCAAGTTTATATCTATACAGTTGCTATCCGCTGACATTTTGTTCAGTGAAGTTACGTTTAACCAATAATAAACGGCAAAGAGCGCGTTGATTACAAAACAAAAGGTTCCGTACGTAGCTGCAATGAATATTATATGTATATATAGGACGACTACGGGACGGGGGCTTATCTTCGTCGGTAATTTGGGTAGGGTAGTTTCGGGCAAAGAGACCAGGTACTCTTGGTAGAACAGAATTACAATTATAAGTATGGTAATTTATAAGGATCAGACTATACGCTGCACCAAGTACGACTATGCACTACCGCGACTCGACCACCGATCTGAACCGACCCAATGCAATGCGTCGTCATTTTATTTTTTGAATTGTCAGTTGCAGATAACCATAATGATTATTATATATATATATCTCGCCTTAGAGAAGAGCACTTGGGCTCGACGACATCTGGGGAACGTCCCCCTAAGGGCGTCTCCTGTGAGACTCGGACCTCGACTTAGTGTGACGTTTGGACAGGCATCTCACTCTGAACGTTTTTATAAAACGAAAGCTTATAGAAAAATCGTGTTACAATATTAAGGATAAAAAAGCTTGGTTGTGAATTGCTCTATCTCCATAGGTACTGTAAGTTATTATTTATTATGTGAGATGGTGATAACAAAAAAACCCGGCTCAGTTTGTTGTGCTCATAGCTTTAGTTTTAAGTTTACGAATGTAGTTATCACCATCAACTCACTACTATGTAAATTATTGACGCGTCAAAAGCGCCTTTTAAAGGACTATTTGAATAAAGATTATTTGAATTTGAATTTTGAATTTTACACACACCCGTGACTGTGGATGCGACCCACGTCAGTATGACGTCAGAAATCTGGGCGAAGCTGATCGCCTTACGGGTACGGAACCCTAAAATGGCGTCAAATAGCAGTAGAATGTTATCATAATACGTAGGTTATTTGATATGAGACCATCACGTCAGTACTTTGCCCCGAGTTGGGCACTAGGTAGGTGTAAAACATTCCATACGGGGAAATTAGCTACAATACGATTCATTAAATTATCATTTATAAGTATAATAGCTGACCCGGCAAACGTTGTTTTGCCATATAAATTATTTCTAGGGAATTTCTAGTGTAGAAAAAAAATAACTAACTTATTTTTTTTCCATATATTTTCCATTATTTTTATTGGCTATAATTTATTATACATTAAACATTTTACATAAAACTTAAAACAAAACTTAGATTAACCTAAAACTAAAAATCTTAAAAATAAATAAATATATAACATCATAACTAAAATATATTATTAAAAGGAGTCCCTTTAGGCAAGGTTCCGAAGATACTGGCAGCGTTCCCCCTTTGAATTGCTAGTCTAATTCTTTGTCTGAGGTAGCTGGCAGCTCTTCGGCCCCCTGTGATGTCGACTAACCTTTTTGCTATTTCCTTAATAAGCCTTATAGCGCTAGGACCCCACGGACCAAAGGTCTCGACACCGAATGGGACTAACTTATTGTGTGTAAAGATGTGGTGTATGAGTGAAAGAAGCATGGAGAGCTGTGAACGATGAGGGAATATAAAAATAACATAAATGTTATTTATGTTACAAAAAATTTAGCTTTACAATAAGCTCAGGGAAATTTCAGTCGAATTAGAGTGAAAAACATTCACAATAAAGACGATAATTGTTCAGTTATCGAGCGGGATGACAAATGATTAAATTACTAAAATGACTATAAAAAAATAGGGATTGGCGATAGAAGGTTGAAAATTTAGGGTTGTATGTATTTTTCAATGCCACATAATACAAAAATAAAATAAAAAAGAATCATCCAAAAAATAAAAATATTTTTTATTGTTGTTGTTGTTGTGACGTCACTCTGGTCTCAGCTGAAAATCAGCGACGTGTTTTCCATAAGAGACGCGACATAAACCGTACACCCTTTCTGATTCGTGTTACAGACAGACATTTTTTTATACACTACAAGTTAGCCCTTGACGGCAATCTCACCTGGTGGCAGTAAGTGATGATACAGTCTAGGGTGGTAGCGGGCTAACCTGATAGGGGTATGGTAGACCCATAATCTTAATTGGTTTCTACGCGACATCGCGCCGAATCGCTAAAATCGCTTGGCGACACGTCTTTGTCGGTAGGGTGGTAACTAGCCGCCCGGGAAGTATACAACGGGTCCCCCGGGCGTCCAGTAAAACCAGCGAGAGGTGGCCGCGTTGGTTTTTAGTTCGGGTAATCACCCATGGGTGGGAGTTCCACATAATCTCCGTCCTGCCCAAGAGACGGAAGTGGCTATAAAGCTATTCCATCACGACAAAAAATGGGTGGTAACTAGCCACGGTTTAGCCTCCCACCAGACCAGACTCGAGCCAGGAATCGAACCCAGGACCTCCAACTTTATAATGAGATCGTCGGTAACATTTCTGGTCAGAATTAGACGTATTGTGTGTAACACTATATGAGAATAAATAAATTTTCTTTCTTTCTTTCTATAAAGATTATTTTACTTCAATAGCTGTGTCGACGAAGTAAATATTCCTTCTTCTTTGTTTTTCATTAGACGACCTCCGTGGCGCAGTGCGTATGTAATATCTCATCATCATCTATCTATACAAATAAATAAAATTGGACTGTCTGTTTGTAATATTGAAATAACCGTTTTTTACTACATGCATATGAATATGTATACGGTACATCCACCAAAATAACATTTTTTTTTAATTTTTGTCTGTCTGTCTGTTTGTTCCGGTTTATCACTGAAATGGCTGGACCGATTTTTACGGGACTTTTATTGGCAGGTAGCTGATGTAATAAGGAGTAACTTAGGCTACTTTTGTTTTAGAAAAATAAAGTAATGTAACAATGTCCAAGTACTGTCCAGTACCGCGCGCAGCTCACGCGCATGCCACCGCCTGTGCCATCACGTCTCGGGCGCCTCCCACAACTTCTCCCATCAACGAATTAATATCCGATTTCACACATTTTTTTTAGAAAGGAGATACTTTAATGTAATTATTTCAAGTAATTCGGGTTAGTAATCTATTGCTTCGTGATTGAAAGACAAACAAACACACTAACTCAAAACAGACGAAGTCGCGGGCGTCTGCTAGTGTATTTATATATAAAAGAAGCGGTGCGGTGATAGCCTAGTGGTTAGGGCGTCAGTCTCCTACTCAGAGGTCAGCGGTTAAAATCCGGGCACGCACCTCTAAATTTTCGGAGTTATGTGCGTTTTTAAGCAATTAAAATATCACTTGCTTTAATGTGAAAGAAAACATTGCGAGGAAACCTGCACGCCTGGAATTCTCCGTTATGTTCTCAATGGCGTGTGAAGTCTGCCAATTCACACATGGCCAGCGTGGTGGACTATGGCCGAACCCTTCTCATATTGAGAGGAGACCCGTGCTCAGTAGTGAGCCGATAATGGGTTGACATGATGAACGTGGAAACCTGGAGCCAATGTGCTTAATCCTATTTGGCTGAAAAATTATTAGCTTAAGATGTCGTAACACAGCGAGTGAAGGGATGAAAGCGCAATCTCGCCGACCCCTTCCCCGCCGGGTATCGATCGGAACATACCCGGGCTTACGTAACGCTGCCTGAAACCCGGGTATAAGTCCTCCATCAAACTTTATCGCCACAATACCATCATCATTTTGACGACCTCCGCATTATAAAAGTTGGAGGTCCTGGGTTCGATTCCCGGCTCGAGTCTGCTCTGGAGGATTCGGCCGTGGCTAGTTACCACCCTACCGACAAAGTCGTGCTGCCAAGCTATTTGGCGTTTAGGCACGATGTCGCGTAGAAACCAATTAGGAGTGTGGCTTTACCATACCCCTAACAGATTAGCCCGCTACCATCTTACACTGCATCATCACTTACCATCAGGTGTGATTGCCGTCAAGGGCTAACTTGAAGTGTATAAAACAAAAATTATAATTTCACTATATAATTGCAAGTTCTGTAATGATAGTGTAAGGTTTTTAAAATAAATAGAAAAAATATAGCTTGTATGGTGGAGGTGTGGATTTTTATTTCTTTACTTTACTACTTTAACAAATTTCATTATTTATTAGTGCGACGATCTATTTTTTGATTGAAATTATTCCAGCTCGAATTTACGAGGGGGGGGGGAGGAGGGGGGATTTATTGGACAAAATACAACATCTTAGGTAGGCTTAGGTCATAATCTTAAACCACAGCGACTTCGCCGGCGAAGACGAGGTCCTATTTCCCCAGATGTCGTCGAGCCCAAGTGCTCCTCTCTCAGGCTGAGCGTCATGCTCGCCAAAAACCCTCGGTGATGTAGTAGTAACTATTATGGTTAGCTGCAACTGTCTATCATGAACAACCCATTACCGGCTCACTACAGAGCATCTCAATATGAGAAGGGTTTGGCCATAGTCCACCACGCTGGCCATGTGCGGATTGGCAGACTTCACACGCCTTTGAGAACATTATGGAGAACTCTCCGGCGTGCAGGTTTTCCTCACGATGTTTTCCTTCACCGTTGAAGCAAGTGATATTTTAATTGTTTAAAAACACACATAGTTAGAGGTGCCCGGATTTGAACCGCCGACCTCTGATTAGGAGGCTGACGCCCTAACCACTAGGCTATCACCGCTAATGATATAAACGAAGGTAATAACGTCGCGACTTCCGGTCGCGGGACGAGTATTGATTGGACCGCGGTGCCAACCAATCCGGCCCGAATGTCTGCGTCGGCTTACATAACACAGTCTGAACCCGGGCACAAGTCCTCCATCACACTTTACCGCTACAATACCTTATTTACTATTCAATCTATATATATAAAACTTTATATAAAACGTAAGCTTGTAGAAAAGTCCTACTATAGTGTAAAGGATTACGTAAATGATAAACAAGCATGGGTGTGAAATATTGCTCTAATAAGATAGCTCTTGATATGGTTTTAAGTGGCATGTGAGATGGTGATAACAAAAAGAAAATTTACCTGGCTAAGTTTGTTGTGGGCTTCTTCTTAGACCGGGGCGCGTTTGGAACCCTCGTAGCTTTAGTTTTAAGTTTACGAATGTAGTTATCACCATCAAATCACTACTATGTAAATTATTGACGCGTCAAAAGTGCCTTTTTAAGGACTATTTGAATAAAGATTATTTTGAATTTGAACGGCTGAACCGATTTGGCTGAAAATCGGTGAGGTAGCTTAAAACCAGGGGACGAACATAGGAACATAACATATTTTATCCCGTTACATTTCCTGTGGGATTTATGAAAAACTAAATTTCACGTCAATCAACTATAACTATAATTTCAGCTTGCCACAGAAATTTTCCTCGAATTGGTAGGTTACTTCATAGGAGTTTTTAAAACCCCTAATCTACGCGGACAAAGTCGCGGGCATCGACTAGTAAACAATACAAACTAAATTAATTAACTAAGGAAATGGTGATTAAATTATAATTTAGAGCGAATTCCGATCGCGAGGCGGGTATCGATTATACCGCTGTGCCAACCTTACCCCGGCCAGAGTGTCTGACGCGACGTACGCCTGCTTACATAACGCTGTCTAAACCCAGAAACAAGTCCTCCATCACACTTTATCACTTTAATACCTTCCTTTTTTTTTGTTCTTTTTTTTATTCATCAGAAGTTAGCCCTTGACTGCATCTCACCTGATGGCAAGTGATGATGCAGTCTAAGATGGTAGCGGGCTAACCTGTTATGGTATGGTAAACTCATACTCCTAATCGGTTTCTACACGACATCGTGCCGGAACGCTAAATCGCTTAACGACACGTCTTTGACGGTAGGGTGGTAACTAGCCACGGCCGAAGCCTCACACCAGACAAAATTCCTCATTATTCAATAAATAATAATAACTTAATTAATTAACCGAGAAAATGGTGATTAAATTATAATTTGGGGTGAATTCCGGGCAAGAGGTGGGTATCGATTTTACCGCTGTGCCAATCACCCCGGTCAGACTGTCTGACGCGACGTGCGCCTGCTTACATAACGCTGTCTAAACCTAGGAACAAGTCCTTCGTCAAACTTTATCGCTCTATTATTTTCGTCTTTGGAAATGGTGATAACTTTATAATTTTCGTTATTATATGTGAGACTTTCTTGAGTTAATAATTTGTGGCTTGTTTACAAAAATGAGAATGCCAGATGAGAAAATGCAACGCTAGAGACTAGGGTAGGTCATAATCCGTGTGAAGTGTACACACGTGAGGATTAGGTATTATATCATAAGCGTAACTAACGACGGCGCGAGGCAGGTATCGATTATACCACTGTGCCAATTACCCTCGCCTGACTATCTGATGCGACCCGTGCCTGCTTACATATCGCTGTCTAAACCCGGGAACAAGTCCTACATCACACTTTATCACTCTAATACCTTCCTCATTATTCAATAAACAATAATGACTAAATTAGTTAATTATAATTTGGGGCGAATTCCGATCGCGAGGCTTGTATCGATTTTATCGCTGTGCCAATCACCCCGGCCCTACTGTGTGATGCGACGTACGCCTGCTTACATAACGCTGTCTTAACCTAGAAACAAGTCCTTCGTCAAACTTTATCGCTTTATTAGTTTCGTCTTTGGAAATGGTGATAACTTTATAATCATCATTATTATATGTGAGACGTTGTTATTTATTTATTTATTTAGTCTTTTTTTGTACACCACATATTAATAGAAATAATAAGAAAAACAAGACGAAACAGGATACAAAAGGCGGCCTTATCGCTTAGTAGCGATCTCTGCCAGGCAACCTGAGGATTAGGTTGTTAATGGACTTAATAATTTGTGGCTTGTTTACAAAGATGAGAATTCCAGATGAGATAATGCAACGCTAGAGATTAGGGTAGGTCATAATCCGTGTGAAGGTGTTATATCATAAGCGTAACTAAAGACGGCGCGAGATCCGGGCGCGAGGCAGGTATCGATTTTACCGCTGTGCCAATCACCCTAGCTTGACTGCGAAGCGATGTACGTTCACTTATATAACGCTGTCTAACCCTGGGAACAAGTCCTCCATCACACTTTATCACTTTAACACCTTCCTCATTATTCAATAAACAATAATAACTAAATTAATTAACCGAGAAAATGGTGATTAAATTATAACTTGGGGCAAATTCCGATCGCGAGGCGGGTATCGATTTTACCGCTGTGCCAAGCTTACCCCGACCAGAGTGTCTGATGTGACGTACGCCTGCTTACATAACGCTGTCTAAACCCAGGAACAAGTCCTTCGTCAAACTTTATCGCTTTATTATTTTCGTCTTTGGAAATGGTGATAATTTTATAATCTTCATTATTATACGTGTGACTTTCATATTTGACTTAATAATTTGTGGCTTGTTTACAAAGATGAGAATGCCAGATGAGAAAATGCAACGCTAGAGACTAGGGTAGGTCATAATCCGTGTGAAGTGTACACACGTGAGGATTAGGTGTTATATCATAAGCGTAACTAACCACGGCGCGAGATCCGGGCGCGAGGCAAGTATCGATTATTCCACTGTGCCAACCTTACCCCGGCCCGAGTGTCTGACGCGACGTACGCCTGCTTACATAACGCTGTCTAAAGCTGGGCACAAGACCTTCGTCAAACTTTATCGCTTTATTATTTTCGTCAAATTTTCGTAAAAACTAAATGAATTAAGTAAGAAAATGGTGATTAAATTATAATTTAGAGCGAATTCCGATCGCGAGGCGGGTGTCGATTATAACGCTGTGCCAACCTTACCGCGGCCCGAATGTCTGACGCGACGTACGCCTGCTTACCAAGTCCTCCATCACACTTTATCACTTTAATACCTTCCTCATTATTCAATAAATAATAATAACTAAATTAGTTAACCAAGGCAATGGTGATTAAATTATAATTTGGGGCGAGTCCCGGGCAAGAGGCGGGTATCGATTTTACCGCTGTGCCAATCACCCCGGCCTGACTGTCTGACGCGACGTACGCCTGCTTACATAACGCTGTCTAAACCTAGAAACAAGTCCTTCGTCAAACTTTATCACTATATTATTTTCGTCTTTGGAAATGGTGATAACTGTATAATTTTCATTATTATACGTGTGACTTTCTTATTTGACTTAATAATTTGTGGCTTGTTTACAAAGATGAGAATTCCAGATGAGAAAATGCAACGCTAGAGACTAGGGTAGGTCATAATCCGTGTGAAGTGTACACACGTGGGGATTAGGTGTTATATCATAAGCGTAACTAACGACGGCGCGAGGCAGGTATCGATTATACCACTGTGCAAATTACCCTCGCCTGACTGTCTGATGCGACCTGTGCCTGCTTACATAACGCTGTCTAACCCTGGGAACAAGTCCTCCATCAAACTTTATCACTCTAATACCTTCCTCATTATTCAATAAACAATAATGACTAAATTACTTAACCAAGACAATGTTGATTAAATTATAGTTTGGGGCGAATTCCGGGCAAGAGGCTGGTATCGATTTTACCGCTGTGCCAATCACCCCGGCCCTACTGTGTGATGCGACGTGCGCCTGCTTACATAACGCCGTCTAACCCTGGGAACAAGTCCTCCATCCCACTTTATCACTTTAATACCTTCCTCATTATTCAATAAACAATAACAACTAAATTAATTAACCAAGACAATGCTGATTAAATTATAATTTGAGGCGAGTTCCGATCGCGAGGCTGGTATTGATTTTACCGCTGTGCCAACCTTACCCCGGCAGAGTGTCTGACGCGACGTACGCCTGCTTACATAACGCCGTCTAACCCTGGGAACAAGTCCTCCATCCCACTTTATCACTTTAATACCTTCCTCATTATTCAATAAACAATAACAACTAAATTAATTAACCAAGACAATGCTGATTAAATTATAATTTGAGGCGAGTTCCGATCGCGAGGCAGGTATCGATTTTACCGCTGTGCCAACCTTACCCCGGCAGAGTGTCTGACGCGACGTACGCCTGCTTACATAACGCCGTCTAACCCTGGGAACAAGTCCTCCATCCCACTTTATCACTTTAATACCTTCCTCATTATTCAATAAACAATAACAACTAAATTAATTAACCAAGACAATGCTGATTAAATTATAATTTGAGGCGAGTTCCGATCGCGAGGCAGGTATCGATTTTACCGCTGTGCCAATCTTACCCCGGCCAGAGTGTCTGACGCGACGTGCGCCTGCTTACATAACGCCGTCTAACCCTGGGAACAAGTCCTTCGTCAAACTTTATCGCTTTATTATTTTCGTCTTTGGAAATGGTGATAACTTTATAGTCTTCATTATTTTACAAATTTATTGTACAAATGATGAATAGAAGCAGGCGTTACTTTGCGGAAGTCCATGATAAACAATAAACAGCAAGTATAATTTGCAATATTCCGCCGACAACCGGGAGACTTGACACACACAAAATCTTCCACTAGAACCTCTACGCACGTTTCGACCCGACACCGGATCATCCTCAGGAGATGTTGACTTTACAAGCGAGAAAAGTAAAGTGACAATCGTGTTGAAACTGAATTGTACACCACACTAACAGAAGAAATACAAGACAGTAAAGGAAAAACACAAAGAATAGAAGGTACAATAGGCGGCTTTATCGCTAAACAGTAATAATTTAATTAATTAACCAGAGTAATGGTGATAAAACTGTAATTTGGGACGAGTTCAGATCTCGAGGCGAGTATCGATTATACCGCTGTGCCAACCTTGCCCCGGGCCGAGTGTCTAACGCGGCGTACGCCTGCTTACATAACTGCCTGAACCCGGGAACAAGTCCAGACTTTATTGTTTTATTAGCCTCATTATCTATACAAATAAATAAAATTGGAGTGCCTGTTTGTAATATTGAAATAACCGTTTTTACGTACATTCACCAAAATAACATTCTTTACAATTTTTGTCTGTCTGTCCGTCTGTTTGTTCCGGCTAATCTCTGAAATGGCTGGACCGATTTTTACGGGACTTTTATTGGCAGGTAGCTGATGTAAGAAGGAGTAACTTAAGATACTTTTATTTTAGAAAAAGTTTTTTAATTTAAAAAAATAAAGTAATGTTGCAATGTCCAAGTACTGTCCTGTACCGCGCGCAGCTCACGCGCATGCCACCGCCTGTGCCATCACGTCTCGGGCCCTCCCACAACTTCTCCCACCAACGAAACAATATCCGATTTCACTCCTTTTTTTTTAGAAAGGAGAGATACTTTAATGTTTATCCTGTAATAATTATTTCAAGTAATTCGGGTTAGTAATCTATTGCTTCGTAATTGAAAGACAAACAAATACACTAAATCAACGCAGACGAAGTCGCGGGCGTCATCTAGTTTGTTATAAAATAATATATTATAAATACAAGTTTTCTTTTACTACCCTACTACAAGTTTTTTTTTAGTTTAGAGTGTTACAGTCCAGTTTTTTTTTTAATATTGTAATATTTTTGTAAAATAAACTTTAGATTGAACCTAAAACTAAAAATCTTAAAAAAATTAATACAACAAATGTTTTAATGAAATACGAGTAGATAACGTAAGTAAAACTTTCATCGTGCCTATCTCGAAATATCTATCTTTACATGCAAATTTTAAACTATTAAAAGTCCTATTTAGAAAAAAAATGGCGGTGTAAAAAAATTTAAAAAGTGAGTCAGGTTGAAAATATTGGACCCCTTTTATTAAAACGTTGTTTTTTTTCTTCATCTAGGTAGCTACTTGGGCTGGGTGCAAGTATTTGCAAAATTTTTATTTGAGACCGTGAATGCTTCCGACATTATATAATGCTAGTAAGGATTCAATCCGACACCCCAACCATCTCGTAGTTGCGGCTTCTTTTTACTCCCCCGACCTAAGCGCCTATCTCCGAAAGAGGAGACCTAACAAATCCTTCACGACCTCCCTGACGATCAGATTACTACTGACAACATACTCGTACCTCCTACTCGTACGTACCCACCCACCACACAATCATACTTCGCCGGCGAAGACGAGGTCCCCGCTATCTTACGTCATCTGGACGTGGGCTAAATCCACGGCCTCGGAGACGTACGGACCACTCACCGTCCGACACCCCGTTATCCCAAACGTCGCCTAAGCCGAGATTCGGCCTCACAGGAGGCGTCCTTAGGTAGACGTTCCCTTAGTTTCTCCGAGCCCTAGGGCTCAAAATTTCTTCTGGCAGAGCTTCTTTCTCGCCAAACAGCCCGGTTACGCTGTCGCAACCAATAGGGTTAGCACAGCTAATAGTCAGTCCATCAGCAGTAAAGCTAAACTGCTCTAAGGGTAACAAAATTTGTCGTAAAAAAAATTATACAAATAAATTTAGAACTGAGGAGTATAATATGCAACAATAAAACTTAAAAAAAAAAAGTTTTGTTAGAAAACTCAAAAAGTAGGGTCGACTTGTGTCCAGCTCGAGGTGATGAGAAAACCTCTCGGGGAGGAATCGGACGCGTCAGTGCGGGTTGACTGAGCTTGACATTAAGTAAACTCTTTACGAGTCTCATCTGATTGAGGCCGCCAAATTAAACCAGCTTGGACCTTGGCAACTGGCTTCCCTCGAACTGGAAGACCCCGCGTTTAACTCAATTCTCCATCTATATATATCACCAAATTTAAAAAACTTTAATAGCGCGATGTAGACCTGTATTGAATGAATGTGTTTTTTATTTATTTTTAACAAAACCGTTCATGTTTTTTTCTGACTGACAACTATAAAATAGCTTAATTTCTTTTATGAATATGTCATGTAAGTTTTTTGTAGCATAATTCGTAATTTATCCTAAAATTTACTTTTTATTTCCACGTTGTCCATGATTACAGATAGATGGCGCTGGAGCAACTTTTTTATTTTTATTGGTTTATTTTGAATAGTTTGTATTTATGTTCTTACGATTATGTATAATCAGTTATCTACCTACGTAATAATACCTAATTCCAATTCAAATCAATAATAATTCCATTAAATGTAAGTAGGTACGATGGTAACGAACTGGGGTTATTTAAACATTGCCAAACATTGCCTGTTCAGAAGCTGTTTAAATACACAATATTAAAAGAAGAGTTCTTCAATGAGAAGATACTCATTAAAAAGAACATCATGTAAGACGCGGGCGATGGCGGCCAACCGCTTTAACATTACGCGCGCTAACAATACGTACGGCGAGCGACGACCGCGTATTTGGTTTCTCGATTCATGAAGAAACTACCTCCAGCGTTCCAAAAATTACATATTAAAATTGTCAAACAGAAATTAAAAGAATATTTATTAGCTAAGTAGGACGGTTGAATCATTTGTGTCGACCCTCTAACTCAGTTAAAAAATCTCCCTTTCATGCCTTAATATGCTTACTCAGTTCCTCTAGTTTTAAGCTGTTAAGTTGCAGACTAGCACCGAGGACAAACCTCTGCGGTGTTTTCGGTGCCGTTATTGTAATATGAATTATATTATTTCCTTTTTATATTAATTACTAAATAAAAAAAAACAAAGAAATTAAAATGTGAAAATTTTACCTAAAAATTAAAAATTTATTTATGTGCCAAAATCGTCAGCATTCATTGCTACTACTATTAATTCATTGTAAATTAAAAATAATTTAAAAAAGTAGGGTCGACTTGTGTCCAGATCGAGGTGATGAGAAAACCTCTCGGGGAGGAATCGGACGCGTCAGTGCGGGTTGACTGAGCTTGACATAGAATAGACTCTTTACGAGTCTCATCTGATTGAGGCCGCCAAGTTAAACCAGCTTGGACCTTGGCAACTGGCTTCCCTCGAACTGGAAGACCCCGCGAATATCTCAATCCTTCATCTATATATATCACCAAATTTAAAAAACTTTAATAGCGCGATGTAGACCTGTATTGTAGGAATCCGTTTTTTTTTAAGTTAAAGACAGATGGCGCTGAAGCAACTTTTTTATTTTTATTGTTTTATTTTTAATAGCTTCTAATGCGGTTATTCTTTTTTTTAATCTTTTTTTATTTTTTTTTTAAGTAGGTATATTACTTAAAAGATACGGTCTCAGAACATATTAAAAGGTTAATAACAACAAATAACATCCATTACAATAAGTTTTTTTACCCCTAAATTGGGATACATCTGCCACCTGCCACTTAAATATTGACCATCTGCCAAAGCTAGTAGGTATGTACTGAAAGGTCAAACGAACCCTAAGTACTTTATCCCACAGATATTATTGTTAAGAAAATCAGTACCGTCTGGGAAACATAATGTAATAAAAAATAAACCTGTAATTTATTTTAAAACGTTTTTTTACCTATAATTTTACAATCATATACATAACTCCATTGTTTTTCCACATAGTCAGATAATTATAAAAAATGTTATCGATTCAAAACCGCTGAAGAAACTACAGATGCGCGAAAATTTACCTGACTTGCACGAATATACCTACATCGTTATATCAATATGAAGTTACTTCAACTAGTTGCAATAGAGTCGATATTGCCCTGCCCCAGGTAATGGCGCGATCTCACTGTAGTTATTGATCGGATTGCTTTGCCAACTACCATTGGGCCTGACTGCAGGATCTGCGGCCGTCAGGTTACGTAACGCCTGTCTGAGACTGGGGCACAATACCCAACCTTTATTTGTCCCAAAGGATCTTCATTAATATGTGGATTTTTAAATGCAGCAGGGTAGGTATTTGACGACCACCGTGGCGCAGCGCGCGTGCTGTCTTTTTATATAGTTGGAGGTCCTGGGTTCGATTCCCGGCTCGAGTCTGATCTGGTGGGAGGCTGCGCCCGTGGCTAGTTACCACCCTACCGACAAAGACGTGTCGCCAAGCGATTTAGCGTTCCGGCACGATGTCGTGTAGAAACCAATTAGGAGTATGGGTTTTCCATACCCCTAACAGGTTAGCCCGCTACCATCTTGACTGCATCATCACTTACCATCAGGTGAGATTGCCGTCAAGGGCTAACTTGTAGTGGATAAAAAAAAGGTACAGTATTATTACGGTAAAGGTACAATGCAAAATATTTTGCCTTTACTTTAGATTAATTGTTAATTTAACTACTAATAATAGTTAGATTTATGTTCTCCCGATTATGTATAATCAAGTTATCTACCTACGTAATCTATTCCTAATGAGAAATTCAGGAGGGTTTGATGTTTGCTACTCAATCACACCAAAAAGCTAAACAGATCTGGATGAAATCTGGCACAATAATAGTCTGGAATTTTTACCTCAAAATTCAAAATACATTTATGTGCCAAAATCGTGAGCATTCATTGCTACTACTATTAATTAATTGTAAATTAAAAATAATTTAAAAAAGTAGGGTCGACTTGTGTCCAGATCGAGGTGATGAGAAAACCTCTCGGGGAGGAATCGGACGCGTCAGTGCGGGTTGACTGAGCTTGACATTAAGTAAACTCTTTACGAGTCTCATCTGATTGAGGCCGCCAAATTAAACCAGCTTGGACCTTGGCAACTGGCTTCCCTCGAGCTAGAGGACCCCGCTATTCTGACAATCCTTCATCTATATATATCACCAAATTTAAAAAACTTTAATAGCGCGATGTAGAACTGTGTTGAAGGAATCCGTTTTTTATTTATTTCTGATAAAGCCCTTCATGTATTTTTCTGGCTGAAAACTATAAAATAGCTTAATTTATTTTATAAATGTGTCAAGTAAGTTTTTTGTTGTATAATTCGTAATTTAACCTTAAATTAATTTTTATTTCTATGTTGTATATGATTACAGGCAGATGGCGTTGAAGCAAGTTTTTATTTATTAGTGGTTTGTTTAATTAGTTTAGAACTTTAGACCAGCTTGGACCTTGGCAAGTGGCAACTGGCTTCCCTCGAAGAAGAAGGATTGTACCGGCACAACAATCACTATATCTAAAAACTATAATAACGCGATGTATGACTGTATGATTGAAAGAAGTTTGTCTTCCATTGTTTAATAAAACCCTTCCTTCAAGTTTCGTCTACGTGACAGCTATCTATAAGATTAATTTGTTTTATATTCTGTAGCATAATTTGAAATTATTATTAAATAAGTTTTTAATTGGTTGTCAAGGCCTAAAAGTAGATGGCGTTATAGGTTTTTGAGGGTCGTTCAAGAAAAATTGTTAAATATCCGTATTACGTAGGTATTTTTGTCGCTTATATGGTGATCTGTTAAGAAATGGAAAATAAATAGCTATGGTGTATATAATATAAGAAAGTATTTGCTAAATTTTAGCATCAACTAATTTACTCACAAAGGTGCTATGCTAGTTATGAACATTCTTATTATTTTAAAGATTATTTTTAAATTTCTTTTAACAATCAAATAGTTAAATTATTAAAATGTGCATAAGTATTAATATGTTTATAGCCTTCATTATCTCTTCCTCAGCCGATGTCCTCAAATGGGTAACACGTCTCACACGAGAGATTCAGAGCGTAAACCCACCATTCGTCTACATTGCGGGTTGTCAGTCATTCATTATTATTAAGTAATTATCACACGGTTTACAATAACTATTTCCTTATTCCGGGCTAGTACGAGTGATTATCAAAAAACTCAATATTTAATAATTTTTAGCCCAATCTGGGAATCGAACCCGGAACCTCGCATGCTCCTAACACGAAACCAATCATGGCTAATGGTCACAAATTCTTTCAGAGGCGTTATGGAGAAAATACCTTCAAAATATCTTATATATTCTAATATAACCCGCGATTCCGTATTAGAGGAGCATTGTGGGTTTTGAATGATGGCTCTAAATCCCTCACCCAACAGGGTTTTTGCCTAAAACTAGATTTTTTTTATTCACTACAAGTTAGCCCTTGACGGCAATCTCACCTGATGGTAAGTGATCATGCAGTCTAAGATGGTAGCGGGCTAACCTGTTAGGGGTAAGGTGAACAAATACTCCTTATCGGTTTCTACGCGACATCGTGCCGGAACGCTATATCGCTTGGCGACACGTCTTTGTCGGTAGGATGGTAACTAGCCACGGCAGAAGCCTCCCACCAGACAAAATTGTAAGAGTGAAGAATTAATGCATAGAAGGTAAACGGGTAGATACAAAATGATCATTATTTCAACTTCTGACCTTTAATAAAGTTCAGATACCCTACCTACCTACGTCCGTTATGACGTCACTCGGCTACGTAGCTACGTCGACACTGGGGCGTGACGTCATCACATCTGCAGAGATTCCCCCAGCCATTAATGCACACGTCACCTACTATTATGTATACCTACTTACTATAATTTATTCATAGACATTACATATATAAGCAGCAAATATATGGTGATAATTGCAGATTTAAATCAATTATTTGCTATCAAATTCTAGGTAAAAAATCTAATGACTATTTCAACAAAGATATTTATGCATTGATTAACCACTAGCCGCATAGAGCGCGTCACACAAAAACAAGGCGAGAATTTGTCACCAACTAACTATACATTCCTACATTACGGTATATCGATGTATTACAACCCGTCTAATACACTAGACATCTGGCCGTTATATTATCTATAGCGGCGCGTAGTGCTTTGTAATTCATTCGGATTATTCGGCTCGAGTGTTAGAATCGGCGACTTTCGTCTAGCCTTGTAAAACTGGGGGAAAGGAGTGCACGCGACGCTGTTTGTGCACTACTTGTCCGTCCCATTTTTTGAGCGTTAATGATATATCTACGGCTAGTGGTAAATCAATGTATTTAAGTATATCAAAAGCTGGACATAGGTATTTTGAAGAGTTGCACTCTCCAGTCTCAAGCCTTTGAGAATGTTTTTTTATGGTTGCAAAAATCTTGCATTTTTTTGTAACAATTGTGTACCTATCACCTTATCTTAATGTTATATAAGTCACCTTGGTCAAGCCTTTTTAATATGATCATAAAGTGAAAATAAAGAACTACATTGATGTGATAATACCTATTGTTAGGAATATGTACATATTATGTAATTCAATGTAGGTAATCCACTGGATATATCCATTATTTTATATGGCAGAAGCTTTACAAATGTATATTTTAACCTATCTGTGCTAAAGATATCATATCTATCTATGTTATCTATGTAGTTATTCACATATAAATAGTTCCTTTAGGGTACATTAATTGTTTCTATTTTAAGGAGAAAACACAAGATAATATTAAAACCCAGCTAAATTTTTGTAAGGAAACCTTTAGTTTCAAGTAGTGAATATAGTTCAATAATGGAAATAATTATTATGTATAATGACTTTACATATGCCTATTGTAGACCTATTTGAACAATATTAGATTTGAAATATAGAATAAAATGAATTTTATGAACAGCCTGGCTTTGAACTTCATTATGTCCCGTTGAAATGAAACAAATCAGAATTCCCTACTAAAGGCCTATATTGCAGTGAATTTCATTCAGTTGATCTGATTTTGATGAAATCATTCTGATTTTGTAATAAGTTTAACACACCTTACCTGTAGCATTGTGGGTTAATATATGAGAATATACCCACAATGCTATATGCATCTCTTATGATAATAATCCAATTCCAATGTACTATAATTTCTCATAATGTTCTCAAAGGCGTGTGAAGTCTGCCAATCCGCATATGGCCAGTGTGGTGGACTATGGCCAAACCCTTCTCATATTGAGAGGAGATCTGTGCTCTGTAGTGAGTCGGTAATGGGTTGATCATGATGATAATTTCTCTAGTAAAGTATATATTGTCAAAAGTACTTAAAAAGACAATTGGTGACATTCTATTTACCAGAAATCTCTGAACTAAATTGCCAAACCTACTTTAGCATATTCTCTATACTGTTGTCCATCACCAACATTGTAAAGAGGTCACTACTTGGTACCTATCTATTAATTTTGTGAGATTAGAGATTCAACTACAAAAGAATATAATTTTTCTCTCTATTTAAATTAAAATGTCTGCAAGCTTGATTTGAACTCAATGTACTATATGGGTTTTATTTCTACTATATAGAAATCCTACAGGGGTCAAGGTACAAACTTAGTAGGTAACATAAAATAAAAGACACATAAACATTATAATATTTTATTCACTCGTATTGCATGAAGTTTTCCATACAAAAAACTCACACCCGAGGGAACTATCCACATAGTATCAATGCAACATACTCGCCTCACACATACTGAAATATGTTACCTACTAAGTTACATGCGTTATACCCAAATTCCATAGTTTTCGACTAAAACCAACTTCATTCACCAATGATTACCTTCCAAAATAATTATCCACGAATTTAAGACAAAATCAATTGTAAAACAGAGAAAACACCTTACATAATGTTGGTTGAAGTCAAAAATCATAGAAGAAGGGCACTAGACAGTGGTTCACTAGAAGAACAGTTTTCATTGAAGCACGCACTTGTACCACATCCCAGGTTACATAACAGCCGACATAATCACATGATTGAATATAGTCCACAGAAAATTTAATTTAGGCATTACATAACTCACTACACAATTTTTTTATAACTCCCTTTTTTATGTTATATTTGCTACAACAAGGATATATTGTTCTAAATGACACAAATTTAGTTTAGCAGGCACTAAATTATAGATGGGATAAGAAAAGCGGACTGTCATGTAGCCTTGGCCTCAAATGCCAACCGCAAATGAGGTCATTACATAATCTGTCATTACAGAAAAATAAGATCAGTTTTCTATTTCAAGATCATTACTAAATTTGTATTAAGAACAGATGTTAATTGATTTCTTAAAGTTTACTACAAGATTTAGTTGATTATGTAACACTTCTAACTTTAATGAAACAAAAAAAAATATATGGAATCATTTTTATTTAACTAAAAATAAGTTACTAGGTTCGTTTTTTATTGTGTTGATCCTAAATACGTAATACATGATTTCAGGGTGGTGGCTAGACGTGATTTAGAATCACAATTGAAATTATGGTAACAATTAATTCTTACATTAAATGATTTAGAGGACCTTCTTGATCTCATCGTATAAGACGAGCACGAACGCACCACCTGTGCCTCTGAGCACGTTGGAGAAGGCACCCTTGAAGAAAGCGGAGCCACCCTCGGTCTTGGCAATGGTGGCCCAGCAGTGGAGGGTTCCCTTGTACAGCATGTCGCTCTTGGCGCGGCCGGACTGCATCATCATGCGCCTCCTGACGGTGTCGAAGGGATAGGACATGATACCGGCGACGGTGGTGACCGCCTGCGCGATGGCCCAGCTGATGACGATGGGGGTGTTCTTGGGGTCGGGCAGCATGCCGCGCGCCGTGTCGTAGAAACCGAAGTAGGAAGCACGGTAGATAATGATACCCTGCACGGACACTCCGAAGCCTCTGTACAGACCGACAAGGCCATCGGACTTGAAGATCTTGGAGATGCAGTTTCCGAGGCCGCTGAACTCGCGCTGGCCCTCTCCCTTGCCCACGTCGGCGGCGAGGCGCGTACGGGCGAAGTCGAGCGGGTACACGAAGCACAGGGAAGTGGCACCGGCGGCACCGCCGGACGCCAAGTTACCGGCGAAGTAGCGCCAGAACTGGGTGTGCTTGTCGACACCGCCGAGGAACACCTGCTTGTACTTGTCCTTGAAGGCGAAGTTGAGCGCCTGCGTGGGGAAGTACCTGATGACGTTGGCGAGGTTACCACGCCAGAACGAGATCAGACCCTGCTCCTTGGGAATGCGGACGAAGGCGTCGATGATACCTTTGTAGCGCTGGTCCTCGGCGATCTGCTTGCTGACGTGCTGCACTTGCAGCAGCAGCTTCACGCGCTCGATGGGCGCTACGGCGGTCTTGGAAACGGCGGCGGAGATACCACCGGCGAGGAAGTCCTTCGCGAACGCTACGGGATCTGCGAGGTTCGACATCTTGTTCGATTAGCTGGCCCTTTTCACTGGACTATAATGCCTCGCGGGCGTGTGGAATCTGCGAGTTCACACGCGGAATGAAAAAATCACGAAACACGAACTCCCGATTTTGTAATCAGGAGATATAAAGTAATTTCGTGATCTCAGGAGCACAGGGGTGGAAGTGTGCCTTTTTTAAAATTCGATCGATCACGTTCTCTCGCAGTTCTGCCTAGAGGAGCGGCGCAAAAGAAGGAAGGGATAGATGTTGCCAGCTTAATGCGTAATTACCACGAGGTCAGTGTAGTTGGCACAATTTCAATAATTACCCTGATAACATTTTTCTAGATGGCAACATTCTCAACATCTAAAGGCTCCTTAATTCAATAAATTGTTATATATTCAATCATTAAAAAAAATACATAATAATCATGATTTTTTAGGATCCACCAAAATTGTTTTGTTACTATGTTTTAGTATGTTTCTGGATGAAATAATTTATAAGCAATTTTTTTCAATTACTTTCACATTGTTATATTGATGTAAAAAGCATGAGACAAGTTTTGAGCACACATATATTTATACAGAGATCGACAATAACGTGATTTATTCTGATCGAAAATAAGTATGTCTCTTAGACTTGGGGAAAAATCGATTTAATGGTAACACTAAAATAATCTACAATTAGCGCGTTTTGTTCCTGCAGAAATTGTATTTCACGGTTACATAACGTCGCTGTTTGTTTGTTTTCTGTTCTTAAAAAACTATATTTACTACCTAATTATATATGAACATGAAATGGTTTTAACGTTATAATTATTAAGTTACTATTGAAATGAAAATGATTGTTTTTTGTATTATTATTTTACTTATATAATTTTTAAGCAAAATTAAAACGGTAAGCTAGTGTTGCAATTAAAAATAAATTGGAAAGTGCCTCGTCACAGAAAATGTTGGCGCAGTAAATTTTTTCTTTTTTTTAATTTAGGTACGTACCTACATTATCTGTTTACGGAACTGCCAAATATTATAAAAAAACTGACATTTTTTTTTAATTATCTGCAAAAAGCGAACAAAGCTAAAATAATTGTTGGAGGTGAAAGAAATTCTTACATTTAACTGTAGTTTGTATATATTTTGGGTCAAGTCCTTTATTCGTAGCATGCAGATGAGTCGTATTGGATCGCCATCCATCGGAATGGACGAGGACAGCGGTGCTGGTCATGCTTTGAGCGACTTCTTGCTACAACTTGAGAACTACAACCCTTCTATACCAGATTCAGTAGTAGCTTATTACCTAAACATGGCTGGATTTGAATCTCAGGATCCTAGGTATGTTAAAATTTGATATAACTTAAATACAAAAGAAATCTTATAAACAATAAACAGCAAGTGTAATTTCCGCCGACAACCGGGAGATTAGTATAATATAACACCACATAAAATCTTCCACTAGAACCTCTACGCACGTTTCGACCCGACACCGGATCATCCTCAGGAGATGTTGACTTCACAAGCGAGAAAAGTAAAGAGTATGATTTATGAGTTTTTATGAGATTTGTAGCAAATTACACTTGCTGTTTATTGTTTATCATGGACTTCCGCAAAGTAACGCCTGTTTCTATTCATTATTCAAAATCTTATAATTTACTGTCAGAGAAACACTTTGAATGTCAATCCGACACCCCAACCCTCACGTAGTTGCGGCTTCTTTTTACTCCCCCAACCTGCGCATAGGTCCTCGCCTTTCGTTTATTGACAAGTTTGAAAAATATAACAGAAAGTAAGTAATACAGCAGTTTCATCTCTGTACAATTTTAATAACTTGTTTAACTTTTATATATAAGTTTGTTCACCTTTTATTGGTAATGTACTATGAGCTATGGTTGTTATATTAAAATCATACCCCTCATCGTTTTCTTAACAGCATTGTGGTGGAATTCTAATGAACGTTGTCAAATTCAAATTCAAAATAATCTTTATTCAAATAATCCTTAAAAAGGCACTTTTGATGCATCAATAATTCACATAGTAGTTATTTCATGGTGATAACTACGAGTATATTCGTAAACTTAAAACAAAAGCTATGAGGGTTCCAAACGCGCTCCGGTCTAAGAAGAAGCCCACATCAAACTTAGCCGGGTCAGCATGAATCCTCTTGAAGATTGTCCGGTACATTATCAAGATAAGGTTAGATATTAAAAACCAACAAACAAACCTCATCCACATTAAGGCACTTATCTCTTGTTAAAATGATGTGAAAAGAATAATATTTTAGATTCATGACTGTAGCAAAGACATCAAGTCTTTGCTACAGTCATGAAACACCTTGTAGTTACAAGGTGTTTCATGACTTGAAAAATATGTAAATAGTACTATACTCTACTAAAATCTTATAACTAAACTGAATTATACTAACCCATTAATTCCCAAGGGTAAAAAAATAAAGGCATATTTATTGGTTTTATTGTTTATTACGTTTATAAATACATGCAAAAAGAGAAAATTTCTAGTAAAAAAAGTATTGATTAATTTCAAATCAAATCAAAATCTAAAATAGCTTCATTCACATAAATCTATGAATTATTAATTTCATTAATATTCATAGATATTCATAGGTGATAACTACAATGGAGAACTTAAAACTAAAGCTAAGAGGGTTCAAGTCGCCTCCAGGTCTAAGAAGAAACCCACAACAAACTTAGCTTAGCTTGGGGGTTATTTTTTCACCACCTCACATAATCAATTATAAATTATAGTACCTATGGAGATAGAGCAATTCATACCAAAGCTTTTTATCATATTTCATGCAGCCTACTAAACATACTACAAGTTTACTTTTACTTCTAATGTTCAGTGCGGTCTATTTTTTCACTTGAATTTATCAATGTTCTTATGTGTTCATACTTTAAATTTTCACATATATATTGGCAATGTCATTATTTTATAATCTTTAAATTTATCTCTTAATGACTCTCTGGGACCTAATTTGTATATCGCACGAACAGCCCTCTTGTGCAAAACTAATACAGTGTCAATATCAGCAGCATTATTTTACTTTCCGCAAGATGTACTAAGGAATATTGGGATTACTGAACTTCAATTTGACTAGCAAGTCTAACAATGCTAGAGTATAAGCTTGAGTGAAACATTTTAAAACAATCAGCATGAAGATGTACTTGACATTTTTTACACATATAAATACACTGTTGACATCTTCTTCGACTTTTACTGTTGTGCTCTTCTATGACATTACCAATATTATCAATGCGAAGATTGGAAGGTGACGTGTTTTTGGATGGTCTTCCTAGATTTATATTTGAATTACCCAAAAAATGTGAATTATCTGCAATTTGGGCTTTCTGTTTTCATCAAACTTACAGCAATGTTAGATTTGAATTCCAATTGACTCAATGATTGCTCATTCGCCAGATTGTAAATTTTCCATGTGTTTACCAATAAACTGTCTATCAAATTGATGAACGGTGACCACCACCACTTTTTCCCACTTTCTCGAATACTATGATTGGTTATTTCATTATCATGAAGATCTACGCCTCCCATATTTTTATTATAATCTGCTATAACCTGGGGCTGTGGCACATCCACCATCTTCTTTATTTTCTATCATACAGTTTTGCTGTAACTAACACCACAGAATTGTCATTCCATCGAACCAACAGCACTTCATGCTTGTGGTCAAAGCTATAATCAAATGATCCTCTTTTTTTTTTTAAAGACTTTTCGTACTTCATCATGATCAACCCATTACCGACAGAGCACGGGTCTCCTCTCAGTATGAGAAGGGTTTGGTCAGTCCACCACAACTTACTTGCTTGAAGGAAAACATAGTGACCTGCATGTTTGAGAGTTCTCTATAATGTTCTCAAAGGCGTGTGTCTGCCAATCCGCACATGGCCAGCGTAGTGGACTATGGGCAAACCATTCTCATATTGAGAGAAGACCCAGTGCTCTGTAGTGAGTCGGCAATGGGTTGATCATGATGATGATATTAGTAGCATGCAAATAAGTATGTAGTTGTTGTATGTAGGTATATATAAAAGAATGGATGTGTAGTGTAGAGAATGAAAGCGTATGAGTGAATGTTGTGTGTTATTATAAATATTTTTCCTAAGATAGATACCATCAGGTATGATAATTTATGGTGTTATCCTTTAAGAGTTTGGACGACCTCCGTCACATTCCGCTGTCACATTATAAAGTTGGAGGTCCTGGGTTAGATTCCTGGCTCGAGTCTGGTCTGGTGGGAGGTCTCGGCCGTGGCTAGTTACCACACTACCGACAAAGACGTGTCGCAAAGCGATTTAGCGTTCCGGCACGATGCCGCGTGGAAACCGATTAGGAGTATGGGTTTACTATACCCCGAAAAAGCCCGCTACCATCTTAGACTGCATGATCACTTACCATCAGGTGAGGTCGCCGTCAAGGGCTAACGTGTAGTGGATAAAATAAAAATAAAAAATAATAAGAAATATTAAGAATAGGTGTCCATGTTTCAGAATGATCAGGCTGATAGCTCTGGCCTCCCAGAAGTTTCTCTCGGACATAGCAAATGATGCGCTCCAGCACTGCAAGATGCGCACGTCCAGCCAAATAAGCCAGAGCTCCAAAAACGCTAAAGGTCCCAAGGAGAAGAAATACGTCATGACCATGGAAGACCTGGTGCCAGCGTTACAAGAATATGGCATATCCGCCAAGAAACCCCATTATTATGTTTGAAATTTAATATTAATTGGATTATAGAAAGAGTTATAGCTGATTTATTTGAATTAATGGGGATGAACACATTTGGAGTGTCGCGACGTGTGATTCTGATGGTAATGAACAAACTGAAGTGGTTACCGCACCTTCATGATCTTCAAAAACAATTTTGAGACTTAGGGATAAACTTGTGTTGCAATATAAAGTTGGAAGGAGAAATAAACAATAAACTTTTTGATGTAAAACCTCTATTGGTTTATATTTGCTGTCACAGCAAGTGGCATGACGCCTACAGTGCCGTCATGTAATAATACTATAAATTTTAATGTTTCTGCACCCGTCAAGTGTCCTGTAAGTCTGAAGGTTGTGAAGATGGTGTACAACTTTGATTATCTTCTAAGTTAAGATTCATATTAAAATAAGATGGCAACAACACAGTTACTTCTGTATTCTAAACTAATTTTAACTGTAATCTGTTAATAAATTTGCTATATTGTTATTTATTGACACTTAAGAGTTATTTTAATGATTGAAAGCTTTCTACCATTTCGCTTAGCTCGAGTTAGGTGCTATTTTTGACAGAATTTCATACAAAGTTCAGTACCCTATTTTTCCCTCTTGAATTATTTGTTTTAAAAACATTTCTTAAATCAAAAGCAATGGAATTAATGGAAAAAATGTTTGTAACATGAATTTAGTGATGTTGTTTTGGTACATATTCATAAATACATTCTACCGAAACCTACAACGCAATAGATTTTATACAATTTTATGTAATTAAAAAAGTGAAGGTATGCTAAATTTCAGACTGTTTAATTTTTTGTTAATATATCTAATTTAGTATTTTGTTAATTCAGTCAGTTCTTTTCCATTTATAATAACAACTATCTTTTACCCGCTCCTTTGCTCGTATTGAATCATTAAATAAGTATCAAAATCCATTACAATAGAAATGAATCAATTTATTAATAGGTTACTTTATTTTAAAAAACAATTTTTTTTATCTTTCAAAGAAAGTTTTTTTTTTAATAAAAAGTATCCCATGTTACTTCTGACTTTCTAGTTTCACGATGGCCGGTTAAATCGAGTCCCCGTGAAAGCTTGACAAACAAACTTACATTCACATTTATATTATTAGCAGGGATATTAATGATACAAGATAGATTGAATATAGAAAATGGATATTAAACATGCATTATTTACTTTGTTGAAGATACGTCATAGCGATGACGTTTCTTCGTAGGCGTATAACCGATTTGTGAATTATATTAAAAGTATTGTGAGCGAATGAAAAACATTTAATTTCGCGCCTAAGTTACTTGAATAGAATAAAAATGTTATTTTTGTTTTTTTTTCTAATGTCACTCATACCTTTATTTTTTTCTCTTTTTATGGCTTTACACAGGTTAGCCAATGTCAAGTTTAAAGCAATGTAGAATTGAAGTTAGGGAAAAATGGCGGGAAACTTCGCACAGCGGACGCGGCTCCCTCAAACCTTTCCCAAATTAATACATATTAACCATTCAAAAAACTAGCCAATCAATTCAAGAGCAGCGTGAAAAAACCGCGCCCGCCAAATACGAAGTCTCCCGCCTTTTTTCGAAGAACATTTAATTTCGCGCCTAAGTTATTTGAATAGAATAAAAATGTTATTTTTGTTTTTTTTTTATATAATGTCACTCATACCTATAACCTATTTTTAATAATTTGTCTATAATGTTTGACAATACAATAGATAATAAATCTACTGTTATAGTTTTTTACCGATAAAGTTTTCTGTGCAAGTGTTCCAAAATATTTAATATACGTTAAAAATCATAATATCCGAACGCAAGTGAGCATAAACAAGATTTTCAATAGAATAGTTACTAAAATATACTTTTGATAATTTAACGCATTGCGTGAAAAAAAAAACAAGACAGAACGACCGAAGAGTATATAATAGTTGCACATTGATAATTAAATTAGGTTCAATTTTTTTTTTAATACTTAAAGACTAATGAAAAAATAATTTGAACATGAGGCATTTGAAAAAATAAAAGCTATTTATGCACGTGGCTAATTTAGAGAAATCTTTATTATTTTCAGTATGTGTTTTAAAATTAATAGTGCGTACATATTTTTTTCAGCTTATTATGTACTCAAAAATAGGGGGAAAAATGTCGTTTAGAAGCCGCGTAAACTATTCACTTTTTTGGTCAATGGTGCGCGTCTGTAGATATAGACTCGAAGAAACAAGTTTCTACTTATTTACTTACAAAGTTCTAAGTTTGAGATTTCTAATCTCAACTTAGAACTTTGTAAGTAAATCGACCAAGCGAATAGAATCGTATCAGGGTTTTGTGTGTAATATTGAAACCATAATGGAAATATAAATATAGGTGGTGTGTAGTGCATAAATAGGTGCAATTTTTGTTAATTAAAAATAATTTCGTATATCCTAACTCGAGGAAATAACTAATGCGCAATTTAGGTAATATTACGTTTTGTTTATCCGGCGGATCGAATCCGGGCACGCACCTCTAACTTTTCGGAGTTATGTGCGTTTTAAAAAATTAAAATATCACTTGCTTCAACGGTGAAGGAAAACATCGTGAGGAAACCTGCACGCCTGAGAGTTCTCCATAATGTTCTCAAAGGCGTGTGAAGTCTGCCAATCTGCACATGGCCAGCGTGGTAGACTATGGCCAAACCCTTCTCATATTGAGAGGAGACCCGTGCTCTGTAGTGAGCCGGCAATGGGTTGATCATGATGACGTTTTGTTTGGGTATAAAAGAATCAAGAGTTATATGTATATACACATATATAGGTTATTTCATCAAAACATTATTTGGACGTGCCGCTTAATAACATAATTTTCTCATATTGAGAGGAGTGTTCTGTTGTGAGTCTCCCAAACGTCGCCTAAGCAGAGGTTCGACCTCAAAGCAGGCGCCCTTAGGCAGACGTTCCCTTAGTTTCTTCGAGCCCTAGGGCTCAAAACTTCTTCTGGCAGAGCTTCTTTCCGAAGCTCGCCAAACAGCCCCCAAACAGCTGTCGCAACCAATAGGGTTAGCACAGCTAATAGACAGTCCGAAAAAAAAATGTAGTGAAAAGGTTTTCGGCTGTGAGATTAAGGGTGCGGAGAGTACGCGTCAGCGGCGCCATTTTGAGCAACGGTGCGCTCACGCGGTACCCTCAGCAGCCTTGGACAATTCATCGTTATTCTTAGTTTTCATACCTTTACCTTTGACCTTTCCTGTTCTTTTGTTTATCCTTTTGTTTTTGGGGTAGTTTTTTCCTTATAAATGTTTTTAAAAGTATCCTTCCATATTTGCTTTCATTTTGTTTTCAAGAAGATTTTCTTTCCCTGGAATGTCTGTGTGTATGGCGCTTTTACGTTTTCGTACGTTTTTTCTACTTCCTAATGGATGTGCTGCTTTTGGAATCTAATGTTTTTGGGTAAAAGTAAACTTCGATTGGATTCAGGTGGTGGACTACCTCCACCTGAATCCAAGTTGTGTTACACATGGGTGTGGTAAGATGGAAGTGCATCTTGATTCCAGGTGGAGGTGGCGTTTCAAATGGACGTGGATAGCAAAAAAACATCATTCAGGTATTGATATACCTGACTGATGTTTTTTCGATATTCTTGGTTCTTCTTGTAAGTTGTCTTCATTAAGAATAGAAGATGATTCGCAAACGACCTTGATCTTTTGGGTAATACAGGAGCCATCAGATTAGCTGAACTTCCACCTGAATTTGATGGAAGTTCTACTATTCGAGGCAAAGTAACAGATGAATTGGTTTGGGAGCTTGGTGGAACAGCCACCGTACTTCGAATGTTTTAATTATTTTGCGAATTTGATGGACCTGCAAGATGACGCTCGATCCTCGACCGCTGGTAGTGCTTTCGAGGATCCAGCGTCATCTTGTGCGTCTTGTAATGGCCTCTGTCACAAAGGCGTCACTAAATACATTAAATAATTGTTTTCTTCGTTATCGCTAAATATCTGCCTATTTTTTACGTATCCCGCAGTGTCCAGGGTCAAAATAGCTAGGTTGGATTGCTTTCTAGCTTTTGTTTAAGTTTAGTAGTTACATTACTATGAAACGTTTTATTGTATGGAGTTTGGCGTTCATGCAATTTTTTTCGAAGATTACTGCGTAGCATACTCTTTCTGGGATATGTTTTGGTACATCACCCCATTCAGATTTTCTTTTGTATGTCCTCATTATCTGTAAAAAATACAACTATAATTTAGTTTGTGATAGAAGACCACAAAAGTGTTTATATTAGCCAACAAACCGTCCGGAACCCCCCCCCCCCCCCCCCCCGTTATCCCAAATGTCGCCTTAGCCGAGGTTCGGCCTCAAAGGAGGCGCCCTTAGGCAGTCGTTCCCTAAGTTTCTTCGAGCCCTAGGGCTCAAAATTTCTTATGGCAGAGCTTCTTTCCGAAGCTCGCCAAACAGCCTGGTTACGCTGTGGCAATCAATAGGGTTTGTACAGCTAAAAGACAGGCCGAAAATTATTAAAAATTAGCCAACACAATTCTTTAAAATAAGTGAAGCAGGCGTAATTAAAAACGAGACTATAATCACCAGGGGCAAGGGATCTTGAATTTGTGGGGCCCTGGGCTAATACTGCTTAGGGGCCTTACCTAATTACTCAACTAATTGCCATTTTTTACAAGAAACTGTTTTCTGTAGTAATGTAGGTATATGTAATGTAATATATGTTAAGTACAGGAAGAAAATAGTAAAATAAAATATTTTATTTATTAATTAAAACATTATTTATTGCAAAATAAATAGACAGGTTATAAATGGTTATGTTATATAAATTATGAAGCAAACTTTCTGCATTTTTGTGCTGCAAATTCTTTTATTTGGTCATCTAGTCCGGTCAATTTAGACATTCGAAGTTACATAAAGTCCCAACAAGCTGAATTTCTGTGAAGTTGTTCAAAACATAATTATAAACAATGTCTAGAAGTTCCCCATCATTCCCCTTAAAAAGTCATAAAAGTTGTTATCATCATAATATGCACACGTTTCCACGCCACCTATGAGGTAGTGTACTTAGCGCGTTTTTTTTAACGTGGTTTCCCCAGTAGGCCTACTCCACGGGTCAGTTGTGATCCTGTTTAATGTAAAACTATTGCAAAATAACGGAAATTTTCAAAGATTGGGAAAGATAAAAGCGATGTAAATGAAAAAAAAGTGTTGAAGTTTATTCGTCTTATTCGTAAGATTCAAATTATTGTTCTTCTTCTTGATCTTCTTCTTGTTCTTCTTATCCTGCTTCTTCTTCATCTTCATTTTGACGACCTCCGTGGCGCAGCGCGCGCGCTGTTGCATTATAAAGTTGAAGTTCCTGGGTTCGATTCCCGGCTCGAGTCTGGTCTGGTGGGAGGCTGCGGCCGTGGCTAGTTACCACCCTACCGACAAAGGCGTGTCGCCAAGCAATTTAGCGTTCCGGCACGATGTCGTGTAGAAACCAATTAGGAGTATGGCTTTACCATACCCCTAACAGGTTAGCCCGCTACCATCTTAGACTGCATCATCACTTACCATCAGGTGAGATTGCCGTCATGGGCTAACTCGTAGTGTATAAAAAAAAAAAAAAATTTGGATGCAAGTAAATTGCGTCAATAGCGATGTATCGCATGATACTTCGTCGGAGTCAAACGAATCCTCCATTGTTTGTGATTCAATATTAGAGCACGACCGGCCTTGACAATTTGTGCATGCCAAAGAACAAGACAGTCCGACTTTTTTGCAACCACATTTAGCACTGCAGTTGCAAAAAATAGTGTTCAGCAGTTTTTCCGGCGCAGGTGGAAGTAAAGTTTGAACTGGCTCTAATATATTAATGACCAACTTCCAACCCCAGTCTGTAGGGTCTAGCTGATAACGAAGCCACACTTGAACTTGGTAATATACTCGAAAAAGATGTTGGTGAGCAGCAACTGAGGTTAGAGGAAGACAAGCTAATTGAACTTGTTTTTTATTTTTAGTATTTTTAACGAAACATACATATCAATGCAAATCTAAACAGGTAGTTTTTTTAGGAGCTCCGTACATAGAAAGAAGAAAGCGAATGCCATGGTTGGTAATAACTTATTGTTGGGTAGAATTACTCTTTTTAAAAACTTCAGCACATTGAATTAAATCTTGTTTTTCAAACATTTTGAAAACTGCTGTTTTACCCCTCCTGTAAAATGCAGATGTCGTATCTCAACCAGTTATTGCGTGTAAAAATAGTACTTGATCTTTACACTTTACTAAAGTAAAAAAACTTTTTGATGAATATGAGGGCAATCAGAGAGCAGCGCCATCTAGTTTTGGAGTCATGTACGACAGACAAGAGAGTGGCATCGCCTCCTCTCTTTACGCAACACTAAGTGACGTATGCAGGTTCTTATAAGACTCACCGGCGCGGGACGGCGCATTGCATTGATTGCACTCGGTCGGGTCGGACCGGTGGTTGAGCTGCGGTGGTGCATTCGTACTTAGTGGAGCGTATAGTCTGCTCCTTATAAATTACCATACTTATAATTGTAGTTCTGTTCTACCAAGAGTGTCTGGTCTCTTTGCCCGAAACTACCCACGTCTACCTAAATTACCAACAAAGACACGCACCCGCCCGTAGTCAGCCTACAAATATATATCTGATTGATGCTGAGCTTTTCCTGGTTTTAAGTAATAGTTAAAAAAATAGTTTTTTCAGTTGGCGTTCGAGCAGTGAGTAATACAAGTAAGTCACCAACAACAATAGTTGTATTTGTCAAATTGAATTGCTCTATTGCTGTTTCAATAATCAATACATCAGCATCATTATTAGCTTGTTTTACCAATATATTTTCAGCCGTAAACTTTTCTTTCAACATTGAAATGAACCGAGACTTGTTGTGGGTATTTGTAAGAAATTTCTGTTGACTGGTTGGGACTGTAATAAGTTCATCAAATAAAATATCAGAAGATGAAGATGTTGCTAAAGATCGACGACGTTGTTCTGCAGCTTTGATATTTTATTTTTATATAATTTTTTTTTTTTTATATATATTTATATATATATATATATATATTATAAGGTATATATTAGTATATTTATTAAATATTTATTACTATTTTGTTTTATTTATGTAATTTGGTTTATGTATTAGTATTTAGTTATTTGTATGCAGGTTTTTTGTTTATATTACGCCACCTACTTTCTTCTTCTTTAACTTTTCCTAATCCTAAGGTTGCCTGGCAGAGATCGCTACTAAGCGATAAGGCCGCCTTTTGTATCCTGCTTCTTCTTTATTTTGTTTTCTTGTTATTTCTATTTTTGTTGTGGTGTACACATGAAGAATAAAGAAATAAAAAATAAAATATTTCTCGTACAATCATCATAGCCATCAAATACGACAGTAACTCTGGAACCAAAATGTCTACGTACATATTGAACGTATTTATCTAAGATAACGTTGAATGTTTCTTCGCTATGCCACACAACGCGGTGTAATAAGTATCCTCCGTCAATGATGTATGTCGCATTAGTGTTGTTAATATCAATATTTACTTTTTCAAAACAATCGTAAATGGTAACTTCTGTGTTTTACGCATCCCGATGTCATCAAATAACGATAAAGGGTAGGGAGCTAATTCATATTCAAAATATTTCAATTTCATCTTGAAATTCTGCAGTAATACTCATGCGTTGGAACAATAATACAGGGTCAATAGGTACTTTTTCTTCATGAAATTTTATGGAACTAGTCATAGCTAAGAGAGGAACAACTTTATCAGCGCGTTCTAATTTAATATTATTGAATGTCAGTCCTGTCATTTTTGCCATAGAAGCAAGTCCAACTTCACGAGCTTTATAACAATTAATTTTATCGTCACCAACGACACCACTCGCAATAGAAACAATTTTGTTAACCTCTGGAAAAGGATCATGCGTTGAGAACCACTCTAAAAGTCTTCGTATGTCTCTAGCATCGTTTTTTACTCGTGAATCACTTGCATCAACATGCTGCTCGGTCGTATCCACCCTAACATTAGCGATATCTTCTAATTTGTCACAAACTGTATTCATTTTCTGATCTCTTTTGTACTTCTCCCTCGAGCAATACCTCCATCTGTCTTCATAGCTTTCATCATAGACTGCTCGATTACCATGTCCGTTGAAGTTCCACCACTTTTACGAAAACTTTTCGTAAACTTCAGGATCAATGTAATTCTGTAATTGTTCCATATCCTGCAAGTAAAGGTGTGCAGATTTAGCAAAAGGAAAATGTGTAGACGCGTGAAAATAAGGAAGCATTTCTTTGACGCAGTTTAAATGAGCTTTCCAATCCCCCATACGCTCAGCTCTTAGGAATTCTTTAGCAATGGAAACCATACAAAAATATTGAATCCAAAGTTTTGCAGTTGATCCTCGTTCCTCATATTCTTTTAGTTTTTGATTAAATTTATCAAGTATCTGTTCGGACTCACGAAGCGTTCGGATTACAGTATGTTTAAAAAAAATGCAAATATATTTTGTCAAAAAATATTTATTCAGGTACTATAAAACACATATTTAAACCACAAAATACGTTACTTATTCATAAAGTCATTCATTTTAGTTTGACGGGTTCTATTTATTGACCATAAAAAGGCTTCGTCTCTCAAATTACGCAGCATCATCTTTTCGGATAAAGACAAGTCATTTTCATCAGCCCAATATAAACAAGTATTCAATGCTGATATGGCTTGTGAATGAGGAATTTTCTTGACGTTTAAAGCTGAAGTATTGTCAACAAAAGACTCGTCATACCCAGACTCGCCAGATTAATATTTTCCTCCATTGAACCGGCAAAAGACCTAACCTGAATATGACGTTGTAACTATATAAAAGATATTCTTTTCCAGCCTGAGGAAAATTGAAGATCATAGAATAAGTTATCCCGTCACTGCCGGGTGCAGTATCCTTCTTTTCCACACAACACTCTAATTCTTGAATTGTAAAAAACCTCTGCAGTAATTCGTTATCAGAACTAAATGTTGGTGGGCAATTACTAACTGAATCTGGGGTTAGAGAATGTAGCAACTGTTTTTCTATCTCTTTAGATGTACAAAACTTTGATTTACGGCAAAAAACTCTTTAGCTTTTTAGCTATTCTATATAGGGAGTAATCTTCTGTTTTATAAGGAGATAATTTCTTTAGTTGTCTTGCATAGTTGCATTTACATTATCAGCCAGCATAATTTTTAGATCTTATTGCGCTTTATTAAGTAGTCTTTTGTCATGTCCATTTCTACTTGTGTATTTAAAATATTTAACAATATTTTTTTAAATTATTGGAGAAAATAAATACCTGATTCTGGAGCATCCTCAAGAATAGTAGGTGTTATGACTACATCTTCGTACGCTTTCGGCAATTGATCACCTGCAAACCAGATCATTTGGAATTTCCCGTCGACAATTTTCCATCCATAGCCCGTTGGTAACCCCGATCAGTAATTTTTGCATTATGGGCATAGCTCCACAAGCATGCAATGAATCTTGTGCGTAACACTTGCTGGAGTAACTCCGATTCACAGGGTGGCAAGTTGCACGCGTCGTAATTCCGGACACTCAAAGAGAAAGGTTGTGATTTGTCTTTTACTTTGTACGTCCTATTGAAGATGACAATCCTGGCTTGATTGACATCGTCTAACTTTTTCAACCCATACAAGTGGCAAGTAAAAGACTTAATAATGTTAAAAGAATCCTGCACATTATGGTCCTTTGATTCCAATCCAGAAATGATGTGTCAAATATTTGTTGTCCTCTCTGTTCGGTTTTATATGACCAGTTAGTATGATGACCTTTAAAAACACCTAGTACCAATGTTTTCCTTTTTAATGAAAAGATACTTTTCCAATCTGATTGGCGGGTTTGAACTGAAGAAGATAATAAAGAGATATTATGTTTTCTAAACCTTTACAATTCGATAACCTTAATAAAGCTTCTGTGATTGCTTACATTAACGTCCACCAACGTTTCGTTTCGTGTGTATAACTTAAATGATAAATCACTATATTTGTTTGCTATATATCAATAAAATAACTTCCCTTCATACTTTATTCAGGCTTAGGACTGACTGCATTAAATGTATTTATGATTGATTAATTATTAATGCAGGCGTATTTAAAAGTAAATTTGATTGTACAAGGTGGGCCACGAATTAGTTAACATTTGAAAAAATCGTATTAAAAAAACCATTTGATATATTTAAAAAAATGTTTAATTACAATAAAGATAATTAGTTGTAATTTATTTTTTAAAAATTACATCATCTAAATGACCACCGTTCCGATTTTTGCACTCTTCCAGGCGAGTACCGAAATTTTCGAATAATCGCCGACATAGAGACCGCGAGATCGCCGACATCTCTTCGCTGATTTTTTCTTTTAGTGCTCCTTTAATAAAGAAATGGGTGAAGAAGTTTGAAGAGACGGGATCTACACTAAATGTGAAGCAAAATGGTGGCCCACGGACTTCTCGGAGCGAAGAGAACGTGCAAAAAGTTTCCGATTCTGTTCGACGTATATACAATGATCATTTCTATGTAGAATTTTGATATATTTACAGTTTATTTACACTTTTTTAACGTTTTCGCTGTCAGTTGTTTTGGCACTTTTATTTATACAGTTTGTTTCTTTGGCTATATTATATATTACAAGTATAGTACACATTTAATTTTTTTCTACACATTTTGTAGTTTTATTAATCTGTGTATTATTTATGTATAAAGGAGTTTATGGCTCTATCAATAATCTTTTTGGATCTAGATTAACATTTAAATTTTGCGTTTCAAAAAAATAAAATATCACTTGCTTCAACGGTGAAGGGAAACATCGCGAGAAAACCTGCACGCCTGAGAGTTCTCCATAATATTCTCAAAGGCGTGTGAAGTCTGCACATCCGCACATGGCCAGCGTGGTGAACTATGGCCAAACCCTTCTCATATTGAGAGGAGACCCGTGCTCTGTAATGAGTCGGTAATAGGTTGATCATGATGATGATGGTAACATTTAAATAAGTCAATTGGGCAACTTTGTGTGTCTTCAATTGTGTGCGGCGGTTATTAATCGTGAGACCTGTCTTACTTAATATCCTCTCGCACAGATTGACGTTGACATTATGTTGCTATACTTGCGTAGAAGTATGGCATGGTTGGGATAAATGTGGTGTTTACGTTGCCACCACGTCAATAGACAGTTAAATTTCCCATTTCCATTTAACATGGTTAGTATGTCCTCTTTTAAATAGGAGTCCACTTCCTTGATGGCACACGACAAAGGTGTGCCTACTTGCTGCTGCTGCGTCCCGACAATAAATTCAAATTCAAATTCAAAATAATCTTTATTCAAATAGTCCTTAAAAAGGCTCTTTTGACGCGTCACTAATTTACATAGTAGTTATTTCATGGTGATAACTATATTCTTAAACTTAAAACTAAAGCTATGAGGGTTCCAAACGCACCCCGGTCTAAGAAGAAGCCCACAACAAACTTAGCCGGGTTATTATTCTTTTTCCGTTATCACCATCTCACATAATGAATAATAAATTAAATTACCTATGGAGATAGAGCAATACACACCCAGGCTTTTTTATCGTTTATATAATCCTTAATATCGTAATATGATTTTTCTACAAGCTTTCGTTTTATAAAATATTGTTTAAAATCGTCCAGGGTGAAAATTTATCTCATACTGGGACAGAAGAAGAGGTTGAAGTTGGTATTGTCCATGTCGTCGCCGTCTTATATCCGTTACAAGTACTTCTTCCAGCATTTTTTTTTAGCACAAGTCAAGTGAAACGTTGAAAATTAACGTTAGAGCCAGATGTACAAAAACCCCAATCCGGGGTTGTTTATAAAACGCACAATTGTATTATATTGAAGGTATAAGTGTAGTTATAGGTTAACGCGTCCACGTTAGTTGTGAGTCGCGATTTCTAATCGCGCCTTAGTGCAGTGCTTCATTAGCCGCTGTTCAATCCGACACCCCAACCCTCTCGTAGTTGCGGCTTCTTTTTACTCCCCCTACCTAAGCGCTCCTCTCCGAAAGAGGAGACCTAAACATATCCTTCATGACATGACAGATGACTATTGACAACATACTCGTACCACCTACCACACAATCACACGCTACACACCGCCTTCGCCGGCGAAGACAAGGTCCCCACTATCTTACGTCACCCGGACGTGGGCTACATCCACGGCCTTGGAGATGTACGGACCACTCACCGTCCAACCCCCCCGTTATCCCAAACGTCGCCTAAGCCGAGGTTCGGCCTCAAAGGAGGCGCCCTTAGGCAGTCGTTCCCTTAGCTTCTTCGAGCCCTAGGGCTCAAAATTTCTCTCAAAATGTCTCTAGTGGCAACCAATAGGGTTTGTACAGCTAATAGACAGTCCGATAAAAAAAATAGCCGCTGCGCGGGGTCGCGGGGAAGACAGCTTTAGACGGAGTGTTACAGGTGGCACGTTCGGCTTTTCCTGTGATTGCGCTTTTAATAATTTTTCTAGCGCTGCTGTACTTGTTTTATTATGACGGACGATAGTTTTAACTTTATCCAAAGAAGCTTGGACTAAATTCAGGGCATCTTGCACTATTACGTTTAACGTATGGCCATAGCAACCATTATGCTTCCAACCTATATCAGCTATGGCTTTTTTTACGTTGGGTGCGTTGTTATTAACAATCAAAATTTATTTTATTTGTTAATTTCCACTCGTTGGTAGTTTCGAGCAATGCAGCTTGAATATTCGCACTGCTGTGCGTATCTTTAAACTCTGCACATAATAGTAAAAATGTTTTAAGAACAAGATCTTTTGTTATATAGTGCCCTGTAACAGCAAGGTAAGCATCACTGCCCCGAGAAGTCCATAAGTCTGTTGTTAGACATAAATTCAAATTCAAGATAATCTTTATTCACTTCTGACGCGTCAATAATTTACATAGTAGTTATTTCATGGTGATAACTATATTCGTAAACTTAAAACTAAAGCTATGAAAATTCAATTCGTAGAAATTCAATATCGTTTATTTCTTCTTTTTTTCGTAAAACTGTTTGGTTGTATAATGTAGGAGTCAGAATGTTGGAGACAGTTTTTTGCGATGGTAACTCGTACACAGGTATGTGTCGGGCAAATTTTTTAAAGGCACGTTCCTCTACTAAAGAGAAAGGGTGATAACTATCTATAAATAAATCAGCAAGGTCATTATCAATTTCTCTTTTTTAGTTAGTGTTACTTTTTTCTTGCTAATTCAGTTGCTATCAATGGACTGTTGTGTTGCGCGATATACGGGTATGGTACTTTCAGCAGTGGACGTAGAAGCTGATGCAGCATCGGAGCTGGACGACGTGGGCTGCATCAGCTCAGCATCAGGTTGTACATCGTCTGCGGGTTCCTGCCCACGACTTTGTTCTGGGGTCCTTGACGTTGAAAGCGCTGTACATAGGCTTATATACGCATTGAGGTGTTTTCGCTTCAGATGCGTTTTCAAATTCGCAGTTGAAGATTTCATGCTATAAACTTCACCACAACTGTTGCATTTCGCTTTTTTTTCGTCATCCAGTTTTTGAAAAAACTCCCACAAAGCACTAGAATTCATTCGAAACATTTTTATATAGGTACAGTTTACTTAGAGTTATACAATCCACAATTCCACTTTTCAATTGACAATTGCAGATAACCATAATAGTTACTACTGCGTCACCGGGGGTTTTTGGCGAGCATGAAGCTCAGCCTGAAAGTGGAGCACCTGGGCTCGACCACTTCTGAGGGAACGTCCCCCTAAGGGCGTCTCCTGTGAGACTCGGACCACGACTTAGGGTGACGTTGTGATTTGGTGGGTTTATGGCGCGTCGTGACGTGGTTGAAGAGACGAAGTAAAAGAATGTAAGCGTTGTAGTTCACTTTTATTCACCACACACAATTTAAATATAGAAGGAGAGTACAGTACCAGTATTTCGGGTGTAATACCAGAAAGCAATAGCAAGTATATAGATGGTAAGCAGAGGAAGAAATACATATAACGAAAGCGAGCGAATAGCGATATTGCGGTAAGACTGCGCAGCGAAAAACAAGCGTGCGTTCCGCGTACGAGCGTTTAGTCGGGACTGGCTGGCGAGACGATGCAACGAGCTGCGCGGGCGCATTAACGGTATTCATGCGCCCCGCGCTCCGCGCCGTCACCCCGCGCGCTCGGTGCCCACCATCTACGCACGGCGCAACATCGCGTACGTGAATGCCGTGTTTTTGAGATGTAGAATAATGTAAATAATGTGCTTCTATGTGAATGTTTGTGAATGTATGTAAATGATAATGTGTTACCCACAGGTTTGTTGGACTGGTGTGTCAGTCCGAGCGCCCCCGTGCCCGTGGATAAAGTCCACGTACGGATGACGTCGGATAGCGGGGACCTCGTCTTCGCCGTCGAAGACGCTGTGTTGTGTTTTGTGTAGTGTGACCTACCTGCGAAGCGTTGTCTAACGTCAGTTGGTCGTCCGGGTCGATTATGACGTTTTTCGGGCGTTTATGAGAGGGGCGTTTGGGTCGGGGGTGTAATTGCAAGCCTCAACCACTAGAGGGTTGGGGTGTCGGGCTGCTTTCTCGAAGTAGTTTATAGCGAGCTTTTTGAAGTACTGTTGTAATGTCGGTATATCTAGGTCGCGGTGTAAATCTACGTTACGAACGAACCACGGGGCACCCATGGCTATGCGCATAAATTTATTCTGAAGGACTTGTAAGCTCTTGTAAGAGCTGGGCTGACGATGGGCGAAGACAACGCTGGCGTAGGTCATTATCGGTCTGATACACGTTTTGTACAGAGTGACCTTGTTACGGAGGGACATTTTGCTTTTAGAGCAAATTAAGGGATAAAGACGACACATCACATATGAGGCTTTTTGACGAGCCTTAAGTATGTGAGCGGCGAAGCTCATACGTCTGTCGAATTTTACTCCGAGGTATTTGACTTTGTCTTGCCAAGGGATCGGACGGCCGTAGAGGGTGACCTCGGCTGGGTTAGCCTTGAAGCGGGGCTTAGCGCGGCCTGTGAAGTACACGGCTGCACTTTTATCGGGGTTGACTTCGATCCTCCAGAGGCGGAACCACTCGCCTAGGCTGCGGACCGCCTCTCGGAGGCGACTGGTTATACGTTTTTTGTAGAAGTTGTGAATAATGCGGTGTCGTCCGCGAACTAGGCTATTTTGACACAAGGAGTGTTCCTCGGAATGTCGCTGGTGTACAGCGCGTATAGAAGCGGGGAGAGAGCGAAGCCCTGAGGGACTCCTGCTCGGATGGGCCGCCGGGAAGACAGAGTGCCGTGCATTTATTTTAACAACGCTTTCTAAGTAGCGTAACAATTTAAATTACAATGCAGTTATTCATTTTATAATATGAAACGATTTTACGAAGATCCAAAACCTCTCAGAAATAATATTAAACAGAATGCAAGCTTAATAACTTATTTCCTGCGTCAAAATGTCATCCCATCAAATGGTGATCCGCTTCGGCCTCCTTTATAAGCGCGAAGAGCCTCTCCGGTGCCTTTACAACCTCCTCTTTTATTTCAGTTTTCGTGTTCCGGGACCTACTTATTTGTAGTTTTATGTTGACGAGGCAGGACTTCGCCCCCGCCACTCTCTATAAGCGCGAAGAGCCTCTCCGCTGCCTTTACAACCTCCTCTTTTATTTCAGTTTTCGTGTTCCGGGACCTACTTATTTGTAGTTTTATGTTGACGAGGCAGGACTTCGCCCCCGCCACTCTCTATAAGCGCGAAGAGCCTCTCCGCTGCCTTTACAACCTCCTCTTTTATTTCAGTTTTCGTGTTCCGGGACCTACTTATTTGTAGTTTTATGTTGACGAGGCAGGACTTCGCCCCCGCCACTCTCCCCTTTGGCATAGGATTCGCCGGGGGGGTTTCGGGAGCCCCAGGCTGCGCGCTCGCTTTAGGAGCTGCCGCACCACCTTTTTGTGGCTGCGGCTGCTCACTTAGCGCACGCGAGGGCCCAGCCTGCGGCTCCCGGGCGGGCCGTTGAGGCCGTTTTTTTCTCTGCGTCGTTTTCTTTTAAGTAGGTCCCGCTGAGGCTTTTGCGCATTTTTAACGGCGTTCTGAGGCCGAGCATATTGGGGGTACGGTGACAGTCGGGTTACCGTGTCGCTGATGGTGTAAAGGGCCTATCAGCTTCAGGACAACACAAAATAAGTTAACAATTAAATTTAGTTGGGAGGTGTATAATGCCCCCAACAGTCAACGTCACAAAATAAATACTTATACTAGGTTAAAATTTTGTTGAGGGTGTAAAAAGCCCCCAACAATCAATACAATACTATATACAATTAAAACTTATCACTACAATTAAAATTTGCTGGGAGGTGTAAAGGCCCCCCAACGGTCAAAATAATTTAAAAACCTACTCTAATCTAACCTAGATTAAAATTTGTTGAGGGTCTATAAAGCCCCCAACAGTCAATTCAATAATATACAGGTAAAATAATTTTAAAACCTACTCTTAGATTAAAATTTGTTGGTAGGTGTAAAAGCCCCCCAACGGTCAAAATAATTTAGAAAAAGTCTTCCCGGGCCGCTTCGTGCTGAGGGCAGTCCATCAGAAGATGCAGGATCGATTCTGATGCACCGCTCCCGCACACGCAACCCGGGTCGTCACTGCGTTTGAATCTGTGCAGGTACTCCGCAAAACCACCATGACCAGTCAAGACCTGGGTAAGCACCATACTGCGGTCAATGTGTTTGACCACACTATGTGCGAACCTCACATCCGGCAAGAAGACTTTCGTGGTACCCGCGGTGTCTCCGGACGTGTACCTCCGGTTCCACTGCCTCTTTCGCGAGCTCATCGGCTCTTTCATTTCCCTTCAACCCTGCATGCGCTTTCACCCAGAACAAGGATACTTCCTTGTTCTGGGTGCGTCTATATTGTCGACAATGCTTACTACCAGGGGGTGGAGGGATCTGCGCCCGACCACCGACTCAAGGGATGGATGATCTTGAGTCTGTGTATATGCCGATGGAAGCTTCCGGGCGCTCCACTTGTACCCCCGTTTCCTTTGCATTAATGGCCGCCCTGATTTTCTGCAAAACTTCCTCCCCGGACTCCTCTTGATCGTTCGAAGCGACGGCGACTGAGTGCAGCGTGACCCGCTCCACTGGGCGTTTCTTTGTCTCACCCGCGGTCACGCTTGCATACGTCAGCCGCCGTCGCTCCTGGTTTTCATCCTCTTGGTTTTGAATTATCTGTTTTAGTGCTTCAGAATTTAATTCTAGGAGCTTTTTGTGCTCCTCCAGTTTCTCCAGCACAATATTTTGTGAGAAACTGGATGGGCACTCTCCTTTTGGCTTGGGAGACGCGGGCAAGCCAGTAAACGTTGTGTTTAGTGGCCTCTCCGCCCCTCCCTTGCCTTTTCCTTCTTTTGGTGTCCGGGGGTTGTGCTCCGCTTCGGCCTCCTTTACGATCGCGAAGAGCCTGTCCGCTGCCTTCAATATCTCCTCCTTAAGTTCGGTTTTTGTGTTGCGGGACCTACTAATTTGTAGCTTAATATTGACGAGGCAGGACTTCGCCTCCGCCACTCTCCCCTTTGATGTTGGGATCGCCGGGGAGATTTCGGGAGCCCCAGGCTGCGCCTTCACCTTAGGAGCCGCCGCACCACGTTTTTGTGGCTGCAGCTGCTCACTTGTGTCGCGTGAAGGCCCAGCCTGCGGCTCCGCGGTGGCAGGCGAGGTTGCTTTATGTCCTGCGTCGTCATTTCCCATTTGTGAGGTCCCGCTGAGGCTCCTGCGCACCTTCAACGGCGTTCGGAGGCCGAGCATCCTGGGGGTGTGGGGACAGAAGGGTTATCGCGTTTGCTGATAGGTGTATAGGGCCTATCAGCTATAATAAAACAATATAACTATATAAATAAATTAACGAATATTATAAATTAGTTAGGAGGTGTAAAGGTTCCTCCAACAGTCAGACAGCACAAAAATAAATAATTTATAAGCTTATACTAAGTTAAAACTTTTTGTTGGGAGGTGTAAAGAGCCTCCCAGCAGTCCAAATTTAGTACTATATACAATTAAAACCTAAACCTATGAATATAACTTTAAAATTTACAGCTTAACCTAGTTTAAAATTGTTGGAGGGTGTAAATAACCTCCAACAGTCAAAAAATCAAATATATTATTTACTAGCGGCCCGTCCCGGCTTCGCACGGGCATTAAAAATTACATTTAGATTTGTTAATTTTAACACATTCATAATAATAATAATAATATTTATTTTTTATATGTATTTATTTTGCACACGGGCGTGAGAGCTAGTATATACTGGATAATAATAATAATATGACACATATTCATCCCTTTTTGCGTCGAGCTCCTAAAAAAGAGTAAATAAAAAAAAAATAAGAATAATTAAATTCAGATATTATTTAATGATTTTTTTGTATTTATGTGTTTTTTTTTGTATATTTTTGGGGTTTTTTTTCTTTTTTTTGATATATTTTTTTAATTTTTTGTTTTTTTTTTTCAATTATTGAGGTCATAACCCTAAAAGAAAATACATTTATTTTGTTAGAGCTTCTCTGTAAACAATATTTGATGTTGTTTTATTTTGTGGCAGCAAAATAAATTGATTTTCAGGGGCTCCGACTCGCGATAGACCAACATACAGTTGACCATGAGTAAAACATTTCTTTCGCAGATCGATCCCTACTAATTCGAAGGTTTGGCCTTGGGACTTGTTAATTGTTAATGCGAAAGATGTTTTTACCGGAAATTGAAGCCGTTTAAATGGGATTGGCAGATCAGTTGGGATCATCGGTATCCTCGGTATATGAGCTAGTTGACCACCTGCTGGGCCAGTGATAATAGTTGCTACTATTAAATTGTCCTTTAACTCCTTAATAAGCAGCCTCGTCCCATTACACATGCTCGGAGGGTATAAATTTCTTAAAAGCATGATTGGGATTCCGATTTTTAACGTCAATTCATGGGGTGGCAGTCCAGAAGGGTTCAACGAATTTAAAAATTCCTGTGGATAATGGACTGCATCTTCAATATTCGTTACAGTGTCGATCGATTTGTATGTTTTTGTTTGGCCGGGGACTTTTTGAACAATCAGATTGTTTATTTCATTGACAGTATCATTCTTAGGTGATACTATAGCCCGAGAACACAGCCAATGGAAGTCTCTTTCGTGCAAATTCTCGATATCAGGGTATACAGAATCTATTAAATTTTCCAAATTATGGAGTATTTGGCCTAGAGACTCATCCAGAAGAATGTCACAATGACCGCTTAAATTTGGAGTTGGAAAAATTCCTTCCCCAAGTTTTAGCAGTTGCTGTGGGAAATCGCTATCAGTGATTCCATGAAGATGAGCTCTCATATTTGTCCTTAATTTTAATGTTTCAATCGTAGTCCATAAGGGAGACGATTTCAAGCATGCCTTGATGATATCTGCTCGCGTGCCTCTGTTAATAACGGGGAGAGTCTGTCGAAAATCTCCAGCAAATACAAAAGTAATCCCGCCCATGACTGCAGAGGAGTTCCTTAGATCCTGTAAGGTTCTGTTCACGGCCTCTATATGTGCTCTATGGCTCATCGTGCATTCGTCCCACATAATCAATGAGGCGTCTTGTAGTAATTTACCAATAGGTCCATTTTTGCGGATGGAACATGTAGATTGTTGTTCAAGATTGACGGATAGTGGAAGTTTAAAAGTAGAATGAGCAGTTTTGCCATCCTTCAAGAGAGTTGCAGCAATTCCTGAGGAAGCAACTGCTATTGCTATCTTCCCTGATTGTCTTATCTTAGCAAGTATCAAATTTGCAAGAAACGTCTTTCCCGTTCCACCAGGTGCATCCAAAAAGAAAACTTTTCTTTTGTCATGAATGACGCTATCGACTATAGTTTCAAAAGCATGTCTTTGATCTGGGACTAACTTTGGCAGGTTTTCATTGACAAAAGCGGTCAAATTATTTGTATCATAGCGATGAGTCATAGTCTCTGCTGCATTGCTTTCTGTACGAACTGATGATGGTAATCCGAAATCACTTAGGCTTTTGTCATTTAATTGCAACAGTTTATTTTCTATTTGTATCAAACCTTCGTTATAAATGTCCTCATTGTATGGTAAGGTGATGTCTTGATTTTGCTGTCTGATTCTGTGTCTAATATCTTCACATAAATCGTCTTTGAAAATGTTCCATAATTTTAATGGTTCCGATGGCTGACAAAATAAAAGTATGACCACAAACAATTCTCTCAATTGTAATGGACATTGAGAAAGCGAAGCTTCTCTGAGAGTATTTTCCCAATGGTCATCGTTTTCTAGCAAACCTCTAGCACGGCAAGCAGCTTGATACGTTTCTTTCAGAACTCCGTCAACGGTTTTCAAGTACTGGAATGAAGTTGGACCGCGTACGTGGTGCAGCAACATCCTAAGATAGAAACACTCGGATTGAGAAGGATGGACACCGTAGACTCTACCTAAAGCGGAATCTTTTTTTATGCCTGGATAGCCAACTACATTCTCACCACGCTTCCTTCTGGTGAACTTATTATTGGCCCATGTGTAGTATTGCGGGACTTCGTGGTAAAGAAGTGTTTTTGCGAATTCATCTTCATTACAGAGCTCAAAAAAAGCCAGCAATGTTGTTTTACGTGGATTTTGGGCCACTTGTACAGCCGTTTCTGTGGTAAAATACACCCTTTGGCCATTTTCTAAGTGGACAGCTAACTGCAAAACTGTAGGATGCCGCTCATGGATCGGGAATTCGAATATTCGCCAAGCAGCTTCGGAAGTACTTATGTAACGGCCATTTACGTAGTTTTCCACTTCATCATTTGGGTTTCTGACGCCAAATGTAGCTTGGTCCGATCCTTTATTTATGTATTTACAAATGTATTTGATGGCTTGAACTGAGTGACAGTACTCTACATTTATGTGAGCATTAAACGTCCTGCACAAAAGTGGAGAATATGGGACAATCCAACTATTATCTATAGTGAAATTTCTGCCTCTGATATTTAGCGAAGCGCTCAGTCCTCCATTTGCGGCATCACGACGACGATAAACTGGATATCCGTCCTCTCCAGTCTGAGTTTCGTTGACTAAACGTCGTGGGTATTTTTTTGTGCAAATACCGTTTTTCATACATGGTGCTGATAAGTTATGTTCTCCGCATGGTCCGTGCACCATATTTTTTGTTACGATATCGTACAATATCGGATCGTTTTGTTGGTTGGGCAGTTCCGCAACTATGACGCTATCAATTTCGTCTGGTTGGATTTTTGTTTCTAGCCAAAACAGCAAATGACAGTGTGGTAAACCTCGCTTCTGCCATTCTACACTTGCCATGTAACATTTCACTTTGCCGAATATTTCATTTTTAACGAATAAATTTAAGAATTTCTTCATTTTCAAATGAAACACCCTTGAAATGATGTCATGACGATCGAAAGATCGCTGATCAGGTAGTAGTTCCGCTTTAATTTCAGGCCATTCGGGGTTGCACGTAAATGTGACAAATAAGTCTGGTCTCCCGTAATTTCGGACATAAGTCATCGCGTCTTGGGTTTTTTCATGCAGGTAACGCGGAGAACCTGTAAATGAAGATGGCAAGATTACGCGTTGACCGATATTTGATGGGTCAACATTTCCGTCTTGATTTAAAGCATCTCTGAGATGAATGTATTCTTCAGCCCTTAGTCTCTGTTGGTTACGACATATGTAATTCAATCGTTCCGATATCATTTTTGCCATCATATCGACAATATATTGACTAAATAAGTCCCTGTAATAATGTAATGCATTAAAACAGTTAGCTCTAACCATCAACCTAAATGCATAAAATTGCATGCACGTCACAGTTTTGTTACGCGCTGTACCTTCCTGCGGAATGGTTAAATAATAACCGTCTTCTCCTTTCACGAACATTAAGGCATCTTTTCCATTACACGGTTGTTCAAACGTACGGTGTGTAAGCCGTACGGTTGAAAAAACGTGCTAGCTTGTACATGATACGGCAAAATCACCGCGCGAGACATTGGTAAGTACTGGCTAGTAGCGCTTTTTACTCGGGCTGTGTAGGACGTGCTGCGTCATGAATTTTCTTACGAAAAAAAAGATTATAGTTGCTTATTACATATATAGGAAAAAGAAAATAGAAAAAAAAAGGGAAGTAAGGTTTTGGATACATCCGATTTTAGAAAAAAGGGAGGAATATGGCGCGTTTCATACACTTGTCAAGAATCAATTGAGAGAAGATGAAGACAAGTTTTACAATTATTTTAGAATGCAGAAAACTACATTCGACAACTTGCTCCAAAAATTATCCCAGGAACTAAAACATCAAGATACTTTTATGCGAGAGAGTATATCGCCCGCAGAAAGATTGGCTGTAACTCTGAGGTAAGTAGGTACAAAATTAAATGACATATTTTAGTTTAAAATTGTTTATTGCACACAAACAAAATTATTACATGTAATTGAATTTTAATAATTATTAATTTAAGAACAAGTAAATCAAAAAATACACTACGCTGAAAATGCTACTCAAGTGCGGTACTAAAATCGAATTCGTCTTCAATAGAAACTTGAGAATCTGCCGAGATACTTTCCGCATTTACACTATGTACAGATAATTGTGATTCGGGTCGGTAGTGGATTGGCTCTAAACCAGAACCGTGTCCAAAATCATGAGAAGACGTCTGTGGACGACTTATTCCATAGCTCGATCTAGCAGCTGTAGAATATCCATATGTTGACGATTGCGCATTTGAGGATGCTGTACCACTTAAATATCCTTGATGGCCTTGATCCCATTGGTTTCTTGATGTAGGTATATACTGAGTACACTGTCTTTGTTGAATATTTTTAATTATTGAAATTACTTGAAACTGAAAGTCTATCATATTTTCATCACTGAACTTGTCAACTGTATCAGCGATTCCCATAAAAAAGTTCATACTACGGCTTTTCTTTTTCTCATCTCGTTCTGCTGAATCCATAAACTTCATAAACCTAATGTCAACTTCACTTAGTTCATTTTTTCTTTTTTTTTTAGCCCTTTGCGTCTCACTCCGTTCAGTGTATCCCGAGCTTGATTGATTCGGGACTGCACTATCAAAATTTTCATTACTGAGGCTAGAATCATGAACATGTTCAGTCATGTTAGAATCGGTCTTGCGATGCTCAACATTTTTTTTTAGGAACATCATTTCATCATAGAACATATATTTTCTTATTTTTTTTGCTGAAGAACCAGACTTACATTCATTAATTTTTTTGTCATATTTTATCCAGCTATCTTTCATATTGGTCCACTTCTTCATCACCATTTGCCCTGAAAATAAATAAATAATAATTATTAAATTCAAAATTTATGAAAACCCCCGACCTAAACTGAATCGACCCCGACCTAAAATGGGGTTTTAGTATTTGAACCTGAACCGTTTTGTTTTATATTTCAGGTATCTAGCAACAGGAGATACCTTTACTGACCTATACTACAGCTATAGAATTGGAATAAAAACCATAAGTTGCATCGTACGTGAAGTATGCCACTACATTTGGTTAGAACTGTATAAAGAATATATGAAAATGCCATCTAAAGAAGACTGGCTACACATTGCAAGCAAATTTCAAGAATCTTCCAACTTCCCGCTGTGCTTAGGAGCGGTCGATGGAAAACACATCAGACTTATTAAGCCAATTGATAGTGGCTCGATGTTTTTAAATTACAAACATTTTTTTTCTATAGTTTTGATGGCAGTAGTAGATAGCGATTACAACTTTATATTTGTTGACGTTGGCGCCTACGGAAAGGAGTGTGATTCCAGTGTGTTTAAAGAGACCCCATTTTGGAAAAATTTAACAAACAACGGATTAAATCTACCCGATGCAACACGTTTGCCTGGAATTGACTACGATTTGCCATATGTGTTCGTTGCGGACGAAGCCTTTGCTTTGCATTATCACTTGCTTCGTCCATTTGGTGGTCATCAGCTTGATCAATTAAAACGTACATTTAACTACAGACTCACAAGAGCGCGAAGATTTGTTGAATGTGCGTTTGGCATTTTATCCAATAAATGGCGAATTTTTCACCGGCCAATGAATGTGTCCATCGATTTGGCAGTTGATATTGTGAAAACATGTTGTGTTTTGCAAAATTTTATACATAAGCAGGAAAACTTTCAGTTTCACAATGCGAGTGAAAATGAGTCCACCCTTGATTCAGAATCGGAACTAATCCAGTTACCTATCACGAATGCAGTTCGCGGAAGTTTGGCGGCTAATGAAGTTCGCAACAGATTTGCACAATATTTTGTATCTAACGAAGGTCGCCTCTCCTATCAAAACAACTATGCATAAGTAAAAAGTTAATAATTAAATATCTGTAACTTACCAAACTTGTTTTTCTCATCACCACTTAAATCTTCAAATGTGGGCTGGAAATGAATAAATATTTCTTTCCAGGAATCATATTTAAGCCGCTTATTTTTATAATCGTCGATGGTCTTATCCCATATTACAGGCCTTTCTTGAATCAACGTAATTAATAATTCTTGATTTATGTTCATTTTATAATAAAATCGCGAAACAGCGTATATAAGCGGTCACGAATCCGTGCGTACGTCCGGCACCGTCGACACACCCCGATAGACTGCCATACAACACTGGTGAAAATCACGCCGTGCGTAGACGCGGCGCGCCGAGGGGCAGTCACGGCGCACGCGGCCGCGGCGCCGTGCCTTGGCGCCACCGTGCATGTCGACAAGCTCATATAGTGATCCATACCACACTGACGACCGTGCCTACACGCGGCGAATTAACCGTAGATTTTCACGGCGAGAAACCGTGTAATGGAAAAGAGGCCTAAGGGATACTGTAGTGGATCATACGATCGGTGTAACTCAGAGACCCTTTTAAGTTGGCCGTCTCTTCCGTGGAGCACTATATCTCTGGGGCCTTTTTCTTCGTCAACCAAGAGAACGGCTACCTCGTTTACAGCTGGAGCATTGTATCTACCCGGGTGTGCTGTCTGTGGTGGGCGGTCGGAATGAATAATTAATTTTAAATTATCCGAAGAATTGCGTTCTATGTTTTGTTTAAAGCTTCGTATATATACATTGTGGCTATTCAGTGCGGTCTGTAGTTCGTTAATTAAATCTATTTTCAGCGTTGGAGCTATGTTTGACCTCAATGATAGCTGATCTGCGTCTGAAATGAAATATACCTGCAAGTATTGTGGATTTTGGCCTGGTGGTGGTAAAAGGCTACCAATAAGATGATATACCTGTCCCTCTATTTTAAAAGTTGGCATAAAATTACCCTCTCTTATTTCTTTGGCGCCAAACGAAGTCATTTGAAATAGGCTATTGTACTTACGGATGTTGGTTATGAAATGTCTAGATAGCGAATGATTATTTGTCAAAAGATTTTTTATTGGCTGTGGTGGTTCCTGAATACTGGGGAGACTAACTTTTCCAGAAGCACAGCACATGCCATTAGTTTCATCGACCCATTTTTTGGCTGAACACTTAGGGCAGATCTTATTCATGTCGCCGATTTGGACGGAAGACTGTTGAGCATAATCAATCTGTGGATCGTATCTAAAAGCCGATCTTTTACTGTGGGCTAAAACTTGATTGCGACTTCTCGCTCTTGACGTCTGTTGTCGTTCTCTCTGATCTTGAAGGCGTTGGAAACGCTCAGAGCTTGATTCCCTAGTGCGAGATTGAATATTTCTGATATTTTGCTCTTCAAGCCGCTGCAAACGCTGAGTACTTGACTCTCGCGCATGCACATGAGAGGTTCTTAGATTTTGTTCAGTAAGGCGCTGCGAACGCTCAAGACTGGACTCTCGCGCGCGTACCTGAGAGGTTCTCAAATTTTGATCAGCTAGTCGCTCTGAACGCTCAAGACTGGACTCTCGCGCGCGGACTCGAGAAGTCCTCACATTTTGTTCAGCGAGCCGTTGCGAACGCTCGGTACTCGACTCTCTAGCACGCGATTGTGCCACATATTGTCTATGAATTGAAAGACGATTTTCAGTTTCTGATGAAGATTCTTCATTTCGACGTATTTTTGATGCCCTGGCCTGGGAACTATTTCTAGAAAGTTGAGATCTTGATCTTTTAGGCATTTCAAAATGACAAAAGAAAAAATGCCTTTGAACTAAATTAGCATAACTGTAAGCTATATATGCTACTATATTACAACGTACACAACTACCTACTATTTATTAAAATTAAATTTAAAATCATGAAAAATATTCAAGTAATTTATTAGGTTAATAACTAAGTGAACAATATTTTATATAAATGGGTTTAGTTCTGAAAAGAACTTTTTAAATCGGTTTAGTTACTTACTAAACGAATTATTATCAAGCGTAAATTCCGCACACGTCCATCACGTAGGGAGCCGACCGCGCGAGTAAGCCGCGCGGCAAGTTTATTTCGTGATCTTAACCCCCCTCCCGTACCCCTGCCCGAGTGACGCCTACAACGCATAGCTAGCCGAATACAGTTTATTTTTTAATTTTTTTAATGGATTGTCAGAATCGAATAATTCAAAAAGTAATATAAAGATATTGAAGCAGTCTTAAATAATACATCATTTATTTTGATAAGGGTTAATACCAAGGTACAAATAAAGAGCTTTTTGTAGCGGTGGTATTTTAATTTCTTTTTTTCAATAAAAAAACGCTTATTGTGACATGACTGTAATAGTTAGAGATATGCTGCCGCTGATTTTTTGTAGATAATGGTGTGTTCTAAAAAAATGTAGTATATCATTTTGTTCTATCATCAATAGTTTTCGCAGCGCACGCGATGTAAGGTAGTTTTTTGATATTTTTTTCACACCTTGGATTACGTTATCGTAATTTTAGTAAGGATGCCTATTTTTTTTGAAAATGAAATATAGCCTATGTCACTCAGAAATGATGTAGCTTTCCAACAGTGAAAGAATTTTTCAAATCTGCCAAGTAGTTTCGGAGCCTATTCAATTCATACAAACAAACAAACAAAAAATCAAACCTTTCCTCTTTATAATATTTGTATAGACTTAAGACAACCTAACTAGTTAAAATTGTTAGGAGGTGTAATAAGCCTCCCAACGGTCAAAAATTTAATATATTAGTTACAGTTAAAACCTTAACCTATCCTAAACTAACCCCCTAACAGGTTAGCCCGCTACTAGCTTAGACTGCATCACCACTCACCATCAGGTAGGTACCAAAGGTCACTTGGACGCAACTTTCCTACTATTCTGCATTATTTTTAACAATTAATCGGGGCTGTCTTCTTGTGTAATGAAGCTGTGATAGCCTAGTGGTTAGGGCGTCAGCCTCTTAATCAAAGGTCGGTGGTGCGAATCCGGGCACGCACCTCTAACTTTTCAGAGTTATGTGCGTTTTTAAACAATTAAAATATCACTTGCTTCAACGGTGAAGGAAAACATCGTGAGGAAACCTGCACGCCTGAGAGTTCTTCGTAATGTTCTCGAAGGCGTGTGAAGTCTGCCAATCCGCACATGGCCAGCGTGGTGGACTATGGCCGAATCCTTCTCATATTGAGAGGAGACCCGTGCTCAGTAGTGAGCCAATAATGGGTTGCTCATGTGTGTCTTCTTGTAACAGGGGCAGAAGGCTAAGTACATTATAAGATGAGCCCTTTCTTAAATCAACGATGCCTTCTGTAGATCTAGTACCCGCAGATTGAGTGTCTGTATCCGCCCCGGATTGAACCGTACCGTTTGCACTAGCACGAGCTGCGTCGCTGTTTGTGAACCAGCCTTGAGATTCTCTTATTTGCCTATGTACTAGATGTCGCCTGTTGCCGGTATTTGCGCCCGTTTTGGTCTACTACCACATAGGACCTGGGTTCGACAGCTTGTTGAACCACTTTAGCGCTCTTTTGCTCCTTTCCATCAACAATCACCACTCTATCGTTGAAACCAAGCGGTGGAAGGTTTTTTGCAGACCTATCATAATTATAGTATGACTACGGGGCGGGGGCGTGTCTTTGTCGGTAATTTGGGTAGACGTGGGTAGTTTCGGGCAAAGAGACCAGATACTCTTGGTTGAACAGGATTACAATTATAAGTATGGTAATTTATAAGGTGTAGACTATACGCTCCACCAAGTACAACTATGCACTACCGCGACTCAATCACCGATCCGAACCGACCGAATGCAATGCGCCGTTTCGCGCCGGTGAGTCTTATAAGAACCTGCATACGTCACTTAGTGTTGCGTAAAGGGAGGGGGCGATGCCACTCTCTTGTCTGTCGTACATGATTCTAAAACTAGATGGCGCTGCTTTCTGATTGCCGTCATATATAAATACACAGCAATGAGAGTATCATATTAAGTTTACCAAAAACGAACAAAAAAGTAAAAATTAAAAGTGTAAGCTAAAGCTGTGAACTAGGTACACAACACAACTATATGACATTTGGACTAACTCTCAAAAAGTACACACGTTTCAGGCGTCCACTCGCCTCACCACAATTTTTAATCCAATTAACAAACTCGCGATTATAAAACATTCGACTAAATATATACATATATCCGACATAATAATGAAATAGTTTGTGTCATAACACGTTTTAACTCACTGCAGTCTTGCTTTCGCAAACCGTATAAAAGGCAGTGTTTTGTGTCGACCATAATCAAAACATATTTTTGTTGTTGTCAGATTCTTTTAGAGGACCAAGCACATCTGCATGAACGTGTCGAACGGCACTGAAACCTTTGTCCACTATGATATTGGTTGTAACGGTGCTTGCGGTATTTGTTTTTGCGAAATACAGATAACACAATGTGTAATGTATTTAGTATAAAACTGTCTCATTCCCGGAAACCAAAAAAGTTTGAGTTTCAAATCAATAGTTTTGTCTATACCCAAGTGTTCATGCTCATCGTGGAATAGTCGCAGCAAACTTAAGCAAAACGCCTTTGGGACATAGCACAAATAACGCGTCTGCTCACCCCTAATAAAGTATGGCGGCGTAAGGCCTCCGAATCCCACTTCTGATCTTAGTAATTAAAAACCAGAAGTGTAAAAAACATGAAGTGTGTATATTCTCATAACAAAATAGAAAACTTTTATAATTCATAAACTGTAAAATTATTTTTAAAATAATCAATTAAAGGTAATCAATTTTAATAATTGCTCGCTACAAACAATCAATACGGTTTCGGTGTTCACAGTCTGAATGCAAGTGGGGAGAGGTTACGTCACGTCTTGAAAATTTTCTTGCGAATACATATAATAAGAATACATATACTAAATACGTAGGAAATAGAGCAAAGGAACTTGAAATAGCGAGAGTACTCACCCAAGCGTTATCTGCATCTCCTTACGGGTCCGCCGTCGTAGTTTCAATGTCGCGATTTCAACGATCGGACCCGTTCAATTGGTCTTATTTTCGGCCAATTGTTGCGAAAGATCGCCTGCGCCAGTTACGCTATGGCGGTGAACGGAAGACTTATTAAAAAAATAATTAATTTTATTTTAAATTAAAACAAATTTTACAGAATTTAATTTAAATAATTAATTATAATAATAAATTCATTTATTTGCTATGAAACATGGGTACAGGATAACAGATGTAGTTATAAGGTACATATATGGAACCAAACATGTTTTGCCTTTACAGGCGTGCAAAATATTTTAAGTCAATTATAACTGTTACATAGATAATACTTAAGGAAAAAATAATGAAAAAAACATAATAATTGAATTGAAATTAATTTAAATCTAATGTCATATGTTACAATGCAATGTCAATGTCACAAAAGTCATCTGCTCGCATAAACTCTCATGTAGTTTTGCTTATTTAATCATCAATGTCATAAATATCATCATGTAATAATTTATTAAACATAAATGTTTTAAACCTATTGAACGTCATTTCTTTAACATCATATGGTAAATAGTTGTATACTCTTATTGCTATACATTTTTGCTGTAGACCTTCAAACGCTGAATTGGAACTTCCAACTTATATTTATGCCTGTTACTATTTTTCTGTGGGAATAATTCAATTTAGCTAGTGAAATAAAAGAGACTGCCGTTTCGCAAGACATATTTTTAAGTAATAACGCTTAGAAGAGCAAAGAGCATACAAACATAACTTAAGTGAGCGGCAGAAGATAATCGTCAATTGTCAATTTTTAAACAGGATATTCAAACATGTATTTAAAAATGAGATCTCAATCAGATAAACAATTATGGCACACATAACCCATTATTAGTGCAGTCTACATGAGCCCATATCTTACATTCTAGGCATTGCACATTTCATTGGACCTGCTGTTTAAAAAGGGTTCCATACAAACTAAACAGAAACTATCTTCATTGTCTGAATAATTAGTGTCCTTAGTTATTTTAGCGTCTTTTTTCTCTCTTTTGTGCTTTATTTCTTTGGTTTTTTTTTTATTTTCTTTCCTTTGGTTTGTTTGCCACTTTAGCAGTTTGCAAAATAGATTATGTAACTAATAAGTATAGTACTTAAACTACCAAGTATTTGGTTCATCATTTGTTGAAAGCAAGAAGGTGCATTAGCAAATCTCTCGTCTTGATAAGCACCTCTTCTCATATTCACCTTTACAGCTGACAAAGGCGGCGAGGCTTAGGCACTCTTTTTTTCACTTTTTCCATCTGGTCGATGGTTAATTACCACAATTTGATGTTTTTTTATCTCAGCGTGCACAATTACCAAATCCTTAAGTAACTTCGACACATTAAGGTGATCGTAAGTTATCGGGATTAATTTAGCTAAGTCTCTCGCTACGAACACTAGCAAATCATCAGGGTCAGTGCCCTTAAAAAGGCTGATACTATCGTTCAAAGAACGGTTTTCTTTGCTTTTTCCCTTCCTTAAAGTTTTACGCAGATCCAGCGGTATGGAATCCACCAGCAAGTTGTTTGCCTCCTCAATTTGGTCAGACGAAAACGTCGCAGTACAGCTACAGACAGTTTGTCTTGCACGTATGCCAATAACTCACGACTAGATTACAATTCTGACACTTTAACGCCGCCACAATACGTAACGGCTACTCTGCACACGACCAATATAGATCGCAGCGCTCGCGTAACTGATGTATATATGACATTATATGTGTCGAGTCAAGGGCGTCCGAGTTGTTTTTTTTGTAAGGGTGACTTCACGATTTTGTTTAGTTTCGCTCATAGTAATTAAAACCACAACTTGCGGGTTTACACTTTTATTGCGACAATAACTAAAAGGTCCAAACAGTCCGACGTCTCGAGCGTAAAAAGCCACGAAAGTATCCTGGACATCCACGCAGACCCTGTCAGGTCTCGGGGTAACTGTTCGGGGCCATGCCCCCTTCAGTGTTGGCAACGCCGCCTGCAACGACAGGCGGGTCGCTGGGTGTGACCACTGGTCAATGGTATCAGTCCGGTGGTATGCACTGCAGCGCGATCGAGCCCGCGTGTACTCGCGGGCAGTCCTCTACTGCAGTGGTGAAGGTGTGTCCATGGCCTAGGCTCGCCCGTCGCTCAGCGAAGTCGAGCCCGCCAGAATAAGCTCCGGCGAGCGCCCGTCAGCCAGCGGCGAGGAAACGATGGGTATGTTAGGTAGCAAGGTCACGTGGCAGACCTCTTACGTCCGGTGGACGCTGATGGTATGGCGCGATGCATGCAGATGCTGGGCTCGCGCTCCATCCGCGCGCGCGAACATAGAGGAGCTCAGACGGCGAATGTGGTCGTCGAGGCTCTCCATGTGCAGGTCCCTGGAGATGACCGCGTTCCGTACGTAGCGTGGTGCTCCGGCGATGGTGCGGAGCGCCAGCGACTGCTGCGCCCTCAGCGACTTGCGGTCCGTTTCGCTCGTTAGCGCATACCAAGCTGGGGCCGCATAGGTGAGTCGCGTACGGACGTACGTCTTGTAGACGCATAGCCTCGTACGGAGATGCAGTTGGGACGCCAGCACAGGGCGTAGGAGTGCCCGTGCGGCACGCGTCTGAGCGATCACATTCCTAACGTGGGGTCGCATCTTGAGCTTCCTGTCGATCGTCACCCCTAGGTATTTGGCCGTAGAGGACCATTTGATGGCCTCTCCCATGAGCGACACCCGAGGCGGCGGGAACGTCCGCCCGATGGATACCGCCTGGGTTTTCGCCACGTTGACCTTGAGTCTCCAGGCTTTCAGCCAAGTGGGAAGAGCATCCAGGGCGCACTGCATTTTAATCGCTGCGTGCGGGCCCGAAAGCGAGGTTGTGACAAATGCAGCATCATCGGCGTACAGCGCCAGCATGGCGCCGCCGGCAACTGGGATGTCGTTCGTGTACCAAGCGTAGCACACGGGCGACAGGCAGCTTCCCTGGGGCACACCTGCAAGGATGGGTCGTTCCGTGGACAGAGCGTCTTCAACCGCCACTTGAAAGCGTCTGTCTTGTAAGAAGGTGGCCACAGTCTTAACTACTCGACGAGGAGTAGTAGACGTGGACAGCTTGTAGACCAGCCCGGTGTGCCAGACGCGATCGAACGCCTTCTCCATGTCTAGGAATACTGCAATAGAATGCTCTCGCTTGTTGAAGGCGACAGCGAGGTGGTGCAGTACTCTCGTGACTTTGAGCGTAGTCGAATGTTCGGCACGGAAACCGAACTGTTCGTCGCGTGGCCGAAGGTAAGGTGTGATGTGTAGCAGAAGCAACTTTTCGAAGACTTTCGACGTCGTTGATAGCAGCGTGATGGGACGGTAACTCCCAGGCTGCATGATGTTCTTCCCCTGTTTCGGGATCATGATAATTCGGCCGAGCTTCCACGAAGATGGGTGCCCGGTACGGAGAATTCCATTGAAGAGCCGCGTCAGCGTCGCGATTGCTCGCGGGGGTAGGTGACGCAGGGCTTCGTTGGTGAATCGATCGGGGCCGGGCGCTTTGCGCAGTTTAGTTCGTCGAATCATCCGAAGGACTTGTCCAGGGGAGAACAAAATTAAATTAATGAAAAACTAAATATTTCATTAAAGATTTAAATAATGCTTAGAGCGCTTTGAATATATTACATAAAGATTCCACAATGTCGTAAACAAAATGTAAATCCATCTATCAATCGCAATCAATATCTAGATAATTCAGTTATCATGTAGAAACTTGTAGAAACTCATTTCCTGTGTCATAGTACTTGTGTAACGCCACTTTGTCAATGCAAGCCTCATTCGCTCGTTTTTTTTTTATCTATTAAAAGAACCGGACTTGCGTACGTACGGTGAGTTGCTATCCCGTACGATATTATTTACAAGCAATTCATTAACTATCTCGCGAATGGTTTACCTTCCAGTGGTGTGTGTGATATTTTCTTTATTTCCATTTCATTTTTATTTACCTTACCTAGTTCTTCTATATTGCTAGCTGTACAATCATTATATTTGTGAGTTAAACAACTAAACCAGTTTGTTGTACACGCCTGTCTATTTCCAATACTAATATACGAATACAGTACTGTTTCAAATCACCCGACTATTGCAATTTCAGCACATCGCCTACTCATGAATAAACTAAATCGTGCCGCTCTGTAATAATAAATTAGTGGCTTAGTGGCAATTAGCGTCTTTAGGGCCGAAACACATAACGCAAACTGCTTATTTTTGCGGCGCCGCAACGCCAAAATCGGCAGTTGCGTTGCCGCGTTGCGGCGTCGCGAAACAGGGCATTATGGTAGGGCAACCATTTTCTCGTGATTTTTGAGTGTGGATAGACGTCTCTCTGCGATGGATCGTAATAAACTTATTGCTTATTTGTTATTAAGAAGACATTATTCTATCTTAAAAATACGGCAAAGAAGATACTGGATACATCCATTAAGTAAGGGTATGAATCCAAATGGCGAGTTCTTTTCTAAAAAATACGAAGCATTAAAGATAGACGAAAAAAAATTTGTTGCCTACTTTAGAATGAGTATATCATCATTTGAAGAGCTATTAAGCGAGTTATCAAAATATATACAGAAGAAAAAAAATAAAGGAAGAAAACCAGTTACTGCTTTGGAAATGCTGGGCTTAACTTTAAGGTAAAACAAATAGGTTTCTTATTTTTTTTTATTGATGTTTATGGCACTCGGAATCAAATGTTTAGTTTTATTTGTACCCCTGGCTTTATACACCTGTGGTACTAGCGGGGTGTCGATAAAAATTTTGCATCACTAGTGTTCATGGTTTGGGGGTACCTAGTGGTACAAAGCCAGGTTCAAATGAAACAAGACAGAATCAAATTAAGCTTTTTGCATTATACAATTTTCTTACTTTAAGAATACTTTAATAGGCCTTAAAAAATGTAATGATCAATTTAAGAAAAATCAAACTCCTCATCTTGTGAAACATAGGAAGTAGCTGACGTTTCGTCCAGTAAAAATGGTGAATTTATTGGACGTTGTTGGTTTGATGATGAGGTAGTCCTCTGTTCAGTAATCGAACTTCCAGGAGTAGAAGTGTGGTAGCCACTCTGAACCGTATTATCGTATCTCATAGTTGAATATCCTTGATTGTAACCCTGATGCTGATATTCTTGATTATAGCCGTGATGTGTATTTTGATGAATTGAAGGTTGAAGAATGTCGGTTAATATTTGAAGCACCCGACTTTGAAATATCAATGTTTGATTCTCATTTAACGATTGTAGAGATGGTAAAATCCCCTTGAAAAAATGCAAATGTCTATTCTCCGGTGTTTTTAATATTGCCAATAAATCTTCTTCAATATCATCCTTATCATCTGCCTTTCGTTTTCGTGGTTGACTTTTATAACGAGGCAATGCCGTTATTTCATTCTCAATATCTCCTTCCGCTACGCATAAACTGGAATCAGTTGCATTTTGTGAAACCTTTTTCAAAAACTGTAATTGTTTATTCAAGTGATATTCTTTAATTTTTGCAGCTCCAGCTCCTGATCGATTGGCATCTTTTAGTTTTTTTTGATATTTAGCAAAATTATCTTTTATGGCCTTCCACTTCTTGACTAAATCATTACCTGCAACAAAAAACTTCACAAGTGAAAAATAGTAATAAAGACTAAAATTCCCTAGATTCCATTTATACTACATATAAAATTTGATATAACTTTCATAAGTACTTTCGGTCCATCCAATTTCATATAAATGGCTGGCCGCCGAAAAAGAATAATTTTCTGCTTTTTCTTGACTTAGGCAAGTTAAAAACTGATTGACTGATTCATTTTTGTCGATATAGGAGCGTATGGCAAGGAAAGTGACTCCACCGTTTTCCAGAACTCTAAACTTTATGATTTGATTATGACACGCAAATTACCTATTCCTGTACCAAAGCCTTTACCAGGTTCTCAAAATGAAACTCCATTTGTTTTTGTAGGAGATGAAGCATTCTCAATTTCGAATAACGTCATGCGCCCTTACTCAGGAAAACATTTGTCGGTACAACAAAGAGTTTACAATTATCGACTGAGTCGTGCCCGAAGATATGTCGAGTGCGCTTTTGGCATCCTAGCCAATAAATGGCGCATATTTCATCGATCTATGAATGTGCAATACGAATTTGCGACAGACATTATCAAGGCATGTTGTGTAATGCACAACTTTGTTTTGAATCGAGATGGAGTACAAGCGACCGATGACATTATCTTTGATGATTCTGATCTGCAAATGTTGCATTTGCCCACAGCAAATGAAAATAATTTAAGCCCACATCTAATACGGAATGATTTTTGTAATTACTTTTCCAGTGATGTTGGCGCCCTAAGTTGGCAATTAAACAAAATATGAATGTTCGTATACCTACTCAGTTCAAAATACAAATAATACCTTAATACATTTGATTCAAACTATTTAACATGTTGTGAACTGCGAATAAACAATTTAAATGGCAATTTGGTTTTATTTATAGTATTTGTTTACCTTTTTGAATAAGAGCGCGAGAAAAAAATATAATTTTAACTTAGAGAAAATCTTTTGCATAGGGCATTAAAATAAATGGTGTATTTCATATGATTAAAAAAAAAAGATACATGCTACTTACATTAAACTACAATTTAAACCGCGGATCAGATTTTTACGTTTTTACTACAGTAAAAATTGTAGTTTTATTGTGAATAGTGATCGCGTAAACCTAAGACCAATGATATTAAATAAAACAAGTAGCAGATATGTTATAAACTTGCAAATGTGTGCAGTTTTGGATTGCTGGGAGGTAATGATTTAAACACAGGAACAGATTTAAAACGTAAATTACTATGAACGTAACTTATCTTTAGTTTAAAATATCATTGCCTAAGACTATATGTTACTACTTACCCAGTTTTGATTTTTCGGTTGAGTTTTTTTCCTTGTAATCAACATAAACGATCTCACAAATGCTTTTCCATGCTTCTTGTTTTATAAATTTGTCTTTATAGGTTTCGTCACTAGTATCCCACAAACAACGGTGTTCCTGAACCGAAGATATAAACAGATCGACGTCAACGTCAGACATTTTAATTTTAAAACTGCTCGGTTGACACGTGTTGTTTGCAAGAGTGTTAGAAACAAACTGCATCCTTGTCAACAAGTATGACGTCATAACGCTGGAATTCACGTCGTGCGTTGCGGCGCCGCACCGCTATAGCGCACTGCCGATTTCAGCGGCGCGGCGCCGCAACGCGCTTATGTGTTTCGGCCCTTAGTGGGCTCTCATCTCACTAAGTCGGCTATTATGTAAAAATCAATATCAAGTGGTGACATTGCGTCAAAAGACACATTGACACAAATGGTGTTATTTTTATTGATTTCAGCTTGATGTCTTTAATGGCAAACTTAGAAAATATCCTAGCTCTCCTAAATTTTGAGATCAGCTGGTCCATTGTAGGCAACCAGTGATTTTCTCTCAAAATAGCTTTATTTGCGCATCCTATGTCTACACATATTCTAACGTCACCATCAGGCTTAAATACGATCGGTGAGACCCATACGGATGGAATATTTACTGGTGCAATAATATCCATCAATTTATTTTGTTAATTTGTCCTAAAATGGAATAGGTACTCGCCGACAGCTGGCTGGGCTACAGGTTTCATCATTTTGTCAGTAGAGATACTGAGTTGCACGTTTTTTATTTTAGGTAAGCTTTTTTTTTACTTCCCTGATTAACTTTTTTTAGTAGTATCTTTTGCTAGGATATCTCGTGTGTCTTCTTTTACAACACAAAAAGTAGCTGTTTGAACCTTGTTTCCTATTTCAGTATCAAATCCGATAGCTAAAAAAGGTTTATTTCTGCTGTTTAAGCATTTATTTATTACACATACATATACATTTTGTTTAGGTAATGTTTAGACTATTTAATTTTCGTATAATGTTACAATGAATAGTATATTATTATTAATTAGATTTTATTTTTATGACACTTTTGACGTTTAAAATTATAAATCGATGACCGGTGCGTGCTACGTGGACCAATGGGCTTCCATCACTTGGTACGTTTAGTTATTGCTTGACAAAACATTTATCTCGTAAATGTTTAGCCTGGTTTGAGAATTTGATTTCTAACTTCTGCGTTGCTTTCTTTTAAATGATTCCAAATCTTGTCACTTAAAATATTGCATTTACTACTCTGGTGACAGCCTTTTTGACTTTTAAAGCGGTTTCTAAGCCTACGTTTTTGGTACAACATCCATCCCTCGTCTCTTTTAGGTTCTTTCTATTCGCCATCTTTCCGTATAACCGAAAAAAATCGTTGCATCTTTACTATCACTTTCACCCCGATTCACAATATTAATATCATAACACGCCGGGTTTCACCGAAGCTCGGACGTTCTAGTCATTGCACATCCTTATCAGAGTTCGCACGTACCAGCTCACGATCGATTGTTGTCTCTTCTTCACGTTCGGATGCTTGCGCAGGCACCGCTTGCAGTTCCTCATTCACACTTGATAAACTCGCGGGCGAGCGGCTGTTTGATTGGGAAGATGAATTATTGCACTCCTTGCGAGAGTGAGACGCACACTCGTTAAAATAACTAGAAATAGCCATGGGTCCACTATCAAAATATTTTTACTATATGCCTCAACAACCGCCTCTCATTATATTTACATTACGTACATACAAATCTGACGTACTCTTACAATACTCAACCGAGTACTCAATTGACTATTAAGTTAATTTTTCGTAACATATTCGCTTTGAATGCGCTGTACAGAACTTTCTAACACTAGTATTATCTTGAGTAAAGGCGTAACGTCTTCATGATTAAGCGCGGCCGTACACAGACTGCTCGCGCAGTTAACGACTGAGTGACGTACACGGACCGCCCGAGCGGTCGGCGTCGACTACTGGAGCGGTCGGTTGTTGACTGCTCGAGCTGTCGCTACCAACCGCTCGAGCAGTTGATTTTCTACCACAGTCGAGTCATGGATTCTGACGAGGAAACACTGCTTTTGCTGCTTCTGCTCAAGCGGAGACGACGGCGGAGACGTCAAAAGAGAAAATTTTGGGTTCATCCAATTTTGGAATTAAGAGAACAACATGGACAATTCCATCATTTATTTATGGAACTTAGAAGTGATGGAGAAAAATTTTTCAACTATTTTAGAATGTCAATGTCTTCGTTTGATGAATTGAATAATATACTAAAGTCTCAAATTAAACGTGAAGACACAATTATGAGGAGAAGTATCCAACCAGAAGAAAGACTAGCAGTAACATTGAGGTTTGAAAAATAAATAGCAATTATTTAAATTTTTATTCATTAAAAATATTAGAAATTACATCATCGGACATTACTGAAGATGATGAAAGGTCTTCAAATTGAGAATTTTGGTCATCAGCCACTGATGTAGAGGGGCCAGGCACTGATGTAGAGGTGTAGAAGGGCCAGTATTATAACCCCATTGTCCACGGTAATCATTAAACGATGAATATTGTGGTGAATATCCCCTTTCACCATAACTCGAAGGATATGTGTGATTTGTCATCCCTTTAAAGTATTTCATTACGTTAAGTATTTCTGTCTTAGCGTCTAGTTTATACTGTTCATTAATTTTTGAATTCGCCAACTAATGATAATAAAAACAATTTATCTTCATCTTCATTATCAATGCGCAAATTATAGGCTCGCGAACGGGACTCGCGAACCGCGCTCAGCCGGTCTGGACGCGGCTATTGGCTAACTCAAAATTGAATGGCTACTTCTTTTGTTGTTAATCCATAATTGATTTGTGAGTAAATACTCCGCCAATATTTTCTCTTCTTCATCTGCTAAAATTCTTCTTGTTGATACGTAGCCTACATGTGGAAGACGTGTGTGATCCTTCTTTGAGCAATGTTTTCTTTTTTTTAATTTTTAGTGTAAATTTTTGATTATTTTTGTCTTTTTTATGTTCATTTGTAAATGATGGTTCTCTAGCTTATTTAAAGTATTTTCTAAGATTTGAGTTATATGTAGTTCACATTCATTAATATCTGAACATTTAGTGAGTATAGTGTCGTCCGCGGACATAAGCACTTTACAAGCGGGGCTCAGTGCGTTAGGCAGTTTATTTATATACAATAGAAAAAGGATACAGCCTAGCACACTTTCTTGAGGTATTGATCAGTTACCTAGTGCCTATGCTTGAATTAGTCGTAGAGACTTCATGTGTAGTAGTGTCGTAATATTGTATTTTAACATACTGGGTTCTATTGTGTACTTAAGATTTTAGCCACTTGTGTGCGTTTCCTCTAATTCCTGAGAGAAAATATACAATTTTCTCTAATAGGATTTTGTGTGACACTTTATCAAACGCTTTCGTCATATCCAGCAAGAGTCCCACTGCATGCTTTTTCCATAGCCTAATTCCCCCGTTGTTTTTATCAACTATAAGAACCGAACTTGCGTACGGTGAGTTGCTATCCCGTACGTTATTATTTACAAGCAATTCGTTAACCATCTCGCGAATGGTTTACCTTTCAGTGATGTGTGTGATGTTGTCTTTATTTCCATTTCATTTTTATTTACCTTACCTATTTCTTTTATGTTGCTAGCTATACAATCATTATATTTGTTGAGTTAAACAACTGAACCAGTTTGTTGTACATACCTTATCTATTTCCAATACTTATATACGAATACAGATCGCCCGACTATTGCAATTTCAGTACATTGCCTACTCGTGAATAAACTAAATCGTGCCGCTTTGTAATATTTCACTAAATTAATATAAGAATCCACTAAGTCGCCTATAATGAAAAAAACAATATCAAGTAACGACATTGAATCAAAAGACAAATGTTTTTGTTTTTATTGCTTTCAACCTGGTGTCCTTAATGACTTAGAAAAAATCTTCAATTTTGAGATCAGCTGGTCCATTGTAGGCGACCAGTGATTTTCTCTCAAAATTGCTTTATTTGCGCATCCTATGTCTACACATAACCTAACGTCACCATCAGGCTTAAGTACTATCGGTGGACCCACCCGTAGGGAATATTTACTAGTGCAATAATATCCAATGTAACAAGTTCGCCTTTTTTTTTAATTTTTCCTGCAATGGAATAGGTACTCGCCTACAGCTGGCTGGGCTACAGATTTCATGGTTTTATTTTTTATTTTTATTTATTTGGGACAGTAAACAATTGTATATTAAATACTAGTACCAAGATAAACTAACACATAATAACTATAAATAAACATACAATTAACAACACTATCCACGACTTAAATGAAAATGACAATAACAAGGGCGTCACAAAATATTTGAGAAAAAGATTAACAATATAAATAATAGGAAAAGTAAAATTAAAATTAAAACATGTGAAAGAGAAAAAAAAATATTACAAATTCAAAACGATTGTAACAAAATAAGTTCAATAAGACACATAATAACAGCTTGTCATTACTAAAATTCGGGCCTTAATTTTAAAATGTCCGTAGTCTTTTTTGTATCTACCTTCAGACAGAGCAAATATGTCGACTTCGTCAAACATCTTATTGTAGGTGTCCACCAATCGACGTATGGGTGAACGGGCTCCCGCGTTGGTTTTACAGAACTTTTGTCGATAGTTGCACGTATTTTTATTTTAGGAAAGCTTTTTGTACTTCCCTGTTTAACCTTTAAACCTTTTTTAGTAGTATCTTTTGCTAGGAGACCTCGTGTGTCTCCTTTTAATACATAAAAAGTAGATATTTGAACCTTGTTTCCTATTTCAGTATCAAATGATCCGATAACTAACAAAGGTATATTTCTGCTGTTTAATCATTTATTGTGCGTTAATTATAATAAAGAAAATCTTTTAGGTAATGTTTAGACTATTTAATTTTCGTTATAATGTTACAATGAATAGTATATTATTATTAATTAGATTATATTTTTATGACACTTTTGACGTTTAAATTTATAAATCTATGACCGGTGCGTGCTACGTGGACCAATGTGCTTCTATCACTTGGTGCGTTTAGTTATTGCTTGACAAAACATTTATCTCGTAAATGTTTAGTCTGGTTTGAGAATTTGATTTCTAACTTCTGCGTCGCTTTCTTTTAAATGATTCCAAGTCTTGTCACTTAAAATATTGCATTTACTACTGGTGACGCAATCGCACTAAAATTTAGCGAATTTTTCACCCCTCTGTCTCTCATATATTTTACTTTGCTTTGGTGTGAAATAATCATTAGAGTTTTTTTTAATGAGATTTTGTATTAATCACCCTTGTGTTCTATATCCAGATCATCTGGTAAGTCATGGTATATTACTTGTAAAGTCAACCCTAAATGAAGCAGGTTAGCCTTTTGATTATTGACGCGATAAATTATTGACGCGTCAAAAGTGCCTTTTTAAGGACTATTTGAATAAAGATTATTTTGAATTTGAATTTGAAATTTGATTTTTGGGATTGCTCACATCAGAAGCTATTAGAAATTTTTCTAGGCCACGTTTCCATTTTTCCCCACGCAAACCAACAGACGCCTCGCCTTCACAATCAAATGTTTCTAGAGGCAGTATATGGGACATTTCCGTGACAATAGTATTTTGTTTGTACCAACCATAGGCTTAGAATGTACAAGACCAAAGATTACGGTGTTACAAAAAATTTAATGTAAATGTTGCGTGAAATAGTGTTGTCTTGACTCTAGCATAGTATTATCGATAGTCTTACTGGTGAAGTCAATGGACTCTAATGAGTTAGTTCAACGAAGGAAAATAAAACGCTTTTAATTTTAAAAATTAAATACACAAATAGCAACAAAGCTGATTTAAATATGGGTAATTTTTTTTTTGTTAACTTCATCACATCATTAAAGAATTAAACTAACGCTACAATTTTTTATTTATAGCTTTCCGGGATTAAAAATAGCCTATGTGCTATTCCAGATTATAATCCATGTCTGTGCCAAAAAGCCAAATTTCAGCAAAATCGGTTCATTCATAGTCATGTTATCAGTTTTAATAAATTATTTTTCATTAAATTAAAACATTTTCACATGGGATGTATTTATTTTCTATACTAAAGTGAAGTAAAGAATTAATTAAATGTAAAAAAATACATTCATATACCCTATTACATAGAGCTGTTGGGTCCGATAATAAACTATGTCCAGTCTTCACACTTAACTCTTTTAATAATCCTTATAATACATACAAATAATTAAGAAAAAAAGAATGTCCATTCATACATTAGCTTTCTCATTAGTTCATTCAATTATTTATTATTCAGAGTAATATCTATTTTTTTACACATAGCCCATGCTACACCACTGGGGATGTGGTCCATACAAATTTGCCCACTGTTCTTTGTTTTTTTGGGAATCTCATTACTTTTGTGCTAACTCAATATTTATTGCTCTCTAAATAATATAGTCTTATTTAAGTGTGCTCTTATCTTAAAGTTTGCCGATTAAATTTCAACAATTTGTTTTCATGCTTCAATCGGAGAAGAAAATAAATTTCAAGCTTTTCATGAGCAGCAGATATCTATGAACGCTTAATGGGGTTTGATGTAATACATGATACTCTAAACTATCAAATAGAAGTTGTTGCGTATTACTTTTAAGACATTTTGGGCAAAAATACGGTTGTCCATCATTTTCCTTTTCATTTTCTCTAAAAAGTTTTTCAGCACTACAACACAATGCAACAACGTCATTAGCTGGATACATCAAATACTTATTGTCTGTCTCTCTTAATAATTAACGAAATATAACATAAAGCTGTTGGGTCCGATAATAAACTACGTACACAGTCTGCACACTTAACTCTTTTAATAATCCTTTTTACTACATACCCAGACACATTTATATCGTCTTGTGTTCCTTTTAGAAGGTCACTCTTCGAATTATATTCGAGTAAATGTGATGCAGCATGGGACCCGCATATTTTGAGGAGCTTTCTGAGTGTGATTATTGATGGGCTCAGCAAAAGCATAAGGATCGATTTATTTATTTGCTTTCATATTTTACAAACATAAAACCCGGTCAACGATATATGTCTGGATAGGCTCAGACATCAGAAGTAAATTTTGAGAAATACTATTTCGAAGTATATAGCGACTTTATAAGACAGTATCTCTTAGGCAATCATCCGGAACAATATGAAAGTGTATTCGGTTGAAATATCGCCAATTTTGATGACACTAGTAATTTGTTCTGTACTTTCCACGTTGCTATTACCAATACCAGTCATGGGTTTAAAATTAAACACTCACACCATTACAGTCTATAACGCCGCGAGCTATCTTGGAGCACAGGTTAACTTCTCTGGTTGGTAGACTGACTCCCGCGGCCGGTGGTTCTTTCTTCGAAGCGTTTCTTGAAGGACAACGTTTCTGAATCGAACCGCTAAAGTGTGGAACTCTCTTCCAGCATCTGTATTTCCAGCCACGTATAACATTAGTTCCTTGAAGGGAAGGGTGAATAGGCATTTTCTAGGTAAGCGCGCTCCAACCTAGATCTCATCAGTGCCTTCTGGTACTGATTGTCGTCAAGCGCAAACCTATCTCAAAAAAAAAGCTGGAAACTACGTGGTAAGGTCGTAAACTGTGGCGTTTGTCCAGATCAGTTTGATTAGCACCAAGACTTCTCCTTCTACTCCGACAATCGGCAGCCTTATGACCAATTCTGCAACAGATATTACAGTTTCCCCGGAATCCAAGCGTTATTCGAGAATGTTTTGGCTCTATTTCATTATGATCGGGAAGTTCACTTTTATGTTTTGATGGAATTTCACGTAATACCCGCAAAAGTTGATGTTTATCACATATAATAGTGGAGTTTAGTACGTGTTTAATCGTAGAGTTGCATCGTGATATTACCGAGATAGCAAACCCTGTGACCACTTTCGGGTAGAATGGCATCATATTTTCTCGATTAAATGACATAGTCGTAAAAATGCCCGAGCTGGAGTTTCTTCGGCTTTAATTTGATAACTTAAGATTTGATCAAAATAGTCTTGGATAAGCATAGGCCGCGCAAACTGGGTTTTCAGCATATCCTTTATCTCAGACCAGTAAAATTTATCAGGGCGAATTTTAGACAAAAAGGTGGAAGCTCGGCCCTTCAGACTTTGAGCCAATGCTATAATTAGGTCTACTGCTTTCAAGCCTTTTTCCACTATTATTGTCTCTGAGAGCTGGCACCAACCGTGTATATCGGCATTGGGTTCATCCGGATCAAATTGTACCAAGGTCATTGTTGTGGGCTGGGGTTTTAATTTTTCGATCCTCTTGGAGAACATAGCTTCCATGCTATTGTCAAATATGGACATGGAGGTGGAATTTCCAGAAGTGGGTTGACCCTCGTATCCACTACACACAAGTAAAACCCAGGTCAAACTTGACAAAACTGATTTGATAATTAATTTTTAATAAATATAATTTAATTCAATAGGATTAAAATAATTAAAGTAAACTATTCTATTAGCAACAAGAACAGTGACGGTCCGCCTTTAAGACAGTGGTCCGTACACCTAGACGCATCCACAAGAAATGCGTGCCTCAGTATGTATGTTGTGTGTTTCGAATTGTCAATTGCAGATAACCATAATAGTTACTACCATAGAGTAGGATATATATAGGGTATAGAGTTATCGCTCCCACGTATTTAGAGATATGTAAAGCAGCGCCCCTACTGGTTAATTCCTGAACTAATTGTCTTGTGTATATAACTATAGCTGTATGAGATGTATAGGTAGGTAACTTACTCATAATTTGAATTTCATTTTTAATATAAATTCAGCGAATATTACAGATACACGTTTTAGCTGTTTCTGGTAGCTTTTAAAACAACATTTTTACTTTCTTTCTACAAAAGAGAATCTTCATAAAACGTGTATCAAATCGAAAAGAAACAACATAATTAATTTTTTTCTTTTATTATAATAATCAATACAACTTTTTTGCATAAAATCTTTAACATCTACGTCTCTTGTTGCACCATTTAATATTTTATTTGTATTTTTACACCAGGAATATAAAAATAAATTGCATGAGTGATCTATTATGAATTTGGACAATTCTGTGCCATGTTGATCACAACTATTCAAAAAATTAAAATCACAATGAACTTGTAATATTGTTTTTATATATGTTTTGATATTATAAATATTACTTCGGCTTCTTAAAATGTATGAGACCACATCTTGAATGTTTGAAAACATTTCTACTGCTTGTGTTGCTGGGTATGAGAGAAGAAATTTATTTTTTACCCTTTCTTTTCTGAAAGTAAATTCACAATCGTTGATATTATTAGTAAAAACATTTTTCTTGCATTTCTCACAATTTTTTAAAACCCTTGTAGCTTTTTTAATAACATACCCAGCTACATATTTTAATATTTCAAATATTTTTAAATTGGCCTTTTTATATTCTAATCCCATCAAGATGTGGTCATTTACAAGGTCATTGTAATCAATCTCGTTTGGACCACAATTTGAGGAAACCTTCTTCCTAAAAAATATTTCTTTTAAAGAATTTAAAAGCATATTCTTTGCAGAATCCGCTTCGCAATTTGATCCTTTAGAGTGGCTACTTATGTTATTTACTAACACTGCCGCAAAAGCAATTTCAAAGTTTGCACACGTGGGGTTAATATTTCTAATGCCATGGCTTCGAACTGAACAAAAGAAATTCTCCAAAGGATCCTGGTTAAAATGCCTCATCCAAAAAGCCCTCAAATTGTAATCCTTATGCAATTTTTTACGAATATATTCAACATTTTCGATTGTCCAAATCCAATTATTAATAGATGGTACACTCCTTTTTTTTCCCTCCCTGTCTATGAATTTCATGGTTTTTAATGTTTTTTTTGCTTCTATCCAAATTTTTTCATGACATGATGTTGGTGTCATTGGCCCAAGCAACTCCTTTGATGGCTTTCTCTTAGAATTCCCATAACTGCCATTTAAAGAGTCGAACAATTCATCAAAGAACTTGATTATGTCAGCTGTGCCTCTGCTTTCCTCAGGAATGATTTTTTTATCTGAAAAATATTTAATATTTATAAAAATATTAGCAGTATTACTTATTAGTATTGATAATGTAATATTCTATAGTCTTAAATACTCAAGAGACAAAATTATTCTCTATTCTAACATTAGGGTCAAAAATCTGGCTTTGCATCCTTGGCTTGTATGAACTGTGTTTTAAAACATACTAATAGTGTAATATAGTGTAATGTTCTTTTCTAGAAATAAAATAGTTTCAAAGAGATTAAAAGTTCCTTACCTGCAAAATATCCCATGCACATGGCAACAGAAGCACTGAATACCTGAGTTGCACATAGTACCTTCATTTTTTTTTATTTTTTCTGGTATTACATGATGCTCAGTCAATTTAGGTAAAAATTTTAAGCCTTTATATGCAGGATTTTCTTCATATAGTGTCACTATGTGATCCCATTTTCCTATGACTTCAATACCATGGAGTTTACAAATAATATATTTTTTTAACATATTGTTTCTGATTCCCTCGAGCATATGTGGTATGTCAAAGATTGGAATAATTTCTTGGTCATTTACTACAAAAAAATTGTGTTTTATGTGTTCTTTATTGTCTTTTAAATATGTAGTTTTAGTTTCATGTACTAGCTCTTTTATTGCACTGACATTTGAGGTTCCTTGGTCACAAATACTTGCTATCACTTTAAAACCTGCTAATTGAACTTCACTTATCACTGCTCTTAATTGATTTTTTAATTCTATTTTCGAAGTGCTGCCACGGCAAAATGTATATGCTAGTGGTTGTTTATAATTTTTTACTACACCTCTTAACATAAATACCAATACATGATCAGCAATTTTGTTTTCTGCTTTTTTTCCATTATCCACAAAACCTCTTATCAAATCTTTTTTTTTATTGTAATCAAAATGAGGGTAAAGAGCCATCTCATCAAATAATATGACACACAATCTGTCCGTTTCTGACATTTTGGAAACACGTTTTTTCAAATGGGAAAATATGCTTTCATTCACACCTGGTTTTAAATTTGCACTTGAAATCATGCGGCTTAATGTTACTGGGGCGGGTAAAACGATAATGTTCCTTAGCCATCTGTATGCTCTAGGACCCATTTTATAAAATGCTAGAGAAAATATTTTTTCCTCTTTCGAGTATCTCCGTCCAAATTTGTTTTTTTTAGCTAGGTTTAACTGCATCATAAATAAAATCATTGCAGCAGAAGTGAAGTTTCTTGTAGCTTTTAAAAAAGATGGATTCTCCGTTATTTTTAAAGCTTTTTTCCATTTTTTCAAATAGTTGTCCTTACTTCTTTCAATCTTCTTAATTTTTTGCTTAAGAAAAGTTATTTCATTAGGCTCCGAAAAATCATATTTAACAAAACCTGCAAATAAAATGAATATGTATTAATGCATTTCCATCAATGACGGAACCATAAAAGAGCCCAAATCATGCTTGGCAGGTTTATATGTGTTTAGACTATCAAATACATAACATTCACATACCTTTCAAGACTGGTTGTTTGATTTTTACATTGCCAGGTTCTTTTTCTGTAATCATCTCTGAAAGAAAATAGTCAGTCTATAAAAACTATTCATAATGTTGTTATAATAATTGTTGTAGCAGATATGAAATTGTGCTCTAGATCATAAAGTGTTTTGAGAAAAACCAAGTGATAAATATATTATATATAATAAATGCTGCACAATGATAAGTGCAGGTATTATAGTAAGTAATAGATAAGAATCTTTTGGAGTAATATTTTTGATAGGCTTTTGGATAGTTGTTAACAGATACCAAACAGACTGCCAATTCTTCATTTGTACATGTACATTTATACAGTACATTATTATCATTAATATCAACAGAAGTCTAGCCTAGCCTAGAATCTATATATTATGTAGGTTACAGTAACATGATAAATGAGTTATTTCAGCTATATCTCCTTAAGCAATATTATAGCTGTAAAAAAGCTCAATTTGTGTCATACTTACTGCTAGAAGATGGCTTGCACAAATTGATTTCTTCAGCATTTTCTGCCTGACTTATTTCAATATTTATATTAGTAACTTCTTGCAGAGGTGTCCTACGTGTTACACAGAATCCTGTAAAAATTAAATTATATATATATATATTTTTTCAAGTATTAATGTAGTATCTCATAACTTCAGGAGTCAAAGCAGTTGTGAGCCTGTTGAAATTTGTTGAGTGCACTAACATTTAATCTTTAAGTTTAAAATTACATTAAACGATTAATTAATATATTAATTCAGTTTGCAGTGGCTTCTTTAGTTAAGATTCCACGTCATTGTACTCTTACTTACGTGGGAAACATCTCTTATTTCAATAACTATAACTCATATCTAAACTTTACTAACCTGGTAAATTGAGTGTTGGCACAGCATTAGCACATAGCCTATTGCTTGTAGTGTAGAACCGAGTTTCAAAATGATGATGACATACTCTCCGATACTTAAAAATGGTTTTGTTTTCTAGTGCCAATATATCTCCACCAATTGCATAGAGCCAAGTTCGAAACCGGTTAGGGTCTTTTTCAGGATTGGGAAAAATGTGTAAAATTGTTCCATCCAATCCGATAAAAGAAACATCACTTTCGAATAAACTATATTATTTTAAAAGCAGCAGACTTTCAAAGAAAAATATAATAAGGTTTATTAATTGAATTGTATACGTATTGAAATATGAAATGTAGGTGTTACTAATAGTACTAAATAAAATTATACTTACGTGTTTTGCCGCAGTTAGGTACGCAGCACTTTATAGTCAAATTATGCGGCATCGTCGGCAGTAACCAAATTAAGAGGCAAATCAAAATCCAGTGAGTATAGCGTGGGTCAACAATGAAAAGCGGGTCTGTCGGTGTCCAGTTAATGCAAAGTAGCATTGAATTTAGCAGTAAAATAGAAATGTTAGCATACAAGTTTACTCAATGAAGAAAATAGCAAGAGTAAAATTAAATAACACGAATGACAATGACATTTCCAAAAATAATTTCGTGATTGATAACAATATAATGTGACCCTTATTTCTTGCTGACCTCTTTTTATTTTACAAAATTAAGTCCGCAAAAATGAATATTACAATACGAATAGACAAATAAATTTCCTCAAATTTGCCTTGAGGTTAAATTTGTTTCATATTACACGACATTTTGATTTTTTTTCATGAATTTTATGCATGAAATGGAACGCGTAACGACGGGAAAAAATAGGGATGCCAATATAAAAAAAAAAGTGTGGCTATTACAAAATATATCAACGCCATCTACTGATTAATTCCTAAACTATACAACAAACGTGTTTCCAATCTGGTTGTTAGAAGTGATAGCACCGTGGTTACTACTGCGTCACCGGGGGTTTTGGCGAGCATGAAGCTCAGCCTGAAAGAGGAGCACTTGGGCTCGACGACATCTGGGGAACGTCTCCCTACTTATTAGGCATGTTGGACTGGTGTGTCAGACCGAACGCCCACGTAACATTATTACACTAGGATTATTATAAAATTAATTATATTACACTAGGATTAAAACTAAAATTGGATTTTGTAAGACAACCGTCTGGATTGGGATATGGATGTAGACTGACTTGAGATTGCATGTAAGGAGATAGCTTGGAAGGAGAGGAAAGCAGAGTCAGGGCTTAGTCAACAAATAGGCGAGGAATGGGAGCCTATAACACCTCCCTAAACTTCGGGGTTGACCCTTCGAAGTTACCGTCTAGGAGCGTTACCGTGCGGTTGTCGACAGAACCGTTTTTTAACCTACCGACAATCTACGTACGATGGTGCAAAAAAAGTGTGCTACGTGTAACAAAAATATAACCAAGAAAATTCCTGGTTTAGAATGTAGTAGATGTGATAAAACAGTTCATGCAGATCCTGCTTGTTCTAAACTTTCAAACAAACAGCTAAACACCATTCGGAACACACCAGGCATTGAATGGAGTTGTGAGGTGTGTAAAAAAAATGCTTCGCGAAGATCGTCGTTTTTTATACCTGATATCGAAGAAGATGAAGAGGACACAGATGGTGAATTGCCAGGAAGCTCTCGGACTATTGACACCCGAAAATTGGTCCAGGATATCAGCCGAGAGCTTAAGAAAACCTTTAAGGAAGAAATAGGCAATCTGGAAGCATCTCTTGACTTTTTAAGCGACCAAATTACCAGCATGGAGCAGGCATTAAAACTGCAGGATAGTGCAATCAAGAACCTGGAGCATAAAAACGAAGATCTCCGTAACAAAAACAAAAATCTGGAGCTGCGTGTGAATGTGCTGGAACAAGGTTTAAAAGCCTTCGAACAAAAATCCTTATCGATGGCCGTCGAAATTGCTGGTCTACCTGATATGCCCTCAAAAGATGTGGACAATGTGGTGAAGAATATTGCCTTAAAATTAAACGTGGCTGAGGAAGAGTTAAAATCATCTCAGCGGCTACCAGGCTCTAAGGATAAACCCGGCCCCATCCTGGTCAATATGAAATCAAAAATAGCTCGGAACCAACTAATTGAAGCTAGTAAAGGTAAAAGCCTCACCGTAGGAATGCTGCTTCTAGATGCCCGTAAGGAGAAAGCTGACAACAGAGTTTATATAAGAGAAGCCCTAACCAAGTATGTTAAATCACTCTTGTATAGTGCGAAAACTCAACTGAGAAGCTCTTTCCAGTTCATATGGTGCAAGGACGGTAAAGTGTGTGTAAGGAAATCTAGTGATAGCAAGATCCATTATATTAAATCTGATCAGGATATAAGGCAACTACTAGCTATTTAAGCATATCTTTTTATAATAACTATATTCTATTCATTTATCAGTGGTTATTTTAACGTTATATTACTTACTTAGTTCTAGATTTTACCTTATACTAACTAGATAATAGTACTTTAGATATACTGAGTTCCACTAAGAGATAATGGATTCACAAGTTCATGAAATGTTCGATTGTCATTCCACAAAGTCTTTTTTCCAACGTTTACCAGTCAGTAATCATTTAGCTTTATCTTGTCTGCACTTTAATATTAGGTCTATAAAAAAAAATTTACTAAACTACTTCAAGTAACTCATAGTTGCCCGTTTCCTTTAGATATAATTGCTCTAACAGAAGTAGGTATTTCTGATGGTCTCGAACAGTTGTTTAACATACCAGGGTATAATATGTATGCACAATTACGAAATGACATGCGTGGAGGTGGTATTATATTGTACGTTAAGAACTATATTAAATTCACTGCTTATGACATTATATGTAAAACGTTTGAATGCGTATGTGGCAATATTAAAATAAGTTCCCAAGATGTTATTGTATGTGCCATATATAGACCACCATCCACTAATAAAAACATGTTTGTTAAGGAACTAGGTAATAATATCTCTAAGTTTGATTCAAAGCGAAATTTTGTTTTAATCGGTGACACAAACATAGATTTAAAATCCTTTTCATCCAGTAAAGATTTCTATCTGGAAACACTAAGCGAACGAGGATTGATGTGCGGCATTACAGATTATACGAGAATAGAACCACGACTAAACATTATTACTAAATCATGCATTGATCACATATTTGTACGCTTCCCTACGTTGCACCCATACTCGGCAGTGTTGGACACAGTACTAGCCGATCATCGTGCGGTTATCCTGAGTTGCATCGGTGGCGGGGCGCCCGCGCCTGTACAGAGTGTTACTAAACCAGTAATTAATTACGCTGTACTTAATGAGGAGTTAAGAAAGGTTAACTGGTTTCAAACAAAAGAAATGCAATGTCCACGCCAGATATATAGCTTTATATGTAATTCATTTAATAATGCTAATAAAGCTGCTGTCACCGATAAAATACGTAAGTATAATCACCGCTATGCCATTAAACTCCCTTGGATTGATAAGAATATTATTAAATTGTGCAGGAAACGAGACAAATTATTTAAATCTTGGAAGAACAACTTGAATGATCCTGTGATAAGACTCAAATATAATAAAATACGTAATAAATTACATAAAATTATAGAATATAAACGAAACGCATATTACATTAAACTGATAAGTGATAACTTTAGAAACACAAAAAAAGTATACCAAATTGTTAATCAGATGCTAGGACGACAGAAATTATCAATCGATGAGGCAATACTTAAGGCGTTCAGTGCACAAGGGCTCTCTAGTGCAACTGTGGCACAACAATTCGCTGACGAATTTAATAATGCAGTGAAAGCCATTACTTCCAATTGCAACAATAAACTCATAAATTCTAACACGTTTGATATAGGAATTGACTCTAGTATTCGTTTTCAAAATGTAACTAGTTGTGAAGTTCATAAAATAATTAAAAAATTAAATATCAACAAAGCTCCTGGACTCGATAATATAAAAGTATCAGATATTAAAATCGTAGGGAAAGACGTATCAGTAGCAATAGCGCATTTAATTAATCAAAGTGTAAAAGCGGGACTGTATCCCGACGAATTAAAAACTGGATGTGTCAGACCGGTTTATAAAAAAGGATCACGAAGTATCTTCTGCAATTATCGTCCAATTACACTACTTTCTTGTATTGATAAGATTGTGGAAAAATGTATTAGTAACCAAATACATAGTTTCTATAAAAAACAGAGTGTGATGTACCCAAATCAGTTTGGATTTCAGGCTGGTAAAGGTACATCTGATCTTTTATCAACATTTACAAATGCATTCAACGATCATCTAAATAAGAAAGAACACGTGCTGGCTTTATTTATTGACTTTTCACGTGCTTTTGATACTTTGAAGCATAAACAACTTATTGAAAAGCTTGGTAGATGTGGTATTCGTGGACCTTTATTAAACCGGTGTGAAAACTACCTCTATAACAGAACTTTTACAGTTAAGATTGATACAGCATATAGTAGGCATGTTGCATCTACAGAAGGTACAGCGCAGGGCTCAGTGTTGGGCCCTCTTCACTTTCTCTCTTATGTCAATGATTTACATAACTCCATACAGTACTCCACGTGTTACCAATTTGCGGATGATACATGCTTGCTGATTGCTGATAAAGATCCTGAAAAAGCTCGTGACCTCTTGCAATCTGATTTTAATATGTCGAATAAATGGTGTCACGATGCTGGTTTGGTAATCAACCCAGGTAAAACTAAGCTAATACTCATAAAATCACCAAACCTTGCAAAACTCCCAATGAACGATATTCGTGCCCACGACCACAGTTGCCTGCACTCGAATAACGTTAGTTGTAAATGCCCCGTCATAGAAGTAGTTGACTCTGTTGTATATTTAGGTTTACATATAGATAGTAAATTTAATTGGAGTAATCATATTGAACATGTTTGTAATAAGTTTAGACAGTTTTTAGCTAATATGACGATTTTAAGAAATCGTTTTCCTTTTAAAGTAAAATTAATGTTGTATAATTCTCTAGCTCAATCATATATTCAGTATAGTTTAAGTAGTTATGGTCGTACATATAACACTTATTTGAAAAACATATTCAAGTTGCAAAAAAGAATATTAAAACTTATCCTCGACAAAAAACATAGTGATTATTCAGAAACTGAACTTTTTAAGCAATGTAAAATTTTACCGGTGCAGGTACACTTTAAATATTCAATTTTAAAAGAAAACTTTTTTAATAATATATACTGGAATAAAGTACAACATCCTGTATGCACGCGGGCCGTCACTCGGGGTCGGCTATGCACTCCGAGCGCGCTCAATACGTACGGTGAGCGCACGAACGCTTACCTAGTTCCTCGCCTTATTAACGAATTACCCACAGATGTACGGGACCATATTAATCCTCGAAATATAAAGAAAAAACTTAAGTCCTACTTTTTAAGTAAGTTATGATTTGTAATAATAAATCAACAACAGTAATTTAACTAGCAATTAATGTCGGTGGGTACGCCTACCTAGTGTGTAACTCTGTGTTAGCTTATTTTACAAACCCTGGTGGTTTTCTTATGCTAGCCGTAATATTGTTTTATGTAAACATGTATGTGTAAATGAATAAATAAATAAAATAAAAATAAAATAAGTTTGGGAAAAGGACAGAATAATTAAAGGTGTACCCTGATACTAGGACTCGGGGTATCTGCGGGAGTCTGACAGGGTTTACTCATTTTGATGGGAATGAAAGGTAGAGGTTTAGGTTTCGGTTCGACAGGTAAGTAAACAGGAGCTGGTTGGGAAGACCTATAAAATTGGAAAGGAAAACGGTTGTGTGATTTAATACAAAAAACGCACTTAATGATTGTAATGAAACGACGAGCTGCGTATAGTGACAGTTTTATTTTTAATTTTGTTTTTGACATTATTCAGTTATAACGGCCATATACAACATCTTCTCCCTTAAGAAATAAAAACTAAGTAGTAACCAATTAACCTAAAACCACCAAATAACAATATTACTAAATTTAACAAATTAAATGATAACAAACTTAACGACTAAACTTATTCTTACACACAACCAGTCTTACGGAATCACTATATACATCATTTTATGAAACAATTTTTTTCCCGCACCGCTGTCACCATGTAATGAAACGACGAGCTGCGTATAGAGACAGTTTTATTTTTCATTTTGTTTTTGACATTATTCAGTTATAACGGCCATATACAACAATGATAGTAAAAATACAAATAATACAAGTTACTAACAGTAAAATTATAGAATAATAATATTCCACATTTAATTATTTGAGGTTGGTTGATTATGTCGTAAGTCTTTTCTGATAGTGAATTTAATTTATTTTTGACTTCCTGATTAAAAACATCCAAATCAATGTTTTGTAATTTGATATGAGGCTCATTGTTCATTACATCCTTATACTTAAAGGCACAGGCTGGGTGCGGTCTTCAGGATCAGCCATAGTTATTTGCTTGGGCGTATAGGCGGAGAACAAGATAAAAGTCCAGAACAGATTGTAATATAATCACTTTACTTTGCAAATAATTATTAACGTTACACTCGAATTATTCGAATAATCAATTTACTACAGTCATTCTGGGTAATATTGGACCAGCGGTTTAATATTGGACCACACACTGAACAAACACTTTTCATAAATCATCATCATTCATCAATCATCAATCAACAGCTATAAAAGAAAAAATTGCTCACAAGATCTCCAGGAAACGAGCCCAAGTTAATGAAGACATGGTGAATGAATTCTTCGACAGGCTAGAAAAAGAGATTGAAGACGTAAGCCCTGACAATGTATACAACATGGTCGAAAGCGGATTTCATGATGACCCTGGAAAAAAAAAATTTTTATTCAGACGCTCCACTCGCCACCCAGAACAAGTGAAAAATTCCAGTAAGTCTTGTTTTACCATAGTTTTTGCTGGGAATGCTATTGGAGAATTCATCCCTCCTTTCTTCATATTTAAAGGGAAACATTGTTGGTCTGACTGGCTTGTCAATGCCCCAAAGTCTTCAAAAATGGCTGTATCAAAGTCTGGCTGGATTGATGCTGATATTTTTGAAGAATGGCTTGGAAAATATTTTGTACCAATTGTCGACCAAAAAGAAGGAAAGAAGATTCTAATATGTGACAATTTAAGTGCACATATAAGTGTAAAAGCTCTGAAGATCTGTGAAGAGCACAATATTAAATTTATTTGTCTTATTCCAAATTCCACACATCTTCTACAACCATTAGACGTAGGATATTTTTCGTCGTTAAAGTCGGCTTGGCGAACAGTGCTCAACAAATGGCGTCAAACACAACGAGGCAGGAAAGCTGTAGCACTACCTAAAAACGTGTTTTGCCAGCTTGTAAATTCAGCACTCCAACTGAATGAATCCACAGCAGGGATTAATATGATAGCTGGATTTAGACAATGTGGAATTTTCCCATGCTCACGTATTGAAGTCCTACAAGTTTTACCTTCATATGCAACTGGCCAGATCCAAGCCACTGTTGGGGAAACATTTAAGGAATACTTGCAAGAAATAAGAGCGTCGGACTTAAATATAAAAACAACCAAACCTGTAAAAAAGGAAGGCCCAAAGGTTCTAAAAACAAAAAGATCACGAAGAAATCAGAGGTAGAAAAGGAAGTAACGATCGAAATAGGTGGACAGGCAGCGGCCGAGTCGAAATCCGATAATCACGAGCCAGAGGACGAAGAGTCACAAACTGTATCTTTTAATTTGATATTGACAACAGCTCAAGTGAACGATGATTCGAAAACCCCAGAGGCACCGAAAAACCTAGAGGCACCGAAAAACCTAGATTCTGAATTAGACAAAATTGAGGAATGGATTGTAGGCAACGTACCGATCCCCGTAAATGAAGTAGAGGTGACAGATGACTGCATTGCTGATTTTGCCCAAGAAGACCAGCAGAACAGAGAGAAACCCCCCAGAGAACAGAGAAATAAAGAAAAATCTAGAAGTGTCAAGCATAACATAGAAAACCGAGAAACTGAAAGTATAAAGGACAAAAAAGAGAAAAAAACTTATGAAATATCACAGAATAAACGGAAAAAATCATCTAAAACCAGCATATACAACAAACAAACATACAACAAAAAAACCCAAATTCGATGAAAATGACACCAAAACAAAACATACTGACCTAGACATAATAGATCAATGGAATGACAATAATTCTGTTGAGGTACAGGTGACTGAGGAATGTATTCCTAATGATGCCAATGAGACAGAGTTACCGATAGGGAACCTTAATGATATCAACAACCATTTCTGTTCTTCTACCCCTTTCGATTCTAATATGAAGTCCCACACAATCAGTCAAATAACTAACCTTCCCAAAACGGCTATTGATTCCTTCTCTTTTATAGCAGTAAATAGTGAAAGTATAACGAAAACAATAAGATCTATAAAATCGAAAGCTATTGGGTGCGATGGCATTAGTCGGTTTATGATTACATCACTGTCAGATCATCTTGTGGATCCAATTCTTCATATCATAAATTTTTCTTTATCTACTGGGAAATTTCCTCTTATATGGCGGAAAGCCTTCGTTTACCCTCTTCCCAAAGTTCCACATCCTGTTCTTCCATCTCATTTCAGACCTATATCTGTCTTGCCCTTTTTGTCAAAGATTCTTGAAGCATGTGCACATAAGCAAATTTCCAATCATCTTCTTAAGTTTAACTTACTAAGCCCTTTTCAGTCAGGCTTTCGCTCTGGCCATAGCACTACATCTGCTCTCCTAAAGGTTACCAATGACATTAGGCAAGGTGTGGATAAATCCTTGATCACTGTATTAGTTCTCATTGACTTCACTAACGCTTTTAATGCTGTTGATCATGATATCCCAATTTCTATTTTCACTCATTTGCAATTCTCCTCCCAAGCTCTGGATTGGATTTCTTCTTACCTCCGGGATCGCCAACAAAAGGTATGCTTTTCCCAATCTTCATCTGATTGGCAGAACTTGAATGCTGGAGTTCCCCAAGGAGGCATTCTTTCTCCACTTATGTTCTCGGTCTTTGTAAATCTTATAACGATAAATCTTGGTTGCTCTTATCATCTTTATGCAGATGACCTGCAGTTATATGCTCAAGCTGGCTTAGACAATCTCCCAACTGCTATTGGTGTTTTGAATGATGAGTTGCGCAAGATCAAACTGTGGTCTATGCACTTTGGCATAAATGTTAACCCGAGTAAGTGTCAAGCCATCGTCTTAGGAGGTGCTCGTTTGCTTAAGAAGGTTAATTTGAATAGCTTGCCCGTTATTAAATATGATTCTACCGTAGTACCGTTTAGCAGTCATGTAAAGAATCTGGGCCTTTATTTAGACAGTACTCTCTCATGGACACATCATATTACTGAAGTCAGCCGGAAAATTCATGGTATACTACGTTCATTTTACAGGTTCAAAAATTTCCTTCCTGTCAGAACTAAAGTCATGCTTATTCAATCTCTCATACTACCTCTTCTTGACTGGGGATGTGTGTTATTTAGATTTAAACACCGCTCTTCTAGGTAATTTAGAAAGACTACACAACTGTTGTATCCGTTTCATTTTCAACCTACGTAAATTTGACCATATTTCTCACTACCGATCGCAATTAAAATGGCTAAATTTGCGTGACCGGCGAAAATTAAGAACCTTATGTCTTCTCTTTACCATTCTTAATAATGACTCCTCTCCTTCTTACTTAAAAACTCACTTTCATTACCTTCCTTCTCTTAGTCAGTGGGATCTTCGCTCTTCTTATAATTCAAAACTAAGTTTTTGTGCACCTTCCTCAACCTGTCTGGCTAATTCGTTTTTTTTCCAAGCTATTCAACTTTGGAATTCACTTCCTGAAGACATTAGAGTGTTGCAAAGTGTTTCTTCTTTTAAAATTAGAGTAAGAAAATTGTTACTTTGTGGGTATTAACCATTTTTTTTTTTATTTGGTGCTTGTACAGAAAATGTAATGCTCGTATTGCATTTCTTTTTTTCTTTGTTTTTTTTTATATTTATATATTTTTAATTATCTGTTTGTATTTATTTATTATTATATTATCTATTACTTTTATATATATACATTTACTGTTTTTTTTTTTGTTCGTGCGCCTACCATCAGTTTTCATTATGTACCAAGGTTGACTGGTGGAGAATGCTTTTAGCATTAAGTTCGCCTTTTTGTACAGTTTTTTTTTGTGCAATAAAGTTTATAAAAAAAAAAGAAACAATATGAAGTAAACAAATTTTGCGTATTTCAAGACGAAGGAAGTCTAGTTCCAGGGCGCATCACAAAAATGTGCCAATCTCCTTTTGAAATGTTGGTGAGCTTCCTGATTAAAAGGTTTGAAGGAGGCTGGACATGGCCAGCAAAGCCAGATATAACTAAAATTACTGTATTAAATTTGATAAAAAAAGCTATACCCGACGAAAACATCTCTCGACGCGGGAAAGTCATTTATATTCAAGATGACTTTTTGGGCCTACAATGGGGAGAGTAATTGCTGGTTGCTGAGAGTAAAGGCTCCCCCACACAGGCGCGTTATTATAGGTCGATAATATCGCATGTGGTATTGCGATAATGCGTCCCGATTCCTTGCACACAGCTGCGTTTTTATCGTCCGATATTTCTTACGAGAGAGCGCCGAGCCGCGACGTTATACCTCTCTCAGGTATGCAAGGAAAGACTCCAACAAGTCAGCGCGTATTTGTGTGTTCTTTCGCTATATCGCGTATTTTAAAAATGAATATCGAATTATTCATAGCTTTAGTGAAGGAACGACCTGTTTTAAATGATTTACGAAATCCACTATATAAAACTTTTTTGGTCATCTTCCATTGCTACTGTTAGTAATAAGCATTCTTCATCTAATGATATGATATCCATATTATAGAAAAGTTTTTAGGACACTCATACAGTCATGTAACCACTCTCAAACTGTCGATAAAACCAAACGTCCTACAAGTACTACAGGTATGTGTACGGTTGTTTGCGTCCTGATACAAAACATTCTAGAACCCATATTGGAATATCGTAGGACGAAGAAATGCAACGTCCTGCGATAAACTTCCATTTGGGCGTTATTATAGCAGCAGTGTGTAACTACATGACCATCCTAATACAAAATGTACTGAAAACAGATATCGCAATATGGCATGCGATATTATCGACCTATAATAACGCGCCTGTGTGGGGGAGCCTTAATTTAGGTCAATTTCATGATAAGATTGATGATTTTTTTAGTGTATAAGACTGTTTATCCTTGTGTATAAGTTTGTTGATCCTGAGTAACTGTTGATTATGTATGTATCTTTTCTGATTGATCTCGATGTGTCTGTTCCACTTGTAGTGTAAGCTATGAAACTCATGCTGTTATAATGCCCAAAGATTATAGATTTTTCTAAGTAAGACATTGATATGCTTATTTTAACTTAGATTATAAAAATCACCTCCTTAACTTCCCTAGCCGTTACCAATAATATGGGGCCTTTCGCTTTCGAGCTCGTTAGTGTGAATTTTTACATCTGTGGCAGTACATTTAAAACTTCGTTCGCAATGATATGTGTTCTTAGGAGCATGTATCATGGTCAAATGTTACCCAGAATGTAAAAAAAAGCGATAAAATAGGTTTTTAAGCTGAGAAAAAATGTAGGTCTAATGTTACCCCAAAATCAATATAACTTTGGACCACTACTATTTCTGTCTCTATCTCAGGATTCGCACATAATTTTTAATCTTCTTAATGTAATTGGTATTTACAAAATCAAAAGATCACATAAATCACAATTACTGTGTAGCTATTCTATACATTTTATGCACTAAGTACCGCAATTTGTCTCATAAGTGGTCCAAAGTTACCCGGAATGACTGTACAATTAACATAGACACTTTAACTTTACACATTAATCACGATCACACAGTAATAACACGATTACACGGAACAAGAGCGATCCGTCGTAAAACGTGGTGCTCTACCGATGGCGGTTACTGATCTTCCTTCGCCAACATGGCCGCGCCGACCATCGACACGACGTTCCGCCAGAAATTACAACTGTCAAATCTAGTTCCGGCGTATTCTGACCGATGATATTTCGAATGCGCCGTCATACTTATCTAAATAACAACAAGTATCGTTTATAATGTTGAAGTCGGATCGGGTGACCGTGATATTCAATTTTATGTCATTATAAAAAATAAAAAAGCCTTTTATTTTTCCTTTAAAACATAAACTAAAACATAATTACAATTCTTAAATCTTAATACTAACTTATTACTAAATAAATATAAATATGAAAGTATAACATAAAAAGTTTCAAGGCCTCCCCCAGAGATATCCATCGCTGCCTGTCTCTAGCCACCACCAGCCAATTTTGTCCTGCTTTACTTTTAATATCGTCGTCCCATCGGCTATAAGGTCTGCCTCTAGCCCGCGTGCCACTTGGGCCTGGCCATTTTGTCAACCTTATAGTCCAACGATCGTCGGTAAGCCTGGCGACGTGGCCAGCCCAGTTCCATTTAGATCTTAGTGAGAAGGAGAGAGCGTCGATAAGTTTGGTTTGTTGTCGAATAATGCAGTGGCGTATTTTATGTATTTTTCTTATATTTGTGATACTCCTTTTTAATTTTATGTCATTAATTTTAGGTATTAATTTAGTACCCTTGCAATATGCGAAACAGTCAGACGGTATGTTTACAATTCCTGGTGGTTTCCTGTCCCTGTAGTATTTGACGGTCTATTTTAGCGCGATTATAGCACTTTCTGTGGACAGATTTCAGAGCAGACCATCAAACACTTTTCCTAATATCGCAGTTAGGTCTTTAGTAACTTTTGTCTGAAATGTCGCCTGTTTTATTCTTAACTACAGGAACAACTACGCTTTTCATTAAATCATCAGGAAGATAGGAGTGGCAAATGCAGAACGTATAAAGCATGTGACGTCCCGCGTACATAAGATGCTCCACACCACAGTGCTATCACTTCTAACAACCAGAATGGAAACACGTTTGTTGTATAGTTTAGGAATTAATCAGTAGATGGCGTTGATATATTTTGTAATAGCCACCCTATTTTTTTTATATTGGCATCCCTATTTTTTCCCGTATTACACGTTCCTTTTCATGCATAAAATTCAAGAAAAACAAAATGTGTAATATGAAACAAATTTAAATACAAGGCAAATTTGACGAAAATTTATTTGTCTATTCGTATATACATATATTCGTTTGTATATTCATTTTTGAGGACTGAACCCTTCTTTGCATGATTTTTTATTTGTTTTTTAAATAAATCAGGGTGATGTAATTAATGCTCTAGATTAAAGGAAAAATATTTAAAAAAAACTAGTGTAAATAAAAATATGTATTATGTAAAAAACAATATGATCAAATTTACATCATCATGCATTGTCACATATTTAGCTCAGTACTAAATAAATAAAAAAATATAGTTTACTCAATCTTCTTTATTCTTTGTGATAATTTAAAAAACAATTATTATTCTTATTTAAGCACAAATTGACGCCACATTTATTACACGAAATTGTGGAATAGCCTTTACATTTGGGAAATTTGCACCGGAGTGACCCACCTACTTTTGGCCAATGTTCAGCACCATCTTTTCTTATGTCTTTAGGAGGTGGTGGAGCTGGAGAACCTTTTCTTTTTTTTGATTGTAATTCTTCTTCTAGTACTCTGGTACTAGGACGCCCTCTTTAAGCTTCTTTGGTGGTTCCTCTGTTGCATAGCGCAAAGGCCAATTCATTTCTGAATTGGCCCATTGTAAGCAGACTCTTTTTAGGTTCACCTCTTTCTTGAGCATTTTTTTTACAAACAATCCAAGAGTTTATAATAGCTAGATCAAACAGATGAAATAAAATACGCCAATACCACTTTTTAGACCTCATTTTTATGTGATTTCTGCCCAAAAAGCTATCCATGAGATCTACTCCTCCCATATGTTTATTGTACTCTTGGACAATAAACGGGCAAGTAATATCAATTTTTCCTTTTGTTATCCTGTCAAATCTATTGACTTTGGTTACAGGCAATGCTCCAGAATAAGAAGATAGCCGGGTTACTATCTTATTATCTTTCCAAGCCAATCATGTACAGCCACTCTTTCCTCAAAACTACCTCTGGGCACCGGTTTGAAGGGAGGGCGTGCGTACACGTCAGTTAAACTAGCCGGGCGTTAGCACACTACTTGAATGAGGAGCAATAAGCGAGCATTGCGAGTCGCAGCCCGCACATATAGCTACATCTAAAACATCCCTTCCCATTAAGGGGGCGTCCAAAAATTACGTGAGGTGTTTTTTTTAATTTTCTGCCCCTCCCTCCCCCCCTGGTGAGATGTCGTGAGATTTTATTCAACCCCCTCCCCCAGCCCCCAATCTCACGTGAGATTTCGAACGAATTAGTAAATGATCTTAATCATATTACGATTACGCTTAAGATTAAATCTTAAGCATGTACAATCTGGATTAAATGGACCAAAATAGTATAATTTTTAATTGTTTCAATCAGAAAAAAAATTGCGTGATATTTGCCGAGAGCCCCCCTCTCTCCAACGTAAGATTAGATGAGATTTGACTCGACCCCGTCCCCCCCTTAAACACCTCACGTAATTTATGGAAGCCCCCTAAGCTAAGAAACACGATGAAACTTTATTATCTAACTATATCGACATATCACAATCATACGCGACACACCGTCTTCGCCGGCGAATACGAGGCCCCCGTTATCTTACGTCATCCGGACGTGGGCTCCATCCACGGGCTCGGTGACGTACGGACCACTCACCGTCCGACCCCCCGTTATCCCAAACGTCGCCTAAGCCGAGGTTCGGCCTCAAAGCAGGCGGGCTTAAAATTTCTTCTGGCAGAGCTTCTTTCCGAAGCTCGCCAAACAGCCCGGTTACGCTTTGGCAACCAATAGGGTCAGTACAGCTAATAGACAGTCCGAAAAAAAACTGTAGTGATGTGGACCCGCTGTCGGTGTCGAGAAAATCGGACTTATGGCCCGTTGCCTGTGCGCAACGTTGCCAGCGCGCGGCGGTGTTGCTCGGCGATCTGCCGGGGCGGACGTTTCTTCTTGTCCGGACTCCCGTGCCGATTCTCCTTCCCTTTCCGATTGTGAGACAGCATCGCAGTGAACTTCAGCAGGTGGTGATACGTCTGGTATCACGTCCGGATCTCAGGTCTGGTCGTCGTTAGCCGCCGAAGATATTCGTGATCTAATCTGATCGATATGTCTGGTTACTTCGCTGTCCAAATTTGGCACATATACCACATACATAACTTGTCCGATTTTCTTTTTAATAATTCCTTTTATTCAAGAGAATTTTTTACTATCCCTGTTTTTAGTAACCCATACGTTATCACTTTCCTTAAACTCCGTACGTTGTACTCCTTTGTAATGTTTAGCCTGCGAGCCCGTATACCAGTTCCGCAGGCGACTGATCAGTGGTGCTGTGTTTTGAATTATGGTAATCAAATAAAAATTTATTATTCCTTTCGTGAAGAAACCTTTTATTAAATCCGTCTAAAATAATACCCTTTAGCACCTTTTTACAATTTTTACGAAACATTTCGGCTGGCTGGGTGATATACTGGGGATAAAACATGTTCTATACAGTTTCGTTTACAAAAATCATTGAATTCTATCGAAGTAAAAGAAGCAAAGTTGTCACTTACCAGCGTATGCGGAACACCAAAACATGACATCATCTCGTATAATTTATTTATAACTACCTTCGAATTGTACGACGAAGACATGTCGTAACATTCTACCCATTTACTACATGCATCTACAATGAATAAAAACATACAATTATGAAAGGGGCCTCGGAAATCCACATGAATTCGGTGAAATGGGTGCGGCGCCAGCGCCTCCAGCGCCGCGTCCACGCCTGGGACCACAGCAGCTTGTGAGCCACTGCCTTTATTTTTACTACCCCGAAATGTGAACTATGTCGTTCCTTACAAATAGTATTTTGTAGGTTAAAATGAATAACGACTTTGTGTCCACGCATTAGAAGAATACCATTTTTACGCATGTAGAAATAACTTGCTGCAAAAATTAATTGATCGCGTAAATGGGAAAGTTACAGGTAGAATTAGCCACTCGTCACAGTATGAAGAAGAGGTGAAAAGTTCGCTCTAACTGTACATTTCTACAGCCCAAGGAACTATGTCTATATTTTGACGACCTCCGTGGCGCAGCGCGCGCGCTGTCGCTTTTTAAAGTTGGAGGTCCTGGGTTCGATTCCCGGCTCGGGTCTGGTCTGGTGGGAGGCTGCGGCCGTGGCTAGTTACCACCCTACCGATAAAGACGTGTCGCCAAGCGATTTAGCGTTCCGGCACCATGTCGTGTAGAAACCAATTAGGAGTGTGGGTTTACCATACCCCTAACAGGTTAGCCCGCTACCATCTTAGACTGCATCATCACTTACCATCAGGTGAGATTGCCGTCAAGGGCAAACTTGTAGTGGATAAAAAAAAGGACAAATTTGACCTGTGCTTACCACATGTGAATACTTTACGCAAATGGTATTCAAGTTTAGATCGCGAGCCGGGATTAGCAAAGACTAAGCCTGATGTGTATTTCACACTGGCGCCAGTATTACACTAGCTTTCATAACGGACGGTTGTTTTATTTGTCTCATACATCTCAGTGGCGACGAGGCGGAAAAACGCTATTATCCTGTCAGCCTACAACTACACAGTTCAGTACGTATCTAGTGACAATAATGCGGTTGCAGATTACTTCTCGCGCGCGCCGGTCCGCAATAATAATCATCATCATCATCATCATGAACAACCCATTACCGGCTCACTACAGAGCACGGGTCTCCTCTCAATATGAGAAGGTTTTGGCCATAGTCCACCACGCTGGCCATGTGCGGATTGGCAGAGAACATTATGGAGAACTCTCAGGCGTGCAGGTTTCCTCACGATGTTTTCCTTCACCGTTGAAGCAAGTGATATTGCGTGCGTGCGTGCCGGGATTCGAACCGCCGATCTCTGGTTAGGAGGCTTACGCCTTAACCACTGGGCTATCACCGCTTCACAATAGTAATAAGTAGCAATAATAATAACAACGTCGATTATGAGGACGTAGACGTCGACTACGCGCTGCGTTTTTTGGATGAAGCATCCGCGGCGATTACAGCTCGCGATAATGTTCAAATGACTGAAAAAGACGCCACATTACAAACTATTATACAGTATATGAAAAAGGGGTGGACTAGGAAAATAAGACGCAAATCAGTTCTGCCATATTTTCAATGCAAGTGCATTCATGATTGCAATTCGAAAACGGGTGCTTTTTTAGGGGACATAGAATCGTTATACGGTAATTGAGAGAAAAGATGTTGACCGAGCTACATGGCTCTCATTTAGGAATTGTTAAAAGTAAGAGTAACGCGCGGCAGCGCATGTGGTGTCCTCAGCTGGCACATTGACTACATGACTGTCGACCAGAGAGTGTATCTAGTAGTTGTCGATTCGTTCACTAAATGGGTCGAATTATATGAATAATGGAACTTCGACGAAAGCTTTAATAGGGAAATTAAAATATATCTTTTCTACATTTGGGCTTCCGGAGGTACTGGTATCCGACAACGATGTTGAAATCAATTCGATAGTGAGTTTCATCAGTCTCGAGCGTCAATCACTGAGGCCGTCGCTGAGGCCGTCGACGGCAGGACCAATGTGGAACAACGTACCGACCAGCCCATAGACGGGCGGGCGGTAGAAATAAGAACTGGTGAAGCTCGGGGAACAGAAAGACCCGGTACTGAAATCGTAGCTGATGAGGGTGATAGGGAAGAATGGGGTGATTGTGAGGACGGAGAGAGTGAGCGAGGGCGCACTGACACTGCGAGTGCGCCGGCAACATTACCGTCGACAACGTCAGCATCAGAGCGTGAAGATGTCGCGATCGCGCCACAGGCCCCGTCGCCCACACTCTCACGTCAAAGACGAGCTAGAAATATAATTGACTATAAAAAATATATCTGATTGTCATTTGGGTATTTATAAGCATTGGTATTTCATTTTAGTTAAGATATTATTTTATTTGTTACCAGGTTTCAAAAATTAATTGGATACGAGGATCTGTCCAACACCCAGGAGTTAGGTCCTCGAGCTGGAAGACGCACCCTGTGCTCCTGGTGCGTCTTATGGCGTTCAATTGGGGGGCATCTGATATTGCCCCCGAGTTGGCACCGTCCTAAGGACGGACTCTGCCGGCCTGGTTGCGGTTGTGTGCGCGAGCGAAACCCGTGACCCGGCCACCAGGCGGCGGGAAAGGATATGCACCGTGGGGGTTTAGTCAGTAAGAGTCTGACATAACCGCCGCGTCTCCTCGGACGCGGGGTATCCATGAGGATTACCCACGTTAAAAAAAAAAAAAAAGGTTTCAAAAATTAAGTGTGGAGGAATGATGTGTATTTCACACTGGCGCCAGTACTACACTGGCTTTCATAACGGACGGTTGTTCCATTTGTCTCATACATCTCACAGCCTCTTTATGTAAGCCTAATGTTCGATGAGATAAAAATTAGGGAAGAGCCAGAAATAGTAGGCAAAAAGCATTATGGCTATGTTAATATAGGCAATGATTTGTATGGTGATGAGGTTGAAATTGCCAAAGAAATTCTCGTTTTTATGGTGGTTGCCGTCAATGGAAATTGCCTGTTGGGTTTTTCCCTGCTAAAAGCTTTACAGCATCTGAAAAATCTAGGTTATTAAAATATCAAAAAATAGCATCAATTTTAAATATGGCACAACTACTAGGTGCATCTTTAACTTCAGAGCCATATAGACCATATTTTATATACAATGGTAGAAGATAAAATATTTTTAGCAATAAGTGCGGAAATAGATTTAAAAAAAAAGAACAAACACGTAACCTAATCTTTATTTCTCGATTTAACAATAATTTTAGTCAGTTTACAACCTTAATCCTCATTTTCAGAGGCAAAGTCTACTTCGTCACGGGATTCAATATTTTCTTCCTGCATGAAGTATACACGACGAGGACCTGGTCTTGAAAATGAGTTAAGATTACGGGCAGGAAGTTGTGCTTGTGAATCACGGAAAAGACTATTGTTATACTCGCGTTTTTTGCAATTTATTAAAATATGACCTTCGGCTTTACAGTATCGGCAAATAACGGGTTTAGAAGGATTTTCATTTGGGAAATTAGGATTGCGACTAGATTATGGAAATTGCATGAAATTTGGCTTAGAAATTGGTTTTGACCTACCTTATGGCTCGGCGGGCTGAGACCTTTTGAAGACGGTTTGTTGGATGCGCTCCTCCAAAATTGCCATGTTAATGGCATCGTTTAAGTTACGGGGAGACCTGCACCTCACAATTGCGGATAAACTAGGGAAGAGCCCCATCATGAAGTGATGAAGGGCTAGGTTTTGTCTGGTGGGAGGCTTCGGCCGTGGGTAGTTACCACCCTACCGACAAAGACGTGTCGCCAAGCGATTTAGCGTTCCGGCACGATGTCGTGTAGAAACCAATTAGGAGTATGGGTTTACCATAATACCCCTAACAGGTTAGCCCGCTACCATCTTAGACCGCATCATCACTTGCCATCAGGTGAGATGCAGTCAAGGGCTAACTTGTGGTGAATAAAAAAAAAAAAAAAAGGTCCTCCAATGCAGCGGTGCGGCCACCTATCTCGGCTGGCACGGTGGTTGAAAGGGAAATTTCTGTGAATAGCTGTGAGAGGCATGTCTCCACTCTTAAAGCAAATTGGCTGACATTTTCAGTTGATAGTTGTCTAATTTCTTGCAGGTCACTTAACAAATGAGAATAATGTTTCCGTTCACTGAACTGTTCTTTAAGGAAAGCTTTTAATTGTGTCCATGAAGTGAAGTCCTTTATTGAACAGGCGACCTCTGCCTTGCCTTCTAGTTGGCAGAGGATATATTTGAATAAAATAGGATGTTGACTATCGGAAGCTAGCTCTATCGCATTATCACAATTGATTATAAAAGATTTTAGAGTTTCCCTATTACCGTCATGCGGTTTTATGAATTTGAACAGTGTTTATGTCTAAAAGTACACTAGGAGGTTTCGGTGTTGGCTTAGATATAATTGGAGAGGTCTCCGACGTAGATTCAAAATTGGATTTTGTAGGTAACATACTGATACATATACCTTAGCTATAGGTATTACTAATTATATTTATTAATATAATGTGAGGTGCCAGAACAAACCACTAATCCAATTGCACGTCTCTTTATTATGCTCTCTACTGAATGACTGCCGGTACAGAGATCTTACAATATAAACACACATCCTATTACAAAATACATTTACAAAAAAGGTATGTGCACACGGCACAGTATACCCCCCTTAAAAAAATGGTTACTATTACACTACATAATACATGAAAACAAAAAAAAAAAAAAATGAACAGGTATGGTAAAAACAGGATTGGTTACAGAATATCCAAATTTTTTTAAAATATATAAAGCAAATAGTATAAAGAAATAATTTAAAAATCATAACACACTTTAACCTTTATCATTGTACCCGTTACAAAAAATAATTATTACAATACGAACAATTTATTACTCCAAACAATATTTTTCGTTTTATTTTATTTTATTATTATTTTTATTTAGGAAACAAACAGTACAAAATAATACAAATTAAAGAAAGATAACAACAAGATAGTGCATATACCAGTCAAGTTTCCACTAACAACTAACACATATAAGAAGCAGAGTGCAAAAATTAAAACAACACAGTTTATAATTAGAAATAAAATATCTAAAACAAGAAACAAAAAATACAAATACAAAATTAAATTAAAATCCAAATCAGATTATGATTGAGTACACCTTACTGCTATATTATATATCTATATGCATGATACATTACACATAACACATTATTACGTATTTTATTGCACTCTCACTAAACAATCACTTGCTGGCATCCTTGGTTCTGTCGTTGCTCTGATTGTCTCATGACAACAATAGAATTATCCAGTAGTGTCCTTCTCGTGAAGCTTGCAAATTGGGTTTTGCAGCGTTTCCCTAAAATGTAGGCAATAACACAGAGTACCATGGTCAGAGTTGCGAGAGAATACAACTCTACTCTAGTGCTATAGTGCGAGGCCGACTCCGAGGCCGCCGCACTGTTTCCTGCACCCGTCTGTGCAATAATGATTTCTTCTTTTTCTTGTTTGCTTTCCGCTTTACCCATTCTGATATTACTGTTCCAAAAATAAATGTAAAGATGTAGCCAATTTAATTCGATGACAGGCGTCTAGAGAGTGAATCTTACAGTAGGTTTACTGATGCGCCCTGATCTTGTCACTATAGGCGCTGTGTTTACATTACACCGTTCCATATTGGGCGATCTTGCACTATCATCGGAATGTAACATGAATGCAGGCTTGAGTCTGTCTATACTAATAGTTTTCTGCGTATTTCCTTCTTGAATTTTAAAATATTTATCTGTTCGACTCAAAATTTTATATGGTCCAGAATACGGTGGAGTTAGTGAACTTGATATTCGGTCGCAACGAACAAACACATGTGAGCATTTTTCAAGTTCCGGGTGAACGAAAATTTCTTTTTGACGTAATTGACGCCTTGGTACCGCTGATATATCTCTTATTTTCTGCCTAAGTGCTTGTAAAAATGTTTCTTCACTTGAGATTTCTGGCTTTTTCAGCTCAAAGAAATCACCAGGAAGTCTTATAGTTTCACCATACACCAACTCGGCTGCGCTAATCTGGGTGTCATCCCTGTAACTTGCTCTTAACCCCAGTAATACGCTAGGTAGCTCTTTGACCCAATTCTCTGTATTACCTCTGCACATAAGAGAAGTTTTGAGTGAACGATGCCACCTTTCAACTGCACCATTCGCCTGTGGATGATATGCTGTTGTTCTAATTCTCGTTATTCCCATTCTTCTCGCTAGCTGGTTAAATAAATTAGACTCAAATTGTCGTCCTTGGTCTGTCGTTATTCTTAATGGACAACCAAATCTAGAAATCCAGCCACAATAAACGGTTTCAGCTACACTTTCTGCTGTTATATCCTTTAAAGGATAAGCTTCGGGCCAACCAGTGCTTCTATCTAACATTGTTAATAAGTACCGATATCCATTTCAGTACTTAAGAGGACCCACGATGTCTATGTGAATATGTTCAAATCGATCACTTTTTTCAAACGACTTAAATGGTGAAATATTGTGTCTTTGAACTTTGGACCTTTGGCATTCCAAACATGATCTAGTCCATGATGCAATATGTTTGTTCATTGACTTCCAAAAGTATCTCTCTCGCATCATATTTCTCGTGGTTCGAATGCCGGGATGACTAACTCCGTGTATGGCGTTGTAAGCCGATGCTCGGAATTCCAACGGTAAATATGGACGAACTTTTCCATGCGATGTTTCACAATAGATATATGCATTACAGTTAGGGATTTTCACCTTTTTAATATTTAGTGTTTTTGACTTTAATAGATCTAATAGCTCTGTGTCATTACTCTGTGACTTAGCTAGATCTTCATAGTTGATTGTAGACGAAAAATCGATGGTAGCTATTCGGGATAAGGCATCTGCTACTGTGTTCTCTGAACCGTTAATATGCTCAATTCTTGTACAAAATTGCATCACATAGTCTAAATGTCTCAATCTCCTAGGGGTATCGTTATTTCCGAACGAATTTTTCTTAAATGCTTGCACTAAAGGTTTGTGATCAGTGTAAACAGTTACAGGTCGCCCTTCAATTAAGTATCGGAAATACTTTATTGCCATATATATAGCTAATAATTCTCGGTCAAATGTACTATAGCGCTGTTGAGCTTCACTAAGCTTATTTGAAAAAAAACCTAGAGGTTTCCATGAAGTACCTTCCTTTTGTTGAAGTACTGCTCCAGCACACGTGTTAGAACAGTCTGTCATGATAGAGATAGGAGCACCAGCGATAGGAAATGATAGTGTAACTGCATTTTTTAAGCTCTGCTTGCACTGTTCAAAGGCTTCTTTCGCCTCTGGAGTCCAAGGTATCAGGCTCTTGTCTTTCCTTTTACTATTTCTCAAATATATGTTTAATTTTGCTTGATCACCTGCAGCACCTGGGAGAAGACGTCTATAAAAATTTATCATCCCTAAAAAACGTCTTAACTCATCAACTGTTTGTGGCCTTGGGAACTCACTCAATGCCCTAACGCGATCTTCTAGGGGGCTCAGTCCTTTTTCAGAAATATGAAACCCTAAGAAGTCCAATTCGGTTTTCCCAAACTCGCATTTCGCTAAATTGATAGTTAAGCCGAATTTATTTAATCTCTCAAATACGATTTTTAAATGTTCTTGATGTTCGATTTCTGAAGATGACGCTATGATGACGTCATCGATGTATGAGAATAAAAAATTAAGATTTTGAAAAACTTCATTGTTTAAAAATCTTTGAAATGTTTGAGCTGCATTTCTAAGGCCAAACGTCATTCGTGGAAACTCATATAAACCAAATGGCGTTGTTATCGCAGTTTTTTCTATATCCCGCTCTGCTATACCGATATTGTGATAAGCTCTTTGCAAGTCTAATCTGGTATATATTTTTTTATTAGCTAATAAGTAGGCACAATGTTGTATATGAGGTATCGGATATCTATCCGGCTTAGTGATATAGTTTAAACGCCGATAGTCTCCGCACGGTCTCAATTCTCCATTTTTCTTGACTACTACATGAAGTGGAGAAGACCAGTTGCTCTTGCTTGGTCTGCAAATTCCCATATCTTGCATCCTTTGAAATTCAGCCTTTACTTTTTCAAATTTATCCGGTGGTAAAGGACGCGGGCGCGCGATAACAGGTGGCCCGTTAGTTTCTATATAATGGACTACAGAGTGGCGTGGAGTATCCTTAAAACACATCGGCCTAGTGATATCGGGGTATAACGCTAATAAGTCACTATACGGATGGTTTGAGTTTATTGTTGTTATTGATCCTTGACCATCTAATCTCACCGACGCTATAACAGATAAATTCGTCACTTCGTCTATTAGTTTCTTCCGATATACGTCCACTACTAATTTATGGTGGCTTAAAAAGTCTGCACCTAAAATTGGTTGATTCACATCTGCTATAATAAAAGACCAACGGTAAGGTCGCCGTAAATTTAAATCTAAAATAAGAGTTTTTACACCATAGGTTTTTATTTCTGTCCCATTAGCTGCATAAAGTCTGTACTCACTACACTTGTTACTACAATAAGGTCTCTTAGTAGCTGGAATAACTGAAATATTCGCACCAGTGTCCACTAAAAAATTTAACCCACTGTTTTTGTCCATAACACATAGGCGTTTAGAAGTCGTTATGGTGCCAATCTCCGCCTCCGATTGCACCATATTTAGTTTCCCTGATTATTCTTGTTCCAAGCACACGGCTCCATACATTTCTTTGCTCTATTCCGATAGCGATAATGATACGAACAAAGCCAATCCGCACTATCGGGCGTGCGCCGGCTCATGTTACGCTGTCGCGATGTAGACCGGGAGCGTGCGCGACGAACGCTGTGTCTCTTATTTCTAAATGTAGATTTTTTTGATTCCAAATCATTTATTCGCAGACTTAATTTGGCTATTTCGGCCAAAATTAAAGCTGTGTCCTTAGAACTCGAAGTGTTAGCCCTTATTTCCGAAATTTGTTGTGACCTTGATGTCTCCATTACTTTGTCAGCGATAGCGGCCAAATTATCTAAATTTTTTACATCTGTAACCGCTAGAACAGCTCGTACTGAAGCGGGGAGGTGTCCTTGCCACATAATGGATAGGGTTTCATCTGGAATTTTATCTCTCGCCAAATCCTTCATTTTACGCAATAATTGAGACGGTTTTTGATCTCCCAATTCCATTTCGCTAAGTAATTTTTGGAATTGGCGAATTTCAGACTCTTCGTAAACTTGTAATAAGCGCGATTTAAGAGCTTCAAATTTCTTAGTCTCGGGCGGCTTTAATAGGATATCACTTACTTGTTGAATCACCTCCTTGCCTAATTTAGCGACAACCAAATTGTATTTTGATTCATCGCTCAGCTTCTGAGGTCCAAGGATTGCATCAGTTTGTACAAACCACAATCTGGGTTTATCGCACCAGAACTCCGGAATCCTCGACGAAACTGTTATCGAAGCTAAACCGGAGGAGTCATTTTGCATTGCTGCTCCTGATCCTGAACTGTTGGAGCTCGTCATAATTGTAGGTTATCACGTCGGTGATCAAAAATGGATGAATTCCAACGAGAACTGCAAAGGAACTTATACCTTAGCTATAGTCGGGGTCACCAAATATACCTTAGCTATAGGTATTACTAATTATATTTATTAATATAATGTGAGGTGCCAGAACAAACCACTAATCCAATTGCACGTCTCTTTATTATGCTCTCTACTGAATGACTGCCGGTACAGAGATCTTACAATATAAACACACATCCTATTACAAAATACATTTACAAAAAAGGTATGTGCACACGGCACAATACACTTATACTTTGGTTTAGTCTAAGATAGTTCTCGGAACTTGAAGCGACGGCGACAATGTTTATGTTATGTCTAGACTCACATAGATGCGTAGGCGATGACGATATGGGCTTGCATGTTCGACGAATACCCGATGGCGCAGTGGTGAATACCTGTTGTACTTCTTGATTTTACACGGAGAGATGTAGCACGACACGAAGGGACACGGAGAGATGTAGCACGATACAGAGGGACACGGAGAGTTGTAGCACGACACGGAGAGTTATAGCACGACACGGAGAGATGTAGCACGACACGGAGGATACGGAGAGATGTAGCACGATACGGAGTGATACAGAGGGACACGGAGGTTGTAGCACGACACGGAGAGATTTTTGCACGATACAGAGGAATACGGAGAGATTGTCTTATTGTTCTTTTGGGCTTTCGGTTTCACTTTTAGCACTTATTAAACAAAATAAAATATATTAATTAAATTGAAAATAGAAACAAAGGATATAGAACTGAATATACACTGGATATAGAAATGAGACGTTTAACCCCTCTGAGGTCTGGGAACCGACTGCCAGGAGGCACTGCAGTCCCCCTATGTGGTCAAGTATGAGTAGGTCCTTAGTCAGCATATCTTCTAACATGTACAGGGTGTAACAGTACGAATGGTACTTACCTTCGGCACCTTGTGTTACTTTGCTGAAGTAAGCGATCGCGTGCTTCTTACCATCAGGTTGGACTTGCAGCAGGACTGCTCCGTAGCCTGTACTGCTGGCGTCCGTATGGACCTCAGTCGGATAACTGGGATCAAAAATAGCTAGGACCGGTTCCTTTGTTAAGACTCTTATGATTTCTTGAGGAATGGACTCGTGCTCCGACGTCCAGGGAAATTCAGAGTTCTTCCGGGTGAGATGAGCAATGGGAGCGGTTTTGGAGGCATTTTGATATATTGTCTAAAAAACCCGCGAGCCCTAGTAGTTGTCTTACCTGTTTTACGTTTTCCGAAGGCTTTGTATTTACTAAGGCTTCGATCTTTCGTCGGCTCGGTCTCACCTGACCCCTACTGACGGTTCTACCAAGATATTCTACCTCAGTCACTAGGTACGAGCATTTTCGCAAATTTACAGAATACCCGCGCTCGTAAGTGTTCCGAGTACATCGTGGACACGTCTTATGCACTTTTCTACGCTGTTACTCATAAGGAGGACGTCGTCAACATAAATTAGTGTGTTGCCATTATTTATATGTACCCGCAACGTATCATTGATAATCCTTTGGTAAACGATAGGACTATTAGCTAGACCAAAAGGCATCTTTAAATATTCGAAGTGGTCTTCTGGAGTAACGAAACCGTTAAATGAGTGCATTCGTCTTTAATTTTAATTTGGTGGAACCCGGACGCCATTTCGAGACTCGAAAAATAAGTGTGAGTTCCCAGCCTATCTACATGGTCTTCGATTAATGGAAGAGGATACCTATCCTTGATGGTAATACGGCTGAGAGAGGAAGTAAACGCAAAGCCGGTCTGATCCATCACGCTTTTTAACCAATATGATCGGGCTAGCATATTCGGACGCCGATCGTTTTATGATGCCCATTTTCAAGAAGATCCGTAGTTATTTCTCTAACTTTAAGTTTCTTCGAGTATGAGAGCTGGTATGGCCTATAGACAACGGGGGACTCGTTAACTTATTTCAATCTTTCCCGTTGGGACGGTAGTTTCGGCGGTGCCCGTAATTAAATATTTTGAAGATTTACTAATAACTTCTAATAATGCATCGCGCTCGCTACCTTGCAGCTGCGTATTTATTTCAATTTCATTAGATCGTGGCATAAAAACGTTAACATTATTAATTGATTCGGAATGAGAAAGGTATTGTCTATGTTTCGTCCGTACGTATGTCACACCGTCGCGGTTAAGTATATCCGTTCCTATTATAATAGGTGTCACCATAAGATCCGACAGAACTACAACTAAATCAGCTTCTATTGATAACCAGTCGAATTCGATGATAACCGTGATGTACGAGGTGGAGACAAACTCATCGTTTCCTACGCCTTTAAGTATGCTACGTCGGAATTTGTGTTGACAAGGGAGATGCTTTAGCACGGCAGAAGAAACTAAAGAAACGTTAAGTGCTCCACTATCGATTAACACGTCCATTATACCATACAACGGCAGTAGTTATATCGTTATTGCGAGTATAATTCGAGCAGTCCGTGCATAAATTAACACGACGTTCGTTTCGAGGTTCAGCCCTATCCTTTGTGAAACAGTTATCTTCCTGGTTTCTTGCAGAACGTACACAAATTATTAGGACTACTATTAAGCATGTATGGTTTGGTCGCGCTATTGTTAATTCCTTCACCGTTGAAGCAAGTGATATTTAAATTTTTTTTTTGTAAACGGTGAAGGAAAACATCGTGAGGAAACCTGCACGCCTGAGAGTTCTCCATAATGTTCTCAAAGGCGTGTGAAGTCTGCCAATCCGCACATGGCCAGCGTGGTGGACTATGGCCAAACCCTTCTCATATTGAGAGGAGACCCGTGCTCTGTAGTGAGCCAGTAATAGGTTGTTCATGATTGTTAATTGCATTTTTCTTAGGACAATTACGGCGCACGTGTTACCCGCTATTCCAGGTCATTTCTGCCACGCACCTGCAAATTGTGGAACCAGCTTCCATCTTCTGTGTTACCTAATGGTTATAATATGGGGATCTTACGGCGGATTAACAAATTGCTCAAGGGCCAGCAACGCATTGGCGGTTCCTCTGGTGCTGCAAATGTTCATGGGCGGCGGTAATCACTTACCATCAGGTGACCCGCCTGCTCGTTTGCTCGCTATGTATATAAAAAAACGTGTCCTCGTTGGTTACAAATAAAGCAATTAATTGTAGCTTCGATTAACGTGATTGTAATTTTGGCGCAAACCCACGTTGTTCTCGCATATTGTTTCGATTTGGTTTTGTATAAATAGACAAAAATGACACGATGTTATCGGGGTTTAGGTCGGCGTTAGTGCACTTATAACGGGTTAACGATCCCCCCTTATAATTAATTACAAGAATACGTAATTCATCGCTCAATAGTGTGCGCCGGGCATATTCGGTGTACGTAGTGAAGTTATCGGAGTTATTATTCATAGCATCGTAAAGTATGTTAGCGTATTCAAGCTTTGCCGGACAAAGGGATTTAAATTCCTTATTAAAGAATGTACTTATAGAAATATAGTGTCATTTTAATCTTAATAATATATATAAATCTCGTGTCACAATGTTTGTCCTCAATGGACTCCTAAACCACTTAACCGATTATAATAAAATTCGCACACCATGTGCAGTTCGATCCAACTTGAGAGATAGGATAGTTTAAATCTCAAATTATAGTCGCAATTTGAATTTATTGCTAATTATTTCATATAATAACAGATATTATATGACAGTCACAATTATCTGTTAACTCCAAATGATTCTAACAGATGTCGATACCTTTCGACTGGGTTGAGTAAGTAATCAATAGATGGCGCTGCTATGGTAAATCTACGAACGTGTCATATAAGCTACATTTTAACAGCATAATTACCACGTGTTGTTGACGCTATAAAATTAATTAAATTTATTTTGTAGTGAACGAAATACCGTATAATTCAATTATTTCCACTTTTTAAATTTTTGGTGTTAGCATAGCCTGCCACGTGTTACTTAGACTGAAGTGTAAATTGAATTCATATTATAATGAAGATAATACAGTGAAATTAATCCTGTTTTTTACTTATTTGTGCTTCATTGATCAAAACTTTTAGATGGGAAGTTTAAAGAAAAAGTGGTCCTGCTGCCACGTATTCCGATGATACCATCAGATTCTACCATACCCTTCAAAAGGCTACAGTTTCCAATTCGTTTAGCTTTCGCCATGTCTATAAATAAATCTCAAGGTCAAACAATGTCCATTTGTGGTTTAGATTTGGAAAATCCATGTTTTTCTCATGGGCAACTATATTTTGCGTGTTCACGTGTTGGGAAACCGTCGAATCTATTTGTGTTAGCTAAAGACAGGTTAACCAAAAACATTGTGCACCGATTGGTGTTAAATTAAATTGAAATTGAAAGTAATTATAATTAAAAAAAATAGATATTAATGTTTAAAAGTTTAAGACTGTCTGCCTTGCCTACCTCATTCATGAGTTTAAGCGTCACATGTTATTTACTGTAGAGGGTTTTCCAATAAGAGGTGTTATTTTGATATTCAAAGAAAAATGCCATTTTTTATTATAAATCATCAGATGTTTATTTCATTACAAAGAGGAAGGTATGCCGTTAATAGTGGAAAATAACATCAGGCAAATGACCACCACGGCCACGCTTACAGGACAAAATCCTTTTCATGAAATTTTCCATAACTAAATCGCAAAGTGGCTGCTCTATGTCCTCGATAGCCTCACGAATTCCATCTTTGAGGTCTTGAATCGATACTGGGCTGTTGGCGTAGACCTTCTCCTTCACGTGGCCCCAAAGAAAGAAGTCGCAAGTTGTTAAATCACAAGATCTCGGTGGCCAATTGTGATCACCTCTTCGGACACGGTCCGGAAACTTTTCCCTTAAAAGATCAATGGTTTCGTTGCTTGAGTGGCACGTAGCGCCGTCTTGTTGAAAGTGAACGTTGTCCAGATCAATACCATCCAATTCCGGCCATAAAAAATCGTTAATCATCTCTTGATAGCGCAATCCATTCACCGTAACTGTTGCGCCAGCCTCATTTTCGAAAAAGTAAGGTCCAATGACTCCGCCGGACCATAAACCGCACCAAACAGTCACACGTTGAGGATAAAGAGGCTTTTCAACAATAACTCTTGGGTTTTCTGAGCCCCAGATGCGACAATTTTGCTTGTTGACGAAGCCACCGAGGTGGAAATGGGCCTCATCACTGAAGATGATTCTTCGATGGAATTCTGGATCATTTTCATGCATTTCAACGACCCAATCAGCAAAGTCACGACGTTGTTGATGATCGGCCGGCTTGAGTTCTTGTGTTAACTGGACTTTATAAGCCTTAAGACCCAAATCTTTATGCAAAATACGGTGTAATGACGTTTGTGGAATACCTAATTCCAAAGAACGACGAGGAATGGACAAACCTGGGTTTTCTTCAACACTTTTGGCTACAGCAGCAATATTCTCGGCTGTTCTTGAGCGACGTGCACGGGTTTTATTCTTCTCATCACTAACTTGTCCCAACAGCTCGAATTTTTCCACCAATTTCTGTATTGCGGTCCGACAAGGTGCTTCACGACGACCCAAAAATGTTCGAGTTTTACGAACCGTCTCTGCCAAATTTTCACCATTTTTATAGTGAATTTTAATAATTTCAATGCGTTGTTGAAGCGTGTATCGTACCATTTTTATTAATGGCGTAGTTTCTACTTGTCAAATGCCAAGAAATGACAGCTTCAAAAGTGACATCTACCGAAATAGCGGGCTATTCAAAATAACACCTCTTATTGGAAAACCCTTTATTATACTGTAATATACTTATATTTGTTATAAAATTAAATGGAAATAATAAATCTGATAAATTTTTATTTTGTACCTATTGATTTCAGCTTAATATCAAGTGTAAGAACATTTTAATTAATTGTGTTCAACGTACTTCCCCTTCAAATCTCAATCCAGTGAATTTGTATACCAACATCAACATTTTCGCCTTTGTTCGTAAATAATTTCATTGTACTAAAGGGTTATAGTAGTAGAAAGTCAAATAAGGAGATCACCATATTTTTTTACAAATACCATCTGTGTGAAAAAGCATAGTGGACTCCGTGACTGATATTCTCTTATTGTTCCTCTTAGATCGTTTACTATAATGTAATATAACAAAAACTTTAGCCACAGCAACGCGTGTCCGGGTCAGCTAGTTACTTATAAAATTAGTTTTTGGTTGTGTTTTTGAATAAAAAGTGTTACCGTTATTTCGTGTTGGTTATTAGCAATGTCTGACCCTAGTAAAAATGGCGGGGGCGACACCAATGCTGACGTCAACGCTTTAGGGGATTCTAGTGGGTATCATACGCCATTATATATAATATATTTATCACTTGGTTTTTCTCAAAACACTTTATGATCTAGAGCACAATTTCATATCTGCTACAACAATTATTATAACAACTTTATGAATAATAAATAGTAATTTTTAAACACTGACTATTTTTCGTTTCTTTCAGAGATATTTACAGAAAAAGAACCTGACAATGTTAAAATCAAACAACCAGTGTTGAAAGGTATATGAATGTTATGTATTTGATAGTCTAAACACATAGAAAGCTGGCCAAGCATGAGATGGGCTCTTTTAGGGTTCCGTCATTGATGGAAATGCATTAATACATATTCTTTTTAGTTGCAGGTTCTGTTAAATATGATTTAACGAAATAACTTTTCTTAAGCAAAAAATTAAGAAGATCAAAAGAAAGTAAGGACCACTATTTGAAAAAATGGAAAAAAAGCTCTAAAAATAACGGAAAATCCATCTTTTTTAAAAGCTACAAGAAACTTCACTTCTGCTGCAATGATTTTATTTATGATGCATTTAAACCTAGCTAAAAAAAAATTGGACGGAGATACTCCAAAGAGGAAAAAATATTTTCTCTAGCATTTTATAAAATGGGTTCTAGAGCATACAGATGGCTAAGGAACATTATCGTTTTACCTGCCCCAGTAACATTAAGTCGCATGATTTCAAGTGCAAATTTAAAACCAGGTGTGAATGAAAGAATATTTTCCCATTTGAAAAAACGTGTTTCCATAATGTCAGAAACGGACAGATTGTGTGTCATATTATTTGATGAGGTGGCACTTTGCCCTCATTTTGATTACAATAAAAAAAAAGATTTGATAAGAGGTTTTGTGGATGATGGAAAAAAAGCAGAAAACAAAATTGCTGATCATATTGTATTGGTATTTATGTTAAGAGGGGTAGTAAAAAATTATAAACGACCAATAGCATATATATTTTCGGGTCGTGAGGCGCGTCCAATGGTCCTTGCGTGCCTCGGACGGAGTTTGGGGGCCTCCATCATAGGCCCCCCGTGGAGGGTTTGCCTCGGCGGACGCCGCTGGCTTGGTTGCGGTCGAGTGCACAAGTGTTCCCGTGACCCAGCCACCAGGCGACGCGAAGAAGCATCGCTGGGTTTTAGTGGGTAGTGCACAAGTGTTCCCGTGACCCAGCCACCAGGCGACGCGAAGAAGCATCGCTGGGTTTTAGTGGGTAGTGCACAAGTGTTCCCGTGACCCAACCACCAGGCGACGCGAAGAAGCATCGCTGGGTTTTAGTGGGTAGTGCACAAGTGTTCCCGTGACCCAGCCACCAGGCGACGCGAAGAAGCATCGCTGGGTTTTAGTGGGTAGTGCACAAGTGTTCCCGTGACCCAGCCACCAGGCGACGCGAAGAAGCATCGCTGGGTTTTAGTGGGTAGTGCACAAGTGTTCCCGTGACCCAACCACCAGGCGACGCGAAGAAGCATCGCTGGGTTTTAGTGGGTAGTGCACAAGTGTTCCCGTGACCCAGCCACCAGGCGACGCGAAGAAGCATCGCTGGGTTTTAATGGGTAGTGCACAAGTGTTCCCGTGACCCAGCCACCAGGCGACGCGAAGAAGCATCGCTGGGTTTTAGTGGGTATTCTGGTCGCCAGTTTGGCCGCCGGGGAGTCCCACATACCCCGTCGGAAGCGGCGCAATCATGCCTGCGTCGCTTCTGCGGAGGGGATGCGTAAGCGCATTTCCCAGCGGGAAAAAAAAGCATATCGCTACCTGCAGGTTCAATTGGGGTAACTGACAAAACACAATGTTGCAGGAGAAGCATTTAATGTTTTTTTTCGTCTTTAATCGATCATAACTTTTTTTCTATACTACCTTTTTTTCATTTTCTTTTATAAAAATGCTTAGAATACGGTGAATTTCTGGCTAAAATGTAAATAATATCCAAAGAAACTCTATAATAGAAAATAAATTTCAGTTACACCAATTTTTTTTTATACTATTGACAGTTACGCTACATTCAGCATAAAAACTTTAAAACAATTCAGGTCAAAATGATGTAAAGACAGTTGTAAATCAAAATATGATTTAATCGTTTTAATGTAAGAGCCTATATGTGTAACAGGTTACTGTCTATTTTAGTTAAATTGTCTATTTTAAAGTTTATAAAAATGTAGAGAAGAACAAAATAAAAACCTGTTGCTTTTTACACTAATTTTTCTTAGATCCTAATAATGTTAATTTTGTAATAAGAATTAAGATTTATAATGAAATAAAAACCTCTTTTAATCAACACTATATTTATTGCGAAACATCAACAAAAATCTAAAAAAATAGTAACCAAAGTAATCAACTGGCTAGACAGAGTCAACAGAGGAGTCATCTTCGTCCGTTTGATTGAGTGTGTCTTGTATTTTCTTAGCATAGGGTAGATTAGTAAAATCCCCATGATATCTGCTAGGGATAACACCATCATTGCATAGCTTTGTCAAATCTTTATATTTGATTTCTGATATGGCCAATCTTTTTTTATAAAGGGGTTTCAATTGTTGGAATTCCTTTTTTAATTTTATTTCTAACGTCTCATTAGAAGCTGATGGTGCAGTATCCTTTTCCTTCAATTTTCCTTTCCCTTTTCCTTTACCCTTTCCTTTTATTACACCCTTTCCTTTTGGCTTAAAATAATTATCAAATAATTTAATTTCATGAGTGGTCGCATCAGGTTTCATAGAATGTTTAGTTGTAAACGTGTTTACATCCTTTTTCTTCATTGTAGCAATTCTAATTTTCGATGTATTTAATTCCTTTGTACAATTAGAAAAGCATTCCTGCGTCACTGTGTCCCAGTCGATAAAATCAGTAAATTCAAGAACGTTTACATTGTAAGGACGAGGATTTTTCCGGGCCGATTCTATATAACTTGACCATTGTGTAGGGCTCCAAACAATTATTTTTCTTACTTCACGTTCTATTACAGAGTGCATGCTATCTACAGGCATATAGCTATGTCCCGGTAGCAGGTAATTAATTTGAATGACTTCAATATTTTTAGATACCGTCAAAAAACCTTTAAAAATCGAAAGTATGGTTTTATTACGATTTTGTCCGCTACAACAATCGCAATAAAAGATAACTTTTTTTATTCCTCTTTCGTCAACATTTTGCAGATACTTATAAATACAAGAACCTATCTCTTTTGCGCCTCGTTTCCCATCACATTCACCCCATGTGTAACAAAAACCATTTTGAGTGGAGCTTTCATAAATCGTAAAGTTGAAAACTGTAAATTTTCGCGTGTAGTAAAGTAAGATGTTATCACCATGGGGTGTATTCAAAACCTTCTGTAAATCAAAGCTTGATACTATAGTCTCCTTGTCTATCAGATGCAAACTTTGATGACATTTGAATCGTTCGTATGTTGCTTCTTTTTCTTCGATGTGAGCCTTAATAATTTCGGAATCCATATTGACTTTATTTTCATTATGATCGTTTTCGTATTTGGTACAAATTTTGCATTTATCTTTCTTTGGTACGTGGACAGTAACATTGTTGTATTCCGTTTTGAAAAAATCTTTGAATTTTCGCTCACCTAGATAGTTTTCCTGATTTTCTTCGCATTTTTTTTTGTATAAACGATAAAGGTTAGTTGTATTCTTATACTCTTGTGGTAAATATAATTTGCTTGATTTTTTCCGACAATAATGTGAAGGAAGATATGGAAGAGATTCAATGTAGTGCTTTGCTGAAGCTATCACAGACTCATCATACTTTGGATTGCTCGATTTCTTTCGACTTTCTGCTTGAGAAAGTCCTTCTTGAACATTACCTATAGTATAAAGTAAATAATTTTGTCCAATATCTAAGGTTTTTAGTATAAATTTTTGACACACCTGTCTTCTGCCCTCGCCTTCATTTATGTAGTATTCGTAAGTAAACTTTCTTTTGCTGTCGATCACGCCTTTTTTTGGTCTATTAACCGGAACTCGTAAGGCACATTGTACCAGCCAATCTTTTTTTCTTTGAGAATTCAAATTCCAAAAATAATCAAAAATACTTTGTCTCCTTTCCTCGGTGATTTCAAAACAATTCCTGGGACATTTTGTAGGCTCGCAGGGATTTGCCTTTAATGTTTTTTTCTCTACAAGCTTTCCAGACGAAGTCTCATAACTGTCACCTTTTTCTCGTTTCATTCTCCTAATCTTCCTTTTATTTTCCACTTTTCTTTTCTTAAATTGTACAGTTCCTTCCAATGGTTTGTCAATATTTCTTTTCTTTTGTAATTTCTTTCTCTTATTTGTAGGTTTAGTATGTTTTGGGTCATTTTCAGAGTTAGATGACGACATGTTATCGCTTTCTTTGCCGGACCATAGATCTGAGCTTCCAGAGGAAAAATCTTCGCCTTGAGCAACATTAAGTTTGTCATAACATTCATCGTCTGATATAAAATCAATGTGTTCTTTTTTTAACTTAGGGAGTTCCTGTATACATTTTCTTTTGCGAGATTTTTTAATATCAGGCATTCGATTTTTATTTGTATTGCTACTAGAAGGAGTAGGTAAGTTCAATGTTCCTAATTTTTTTAAGGAAGATGAGTCCGATATTTCATCACAGGCAGTTTCAGGTACTATAACCTGTACTGGGATATCTGCAGCAAGAGATACAGGTGAGTCCACATTCATACCATCTGTACAGGAAGTTGCAGGGACTATATCCAGCACTGAAATATCTGGAGAGTGAGCTTTAGGTATGTCCATGTACATAATGTCTGCACAAGAAGTTGTCGGTACAAAGTCTAACAATGAGGGAGATGAATGAAGACCCAAAGCTTTGTTATCACCGCGAGGAGTTGCATGGTCTGTGCACAAAGTCTCAATCTCAATGGCAGTGCAAGAAGACACAGGTAGAGCCAAAGCCTTAATATCAGTGTAAGAGGTTGGAGATACTGTATCTAAAGGTGCAATATCTGTGGACTGAGATGTAGGTAAATCAAAAGCCATAACGGGGGCGCAGGCAGATTTAGAGATATCCAAACCAAGTTTGCAGAATGATGTATTAGGTATGTTCGAACATTCATTAAAGGTCACTATTTGATTAACATTTTGTGAATATTTTTTTGTTTCTTTTAAGGGCAACACATCGTTTTTGTTACAACGTTTTACACTGTCATTTGAATAAAGTTCACAGTATTTCTTTTCATTGAGTTTAGCAGTCAAAATATTATCAACGTTTTCAACAGAAACAATGTTAATTTTCTTTTCTGTTTCAGATGACTCGGGTATATTATTACTCTTAACGAGATCACTATTATTAGAATCATTAAAAAATGAGTGAGACATTTCTAGACATAGAGTTGACGTGTTAAGAATATTGCTGCTGTCACTACTACTATAATTCACAACTGCTTCCTTTTGTTTTTTAATTTCCACAGTATCATATGACTGAAATGTTGAAATATCTGATTCATTGATATCTACAATAATATCTGTAGCTGACGAGTTCAAATTGCTCTCAATTGAGTCACGAGAATTATGGGATCTGAAAGCGAAAAAACATTTGAGTTAATCAAATAAGGACCACGTATTTTTTAATATTAATGTGTTGGGAGCCATTAGCTTATTGAATTTGAAGCAAGTATACTTACTTTTTTGCTAAAAATGACTGCACGTCGAGTTTTATACATTCTGTATCACTTTGATCAATTATATCAGCTGACGAGTTTTGGGAGTACGAGTATTCCTTATGGTTTTTTACAGATTCGGATCTGAAAATAAGGGAAATAAATAATGTAATTTATTTTGGCATAGCGAGCTCTTTTTTCATGTTCTAAATACGAGTACCTTCAAATATTATTTAAAAATAATTATTGATTACCGGAAACTTGTTGATCGCTCTTCGTACCTATTTTTATTAGTTAGACAACAAACAATATCGATTACTCTCAGAGAACAGTCCTTACAACTTCTAGCAGTACTGGATAAAAATTACTGTAATGTTAACGTATTAAAAATACCCAGATAGGTAGGATTTCGGAGTCAATAATCAGATTCCAGGGACTGATTTTGGAAGCGACTGATTAGGTTTGTATTTTAAAATATTATTTCTAAATAAAATCGTGTGAAAATATTTAATAACGGTACTCTGATGTTTTTTATAATCTACCATTAATTTAAATGGTCTGCATAAGTGTAAAGTCTTCCAGATTTGAATCCCGGCCGGGGTAAGTAAGTAACTATGTTTGATGGATATTAATAGGGATTTACCAATTTAACTATCATTAATTATCTATGTCCATAATACGGATACCTAGATAATTGTTGTACCCAACCCTTACAAGAACACACGACGTTAATAATTACAATAATATTAATAGTTTCAATCTTGAAATATTAAGAACTTACCTTTCTATTTCTGCCTTTATTCTTATCAATTCCTGTTTACGCTGCAGTAATTGTTTTAAATTATTAAATTTTTCCATTTTGCACACCGGTAACAAACAACTACACCGAAAAACAAGTCAGCGCCAACTAATCGCGCCACTAACACCAAAAAGCGTGCGCGCCTGTTGTAAATAATGTCATTTGTCTCCTTCACACTCATTGCGTGTGAGGGAGACAAATGCCGAAGTGCCGCTTGGCTCGTGTGGCGCTTTACTTACAACCAGCCATCATTGGTGTAGGTAGGTATTCTGAACAGATATATTTAGTAAAACAGGGTAAAGGGCAAACTTATTAACTTACTTACCTGCAAATTGGTGTAACTGTCACTATAGTTTGGGCCCAATTGGTGTAACGTTGGAAGTAATGAATTAATAGTAAGGTAAAATAAGTTTAGTGACATTTAATCGGATAGTGCAGATAATATTTTGGTGTATCCGTAGGGAATTTCTTTATTCATCTTAAATAAAAATGTAAAAGCAATGTTTTTTCGGTTACATGCATTTGTAAATACTTTATTTACTACCATTATAAAAATACACGAATTTAACCGGCAAAAATGAATCAAATGTTTATTACCTCAAAATTTTAATAGAAATGTGAAAAGTACATATCCAAAAAAAGTAAGGTATCTGCATATTTTTAAAAGATCGAGTTTTTTTAAATATAACATTCGAAAGAGCAGAAAAATCTTAAAAAAACTGTATACTTAACTCATTTTACGTGTTTTGTCGGTTACCCCAATTGAACCTGCAGGTGACGATATACATTTTGTAGTGGCAGCACTTTGAAAATAGAATTAAAAAATCAATTGATAAGTGAAGTTCAAGAAGCAGGTTTTAAAGTGATAGCAAGCATTTGTGAACCTCAAGTGTCAGCGCTATAAAAGAGCTAGTACATGAAACTAAAACTACATATATTAAAAGACAATAAAGAACACATAAAACATTTTTTTTGTAGTGAATGACCAAGAAATTGTTCCATTCTTTGACATACCACATATGCTCAAGAAACAATGTTAAAAAAAAAATATTATTTGTAAACTCAATGGTATAAAGTCATAGGAAAATGGGATCACATAGTGACCCTATATGAAGAAAATCCTGCGTATAAAGGCTTAAAATTTTTATCTTAATTAACTGAGCATCACGTAATACCAGGGAACAATATGCTGGCATTCAACTGGCAGACGAAACATTATCGACTCCTGTAACATCGATCTGCTGTAGGGAGTCAATTTGTATGTAAACATTATGAAGAAGGGATTGATCAAAGGTCCACCAGGTACACCATACGCACAAGATACATACCTGGGATGGATCCTTATGGGTGGAAATGAAATCAAGGTCTGAAAGCATGAGCAATCCTTAACGGTCATGAAACAAGAAGTTGATATGGAAGATTTACTGAAAACAATATGGGAAGTTGATGAAGATACGAAACGAAACCTCACACAAAAGAAACAGAAGCCTTAGAGCGTTAGGACCTCACGGACAAAGGGTCTCGACACCGAATGGGACAAAATCATATTCGGAGCCTAGACCCCTGTATTTGCATGCTTTAGCTTTTTCAGCCGCTTCACAAGCCGCTTGACTGTACAGGTTGAATCCCATACCAGCACCCGGCCCATCTTTCATGGAATCAAACTCATACCGTCCGGTCTCTTGCCATCGTCTATTGCAATACCAGTCGACTCAAGTAGACTTGGCACGTTTAGGGGTGAGACGTATTTACGTTACCAGGTTTTAAAACCAGGGCTTTGCTTGGAAGTACGGCGCCCTGGTACGGGCGAAAAATACTTGAAAGTATGAAAGTATTTGATTCTACTAAAATCTTGTGTAGAAAATCAATCCATAAAGTGAAAAATCGTAATTGCGAAAAGGTAAAAAAAGGTCTTCAAAGTATTTTTTTTACAAATAGGATTGTGCTCCTTATACGTACAGTAACACGTATCAATTTCCTATGCTTTAAAAATACTTTGAGCTTGCAAGTATTTCTCACATATAGGATTGTGCTCCTTATACGTATGGTAACATGGATAGATTTCCTATGAAAGTATTTCAAACCTCGAAGCCGAAAGTACGGGCCCTGTGAGTCGCGGCGTCCAAAAGGGCGCCCTTGTTTTGTATTCCGAGCTTCAAAGTATTTTTTCACAAATAGGATTGTGCTTCTTATTCGTAGATAGAAACGGATCAATTTCCTATGATATAAAAATACTTTGAGCTTGCAAGTATTTCTCACAAATAGGATTGTGCTCCTTATACGTATAGTAACACGGATTGATTTCCTATGCAAGTATTTAAACCCTTGAAGCCGACCTGTCTGCGTGTACGGGGCTCGTTGGTCGTGCGGCGTGACCGAAGTATTCCGAAGTCGGAATGTGTAGGTACTTTCAAGTTTCATCACGTGCTAGTTAGGATCAGAATAAGGCTTATTACAATGAATTTAAGGTGCATAATGGCGTAAGCATTATACTAATTCGTAACTTTAGGCTAGTTCGCCCCATTTATCCTTACTTAAATACAAAATATGAAACACATGTTTTGTTTTAGTTTTTTCGGGTCGGTTCAGTTGTGTTTGCAAACTTGTTACGTCACCAACTGACCGCGATCTTTTTTAAAGAAATGACCTATTTCGCGATTTTAGTAAATTCAAAGACATTTTTTGATTAGTTATTTATTAGTTGTGTGATTAAATAAAACTGAACATTTTTATTCCGAGTTTAATGTGTTAATAAGTTAGGATTTGTTAATATACCTACGAAGCTTTCGCGAGTTTTAGACGACTTTTGAACTTTTAATAATAGTGTGTAATTATAATAATTGTTTTTATACTTATACTTAGTTAATAATTAGTTTCTTGTTAATAATAATACTAAAAAACTATAAATATGGCTCCTAAGAAAAGTTTAGCTTGGGATCATTTTGTGGACAAAGGTGAATATAAAGCTGAATGCAAAATGTGCAAAGTAGTGATCTCGTATAAATCGGGAGTGACAAACCTTATCAAACATTTACAGAGAAAACATATTTCTGTTAATTTAGTTCGAAGGGAACAAGAAGTGCAGTGTCAAGTGGTACAGGCGCATTCTTCACAAACTGCACAAATTACGCACGGTACGGCGGACAATGCTATGCAATCTGTGGTACCTAGTATGATTAGGTCCAATACCTCAACTATTTCAGCGTTTTTGCGGCGCGATTGTAATACAATAAAGAAACAAATTGACAATCATATAATGAATTTGTTCATTTGTGACTTACAGCCTTTTTCAATAGTGGAAGACAAGGGGTTTCGTGAACTAGTCAATTTTGCTTTCCCAAATTATGTAATACCATCACGAAAGTATTTCGCCAATAATTTACTGCCGGGGCTATACGAAGAGGTAAAAACTAAGAAGAAAGCAGCTCTAAATGAAGATGTCAAAAGTATATGCCTAACGACCGATATGTGGACGTCAAGAAATAACGACTCTTACCTAGCAGTCACGGGTAACATAGATAACAATTTTATCCTACAGTCGGTGCTACTCGAATGTAAGGTGTTAGGGATAACTCATACAGGTATTCACATAGCCGAGGAATTGAGAAATGTGGCTCGAGAATGGAATTTAACAGATAACAAGATCCTACTTGCAGTGTCAGACAACGGGGCTAATATTAAAAATGCCATAGTTCAACACTTAGAGTGGAAACATTTTGGCTGCTATGCGCATACGCTGAACCTGGCAGTCAAAAAAGTGTTAGGGAACTCTTACATTAACGACATTATTAACAAAGTGAAAGCGATAGTTTTCTACTTTAAACGAAGTAATTTAGCATGGAGTAAATTAAAGAAATATCAGGAACAAGCCAACAAAGCCGTGAAAAGGCCAATACAAGATGTCGCTACAAGGTGGAACTCCACATTTAATATGGTAGAAAGATTTGTAGAACTAAAAGATGAAATTAAATGTGCACTTAGTAATTTAGAAGGGCATAATTATAATACATCTCTCGAGTTATGAGTGGGATATCTGCCAATCAATACTCTTAGTGTTACAGCCATGTGAAGAAGCCACGAGAGAGATGAGTGGCCAGAATTATGTAACTGGAAGCTCAGTCATCCCCTTAACGATTGGTCTCACCAACGCTCTCAACGAAATCATAAGTCCGACATATCGGCAAGAAAATAATATTGTCGTTTTTCCTGATGAAGTGGAAATGTGCCGGCAAGATCTGCTTTCAGAAATAAGCACGCGCTTCTCTAATTTAGAACAGAGCAGAACATACACCACGGCTATGTTTTTAGACCCGAGGTACAAATTATACTTTCAAAATGAAAATGTTGCTGACAGTACTAAGAAGCATATAGTGGCCCTAGTAACCGCAATGATTAAAGAGGATGAGCGGCATCAGTCTTCAGCAACAACTTCTGATGTGCCAGATAGTCAGGGAAAAAAATCTAGTAGCCTTTTATGGAAACATTACAATAAACTTATGTTCAGTGCAAGACCAGCTGGAACTGCCGGTAGCAGGGCGATCATTGAGACCCAAAAATATATCGATGATAGAGTTTTGTCTCCAGACATGAACCCATTGGAATGGTGGCAAAAAAAATCAACCAATTTACCCAAATTTAGCCAAACTGGCCAAATTAAAATTAAATGAAATGACCTCTAGTGTCCCTTGCGAACGACTTTTTCCGTTGCAGGAAATATATTGACGGAGAGGAGATCCCGACTAGGTAGTCGGAAAGTAGAGCAGTAGAGAAAATGTTATTTAAAAATATATTTAAAAAATATAAAAAAGATCAAAAAGCAAAAATACCAAAAAAAATAACAAAAAGCAAAACAACCAAAAAAAGCCTTACAAAATCATGTATATACACAAAATGAATTGAAACCTTTTAACTACGCCTGCTAAAGCTAACCTATCTCAAAACGAAATACCATAATTTAACACAAATCTTAGCAGACAGTCCTAAGCCTGTAATTCAAAAAGTAGGAAGGAAAGATTTCATTTGGTCTAAAATAACGAATTTTATTAAGGCACGGTATAAACTAGACACAATACTGCCAAATAATTTCAAGTATTTTAAAACCTGGTTTTCGACCCTGGTATTTTTACCTACTCGTACTTGAAAGCCCTGGTATTGAATTTTGCAAGTATGTCTCATCTCTAGGCACGTTGACGGTGGCAAGGGAAATTTGGTATTTAATGTCGTATATAGTCATAATTTATCTCCCCTTATTTTGTTATTACATGTCTAAAACATGTAAATTCTTCTTGCCCGACTAACGCCGCGCCTCGCTCCCATAATGGACCCAAATGCTGAGAAGGACCCCGAAGTGCCTTTAAGTAAAATAAATTTTAATTCGTAATTTACCCACACTCATCAAGGTCTACCCAACTGGGGCTGGATCATGTTAGGTGACGCGTCATTTTTGAATTACCCCAACCGCTGCCCGCTATGACTCAAGGATCATAAGATGGCAACCAAAATAGTGCACGTACTACTTTTAGAGAGCGTTTTGATACAAAATTTCAAGACAACAAAAGCGACGAATTATTTTTGTTTTAGTAACGAACAGTATTTGGAAATAATCAATTCGGTTAAAAGTGCAATAGAAGCCGAAAACCTACTTTACAATACCGGCACTTGAAGCGATGTGATTTGCGTTTGGTAAGTGGCGTTGTGAAATTGATCACTCTATCTTCAAGTGAGACAACAATTAAATATTACGTGACCAACGTTGCTGCTGGTTGGCTGTTGGACATGGAAGAAAACATGGAATGAGAGAGAGAGAATTTCCACTCTTATGAGCTGGAAACTTTAGCGGTCGTTTGACCGCTGCGAAAGTTCAGGGTCAATTAGTTAGGGAATTCGTTTAAAATTGTTGAATATAGGCTAGGCGCGATGATTCATCAAGTAGACGCCCAGTCCCGTCGAGATTCATCAATCCCGTTGAGAGCTCTAAAGAATCTCTGATCGAAAATGTTTCCGATGTTAGGCCAATTAGCAGTGAGGATTGGCTGCATACTCTTCAGATGAGTAATACAGGGCTTTGTAGGATTAAAAGTATTTTAAATGGTAACCTTAACGAAGAAGAGGCTGAAAAACATAAAGGCTCCTACACACTATGCCGCCAACAAGCCCGGCGGCATTCCCGGCGGGTATTTGAGCCGCCGGGCGTGCCGCACAAATGAGCCGCTTGCATGGATGGCCGCCGGGGTATGCCGGCGGGTTGCGCGGGGAGCCGGCGTCATTTCGCTCCCGGCATTGGAGTGATAGTGTTGTGCGGTGTGTTCTACGCAAATTAAAATGTCATTCAATTGGGATGACGAAGCTGTGTTGTTGCTAATTGAACAGTTCCATAAATATGACATTTTGTGGAATCCTAAAAATGCAGAGTACAAGAACAAAAACAAACGGATGGACGCTCTAAATATAATTGCAAGTTTGTTTGGCATTGATAAAAGTGAAGTAGAGAGGAAGTTAAAAAATTTAACGTCTCATTATTTTCGTGAAAAAAAGAAGGTTGACGAGTCGCGTAAATCTGGTGCAGGCGCAGACGATGTACACGTACCGAAGTGGTTTGCTTACAAGGCATTGGATTTTTTGAGAGAGAAAAATAAACCACTACAAACAGTAAATAGTGAAAATACCCCTGTAGGTATTCCTGATTCCTACATTTCAAATATAAATAATAATGCGAAAGTGAAGTCAAGCGTCAGGGGTATGAATGAAGTGTTTAAACCTAATTGACCATTTTACGAACAAATGGCCAACATAATGTTTGGGTTATACAATAATGATAAGGGCAGAAGTGAGAAACTATCTCGCTAGGCAGCTAGGTTGAGGTAGCGTAGGTTCCCGTATCCAGCCCCGAGGGTGCCACAACGGGGAGGTTATGCCATAAAACCACAAAATGGAAAGTCGCATTACCAAAACTACCCGGGCGGGTCCCCGAAAGGGGGAATCCCGTGGTGCGTCGGAGACGACGCATCGGCCCCACGTATACGGGGGGGGGCATAATCCGCAACGAGGCAGGAGGGGAGGAGCTGTTGGGAGATGCTCAGTTGCTGCAATGCCGTGGTCGTGTTGGAGCGGTGCGACGACACGGTATGCAGCGGAAGACGGAGCCGTGCTTCGTCTCTCAAACGAGAGACGTCGGATGGCTCTGCTTCCGATGGCAGCGTTGTGGCCATGGAGAGCTGCAGATCCCGGTCGGGGTCTGAGTGCTCTGCGGCCACAAGCGTAGGACGGTTATGGAGGGGGGCGAAGAGGACACGTCTCACAGAGGGCAATACGTTGTCCTCCGACGAAGAAATGCCGGCCGCATCTTCGCCCACTAGGAGCAGCGACAGGCTGCCGAGAAGGGAAAGAGAGGCCCTCAAGAAGGCCAGGAAGGAGGAGCTCCGTAGTCAGGCGAAGCAAGACCTTTTGAGGTCCTCCTTAGCGGCGGCATATCGCTGCGAAGCGCACCTCTCCGCTGAGCGGGAGCTTGGGCCGTCGACGAACGAGATGTCGGCAGCCCAAATTCTAATACATGTTATGTTTAAAAATATTGAGTCAATGTATTTAATTAACATAATTATGTGATAATAAATACTAAAGACTCATCTCATTTGGTGTTACAACATAATTATCATAATGATATCACCGAATTAAAGTGATTATAACAGAATTGCCAAAGTGAACTTGTGATTTATAAAGCTATGTTAGAATAAGTTCTTTGTTATAAAACTAAGAGATTATTAGTTAAAATAAAAGTAAGTAAAAGACTGATTTAAGTTCCTACAAAAAATAAAACATTTTGATTGAGATTATCCTGGGTTTTATTGCTATTATAACAATTATCACAGAATTAGGTGAGAACACTCTACGTAGTGAAGTTATCGGATTATTCATAGCATCGTAAAGTATGTTAGCGTAGTCAAGCTTTGCCGGACAAAGGGATTTGAATTCCTTACTAAAATTCAACCAAGTTCTATCAACGGTCACCCATTCGCTTAGCCACACCTTTGCATCGCCCTTTAAACAGTTTGCTAGAGCACAATTTCATATCTCCTACAGCAATTATTTTAACAACTTCATGAATAATAGTTTTTAAAGACTGATTGTTTTGTTTCTTTCAGAGATGTTTACAACAAAAGAACCTGGCAATGTAAAAATCAAACAACCAGAGTTGTAAGGTATGTGAATGTTATGTATTTGATAGTCTAAACAGCTGGCCAAGCATGAGATGGGCTCTTTTAGGGTTCCGTCATTGATGGAAATGCATTAATACATATTCATTTTACTTGCAGGTTCTGTTAAATATGATTTAACGAAATAACTTTTCTTAAGCAAAAAATTAAGAAGATCCAAAGAAGTAAGGACCACTATTTGAAAAAATGGAAAAAAAGCTCTAAAAATAACGGAAAATACATCTTTTTTAAAAGCTACAAGAAACTTCACTTCTGCTGCAATGATTTTATTTATGGTGCACTTAAACCTAGCTAAAAAAAAAATTGGACGGAGATAGTCCAAAGAGGAAAAAATATTTTCTCTAGCATTTTATAAAATGGGTCCTAGAGCATACAGATGGCTAAGGAACATTATCGTTTTACCTGCCCCAGTAACATTATGCCGCATGATTTCAAGTGCAAATTTAAAACCAGGTGTGAATGAAAGCATATTTTCCCATTTGAAAAAACGTGTTGCCAAAATGTCAGAAACGGACAGATTGTGTGTCATATTATTTGATGAGGTGGCACTTTGCCCTCATTTTGATTACAATAAAAAGAAAAAGATTTGATAAGAGCTTTTTCGTAAACGCATTTCCCAGCGGAAAAAAAGCATATACAATTTGTAGTAGCACTTTGAAAATAGAATTAAAAAATCAATTAAAAGCATTGATAAGTGAAATTCAAGAAGCAGGCTTTAAAGTGACAGCAAGCATTTGTGACCAGGGAACCTCAAATGTCAGTGCTACAAAAGAGCTAGTACATGAAACTAAAACAACATATATTAAAAGACAATAAAGAACACATAAAACACAATTTTTTTGTAGTGAATGACCAAGAAATTGTTCCAATCTTTGACATACCGCATACACTCAAGAAACAATGTTAAAAAACTATTATTTGTAAACTCAATGGTATTAAAGTCATAGGAAAATGGGATCACATAGTGACACTATATGAAGAAAATCCTGCGTATAAAGGCTTAAAATTTTTATCTAAATTAACTGAGCATCACGTAATACCAGGGAACAATATGCTGGCATTCAACTGGCAGACGAAACATTATCCTGTAACATCGATCTGCTGTTGGGAGTCAATTTGTATGTAAACATTATGAAGAAGGGATTGATCAAAGGTCCACCAGGTACACCATACGCACAAGATACATACCTGGGATGGATCCTTACGGGTGGAAATGACATCAAGGTCAGAAAGCATGAGCAATCCTTAACGGTCATGAAACAAGAAGTTGATATGGAAGATTTACTGAAAACAATATGGGAAGTTGATGAAGATACGAAACGAAACCTCACACAAAAGGAACAGAAGCCTTAGAGCGCTAGGACCCCATGGACCAAGGGTCTCGACACCGAATGGGATAAAATCAGAGGCTAGACCCCTGTATTTGCATGCTTTAGCTTTTTCAGCCGCTTCACAAGCCGCTTGACTGTTCAGGTTGAATCCCATACCAGCACCCGGCCCATCTTCCATGGAATCAAACTCATACCGTCCGGTCTCTTGCCATCGTCTATTGCAATACCAGTCGACTCAAGTAGACTTGGCACGTTGACGGTGGCAAGGGAAATTTGGTGTTTAGTGTCGTATATAGCCATAATTTATCTCCCCTTATATTGTTATTACATGTCTTAAACATTTTAATTCTCCTTGCCCGACTAACCACGCCGCGCCTCGCTCCCATAATGGACCCGAATGCTGACAAGGACCCCGAAGTGCCTTTAAGTAAAATAAATTTTAATTCGGAATTTACCCACACTCATCTAGGTCTACCCAACTGGGGCTGGATCATGTTAGGTGACGCGTCATTTTTGAATTACCCCAACCGCTGCCCGTTCGTTCCTTCAGTGATAAGATGGCAACCAAAATAGTGCACGTACTACTTTTAGAGAGCGTTTTGATACAAAATTTCAAGACAACAAAAGCGACGAATTATTTTTGTTTTAGTAACGAACAGTATTTGGAAATAATCAATTCGGTTAAAAGTGCAATAGAAGCCGAAAACTACTTTAAAATACCGGCACTTGAAGCGATGTGATTGGCGTTTGGTAAGTGGCGTCGTGAAATTGATCGCTCTATCTTCAAGTGAGACAACAATTAAATATTACGTGACCAACGTTGCTGCTGGTTGGCTGTTGGACATGGAAGAAAACATCGAATGAGAGAGAGAAAATTTCCACTCTTATGAGCTGGAAACTTTAGCGGTCGTTTGACCGCTGCGAAAGTTCAGGGTCAATTAGTTAGGGAATTCGTTTAAAATTGTTGAATATAGGCTAGGCGCGATGATTCATCAAGTAGACGCCCAGTCCCGTCGAGATTCATCAATCCCGTTGAGAGCTCTAAAGAATCTCTGATCGAAAATGTTTCCGATGTTAGGCCAATTAGCAGTGAGGATTGGCTGCATACTCTTCAGATGAGTAATACAGGGCTTTGTAGGATGAAAAGTATTTTAAATGGTAACCTTAACGAAGAAGAGGCTGAAAAACATAAAAGATCACTTTTTAATAAAAGATACAAATCGTTTCGTTATTTAGGGTCAGATAAAGATAACTTCCGTTGGGTAGTGTGAGGTGGCAGATTTGTAGCATGAACCATGACGATATTGGTTACTTCAGGGGGAAAAGATACACGAAAGGATAACGAAAAATTACTAGTTTGGTAACATGTCAAAGTTCGTTAAAAATATGTAAATTCATGCAATGAATGTTCATATACCCAAACCCGTACAAAATCGAGTGGAGGTATACTCCACCCTATCGCTACTTTAGCGGTAAATTTTAATAATAATGCGAAAGTGAAGTCAAGACCATTTTACGAACAAATGGCCAACATAATGTTTGGGTTATACAATAATGATAAGGGCAGAAGTGAGAAACTATCTCGCTAGGCAGCTAGGTTGAGGTAGCGTAGGTTCCCGTATCCAGTCCCGAGGGTGCCACAACGGGGAGGTTATCCCATAAAATCACAAAATGGAAAGTCGCATTACCAAAACTACCCGGGCGGGTCCCCGAAAGGGGGAATCCCGTGGTGCGTCGGAGACGGTGCATCGGCTCCACGTATACGGGTAGGCCATAATCCGCGACGAGGCAGGAGGGGAGGAGCTGTTGGGAGATGCTCAGTTGCTGCAATGCGATGCCGTGGTCGTGTTGGAGCTGCAGATCCCGGTCGGGGTCTGAGTGCTCTGCGGCCATAAGCGTAGGACGGTTATGGAGGGAGGCGAGGAGGACACGTCTCACAGAGGGCAATACGTTGTCCTCCGACGAAGAAATGCCGGCCGCATCTTCGCCCACTAGGAGCAGCGACAGGCTGCCGAGAAGGGAAAGAGAGGCCCTCAAGAAGGCCAGGAAGGAGGAGCTCCGTAGTCAGGCGAAGCAAGACCTTTTGAGGTCCTCCTTAGCGGCGGCATATCGCTGCGAAGCGCACCTCTACGCTGAGCGGGAGCTTGGGCCGTCGACGAACGAGATGTCGGCAGCCCAAATTCTAATACATGTTATGTTTAAAAATATTGAGTCAATGTATTTAATTAACATAATTATGTGATAATAAATACTAAAGACTCATCTCATTTGGTGTTACAACATAATTATCATAATGATATCACCGAATTAAAGTGATTATAACAGAATTGCCAAAGTGAACTTGTGATTTATAAAGCTATGTTAGAATAAGTTCTTTGTTATAAAACTAAGAGATTATTAGTTAAAATAAAAGTAAGTAAAAGACTGATTTAAGTTCCTACAAAAAATAAAACATTTTGATTGAGATTATCCTGGGTTTTATTGCTATTATAACAATTATCACAGAATTAGGTGAGAACACTCTACGTAGTGAAGTTATCGGATTATTCATAGCATCGTAAAGTATGTTAGCGTAGTCAAGCTTTGCCGGACAAAGGGATTTGAATTCCTTACTAAAATTCAACCAAGTTTTATCAACGGTCACCCATTCGCTTAGCCACACCTTTGCATCGCCCTTTAAACAGTTTGCTAGAGCACAATTTCATATCTCCTACAGCAATTATTTTAACAACTTCATGAATAATAGTTTTTAAAGACTGATTGTTTTTTGTTTCTTTCAGAGATGTTTACAACAAAAGAACCTGGCAATGTAAAAATCAAACAACCAGAGTTGTAAGGTATGTGAATGTTATGTATTTGATAGTCTAAACAGCTGGCCAAGCATGAGATGGGCTCTTTTAGGGTTCCGTCATTGATGGAAATGCATTAATACATATTCATTTTACTTGCAGGTTCTGTTAAATATGATTTAACGAAATAACTTTTCTTAAGCAAAAGATCCAAAGAAGTAAGGACCACTATTTGAAAAAATGGAAAAAAAGCTCTAAAAATAACGGAAAATACATCTTTTTTAAAAGCTACAAGAAACTTCACTTCTGCTGCAATGATTTTATTTATGGTGCACTTAAACCTAGCTAAAAAAAAAATTGGACGGAGATAGTCCAAAGAGGAAAAAATATTTTCTCTAGCATTTTATAAAATGGGTCCTAGAGCATACAGATGGCTAAGGAACATTATCGTTTTACCTGCCCCAGTAACATTATGCCGCATGATTTCAAGTGCAAATTTAAAACCAGGAATGTACCAGTGTATGAACCAGTGAATGAAAGCATATTTTCCCATTTGAAAAAACGTGTTGCCAAAATGTCAGAAACGGACAGATTGTGTGTCATATTATTTGATGAGGTGGCACTTTGCCCTCATTTTGATTACAATAAAAAGAAAAAGATTTGATAAGAGCTTTTTCGTAAACGCATTTCCCAGCGGAAAAAAAGCATATACAATTTGTAGTAGCACTTTGAAAATAGAATTAAAAAATCAATTAAAAGCATTGATAAGTGAAATTCAAGAAGCAGGCTTTAAAGTGACAGCAAGCATTTGTGACCAGGGAACCTCAAATGTCAGTGCTACAAAAGAGCTAGTACATGAAACTAAAACAACATATATTAAAAGACAATAAAGAACACATAAAACACAATTTTTTTGTAGTGAATGACCAAGAAATTGTTCCAATCTTTGACATACCGCATATGCTGAAGAAACAATGTTATAAAAAAAAAAATATTTGAAAACTCAATGTTATTAAAGTCATAGGAAAATGGGATCACATAGTGACGCTATATGAAGAAAATCCTGCATATAAAGGCTTAAAATTTTTACCTAAATTAACTGAGCATCACGTAATACCAGGAAAAATATGCTGGCATTCAACTGGCAGACTAAACATTTTCGACTCCTGTAACATCGATCTGCTGTTGGGTGTCAATGAGTATGTAAACATTATGAAGAAGGGATTGATCAAAGGTCCACCAGGTACACCATGCGCACATGATACATACGTGGGATGGATCCTTATGGGTGGAAATGAAATCAAGGTCTGAAAGCATGAGCAATCCTTAACGGTCATGAAACAAGAAGTTCATATGGAACATTTACATAAAACAATATGGGAAGTTGATGAAGATACCAAACGAAACCTCACACAAAAGGAACATAAGCCTTAGAGCGCTAGGACCCCACGGACCAAGGGTCTCGACACCGAATGGGACAAAATCAGAGGCTAGACCCCTGTATTTGCATGCTTTAGCTTTTTCAGCCGCTTCGAAAGCCGCGTGACTGTACAGGTTGCATCCCATACCAGCACCCGGCCCATCTTCCATGAAATCAAACTCATACCGTCCGGTCTCTTGCCATCGTCTATTGCAATACCAGTCGACTCAAGTAGACTTGGCACGTTTAGGGGTGAGACGTATTTACGTTACCAGGTTTTAAAACCAGGGCTTTGCTTGGAAGTACGGCGCCCTGATACGGGCGAAAAATAAATACTTGAAAGTATGAAAGTATTTGATTCTACTAAAATCTTGTGTAGAAAATCAATCCATAAAGTGAAAAATCGTAATTGCGAAAAGGTAAAAAAAGGTCTTCAAAGTATTTTTTTACAAATAGGATTGTGCTCCTTATACGTACAGTAACACGGATCAATTTCCTATGCTTTAAAAATACTTTGGGCTTGCAAGTATTTCTCACATATAGGATAGTGCTCCTTATACGTATGGTAACACGGATCGATATCCTATGAAAGTATTTAAACCCTCAAAGCCGAAAGTACGGGCCCCGTGAGTCGCGGCGTACAAAAGGGCGCCTGGTTTTTAATTCCGACTTGCATGTGAGTTCGAGATTCAAAGTATTTTTTTCACAAATAGGATTGTGCTTCTTATTCGTAGATAGAAACGGATCAATTTCCTATGATATAAAAATACTTTGAGCTTGCAAGTATTTCTCACAAATAGGATTGTGCTCCTTATACGTATAGTAACACGGATTGATTTCCTATGCAAGTATTTAAACCCTTGAAGCCGACCTGTCTGCGTGTACGGGGCTCGTTGGCCGTGCGGCGTGACCGAAGTATTCCGAAGTCGGAATGTGTAGGTACTTTCAAGTTTCATCACGTGCTAGTTAGGATCAGAATAAGGCTTATTACAATGAATTTAAGGTGCATAATGGCGTAAGCATTATACTAATTCGTAACTTTAGGCTAGTTCGCCCCATTTATCCTTACTTAAATACAAAATATGAAACACATGTTTTGTTTTAGTTTTTTCGGGTCGGTTCAGTTGTGTTTGCAAACTTGTTACGTCACCAACTGACCGCGATCTTTTTTAAAGAAATGACCTATTTCGCGATTTTAGTAAATTCAAAGACATTTTTTGATTAGTTATTTATTAGTTGTGTGATTAAATAAAACTGAACATTTTTATTCCGAGTTTAATGTGTTAATAAGTTAGGATTTGTTAATATACCTACGAAGCTTTCGCGAGTTTTAGACGATTTTTGAACTTTTAATAATAGTGTGTAATTATAATAATTGTTTTTATACTTATACTTAGTTAATAATTAGTTTGTTGTTAATAATAATACTAAAAAACTATAAATATGGCTCCTAAGAAAAGTTATATTGGGATCATTTTGTAAAAAAGGTGAATATAGAGCTGAATGCAAAATGTGCAAAGTAGTGATCTCGTATAAATCGGGAGTGTCAAACCTTACCAAACATTTACAGAGAAAACATATTTCTGTTAATTTAGTTCGAAGGGAACAAGAAGTGCAGTGTCAAGTGGTACAGGCGCATTCTTCACAAACTGCACAAATTACGCACGGTACGGCGGACAATGCTATGCAATCTGTGGTACCTAGTATGATTAGGTCCAATACCTCAACTATTTCAGCGTTTTTGCGGCGCGATTGTAATACAATAAAGAAACAAATTGACAATCATATAATGAATTTGTTCATTTGTGACTTACAGCCTTTTTCAATAGTGGAAGACAAGGGGTTTCGTGAACTAGTCAAGTTTGCTTTCCCAAATTATGTAATACCATCACGAAAGTACTTCGCCAATAATTTACTGCCGGGGCTATACGAAGAGGTAAAAACTAAGAAGAAAGCAGCTCTAAATGAAGATGTCAAAAGTATATGCCTAACGACCGATATGTGGACGTCAAGAAATAACGACTCTTACCTAGCAGTCACGGGTCATTACATAGATAAAAATTTTATCCTACAGTCGGTGCTCGAATGTAAGGTGTTAGGGATAACTCATACAGGTATTCACATAGCCGAGGAATTGAGAAATGTGGCTCGAGAATGGAATTTAACAGATAACAAGATCCTACTTGCAGTGTCAGACAACGGGGCTAATATAAAAAATGCCATAGTTCAACACTTAGAGTGGAAACATTTTGGCTGCTATGCGCATACGCTGAATCTGGCAGTCAAAAAAGTGTTAGGGAACTCTTACATTAACGACATTATTAACAAAGTGAAAGCGATAGTTTTCTACTTTAAACGAAGTAATTTAGCATGGAGTAAATTAAAGAAATATCAGGAACAAGCCAACAAAGCCGTGAAAAGGCCAATACAAGATGTCGCTACAAGGTGGAACTCCACATTTAATATGGTAGAAAGATTTGTAGAACTAAAAGATGAAATTAAATGTGCACTTAGTAATTTAGAAGGGCATAATTTAATACATCTCTCGAGTTATGAGTGGGATATCTGCCAATCAATACTCTTAGTGTTACAGCCATGTGAAGAAGCCACGAGAGAGATGAGTGGCCAGAATTATGTAACTGGAAGCTCAGTCATCCCCTTAACGATTGGTCTCACCAACGCTCTCAACGAGATCATAAGTCCGACATATCGGCAAGAAAATAATATTGTCGTTTTTCCTGATGAAGTGGAAATGTGCCGGCAAGATCTGCTTTCAGAAATAAGCACGCGCTTCTCTAATTTAGAACAGAGCAGAACATACACCACGGCTATGTTTTTAGACCCGAGGTACAAATTATACTTTCAAAATGAAAATGTTGCTGACAGTACTAAGAAGCATATAGTGGCCCTAGTAACCGCAATGATTAAAAAGGATGAGCGGCATCAGTCTTCAGCAACAACTTCTGATGTGCCAGATAGTCAGGGAAAAAAATCTAGTAGCCTTTTATGGAAACATTACAATAAACTTATGTTCAGTGCAAGACCAGCTGGAACTGCCGGTAGCAGGGCGATCATTGAGACCCAAAAATATATCGATGATAGAGTTTTGTCTCCAGATATGAACCCATTGGAATGGTGGCAAAAAAATCAACCAATTTACCCAAATTTAGCCAAACTGGCCAAATTAAAATTAAATGAAATGACCTCTAGTGTCCCTTGCGAACGGCTTTTTCCGTTGCAGGAAATATATTGACGGAGAGGAGATCCCGACTAAGTAGTCGGAAAGTAGAGCAGTAGAGAAAATGTTATTTAAAAATATATTTAAAAAATATAAAAAAGATCAAAAAGCAAAAATACCAAAAAAAATAACAAAAAGCAAAACAACCAAAAAAAGCCTTACAAAATCATGTATATACACAAAATGAATTGAAACCTTTTAACTACGCCTGCTAAAGCTAACCTATCTCAAAACGAAATACCATAATTTAACACAAATTTTCTTAGCAGACAGTCCTAAGCCTGTAATTCAAAAAGTAGGAAGGAAAGATTTCATTTGGTCTAAAAAAACGAATTTTATTGAGGCACGGTATAAACTAGACAAAAAAGCCAAATACTTTCAAGTATTTTAAAACCTGGTTTTCGACCCTGGTATTTTTACGTACTCGTACTTGAAAGCCCTGGTATTGAATTTTGCAAGTATGTCTCATCTCTAGGCACGTTGACGGTGGCAAGGGAAATTTGGTGTTTAATGTCGTATATAGTCATAATTTATCTCCCCTTATTTTGTTATTACATGTCTAAAACATTTTAATTCTCCTTGCCCGACTAACCACGCCGCGCCTCGCTCCCATAATGGACCCGAATGCTGACAAGGACCCCGAAGTGCCTTTAACACGTTCGGGTCCGCAACGTCTTATAACGTCAATTTGTATATTTTTTTATTAACACAACGTCTCATCACGTCTAATAAAAATGTGACATTACTTGCACTACGTCTCACAACGCCATGAAGCCATTGTAAATTCCATTAGTTGAATATTTGCGCCGCAACACTGACAAGTATCAAACACCTTGAGCCACAACAAATCGAATTTTGGCGGCTAATTGTTGTCGTGTACTACACACTTGCAAACGCGAACACACACATACGCAACGTCCGAATACGTCGGGCGGAGCGGCTACGCTCCACACACCAGTCGGTGTGCGCCGCATTCGTGACCGCGCGTATCTTACGAGTAGACGGACAATTTTTACGATAAAACGTAAGTATTTCATACCTATTTTTGTAATAATAACGATGTATTTTGAATACGTATACCTATAAGTTTATGCTATAGATGGTCAAACAATCGAGGTTATCAATAGTAATTATTGATGTATAGAATTTATCAATTCAACCATCCAAGTTGTATTGTTTTAGATGGATAAAAACCGGCAGTGTAGCAAGGCGTCCTTGAAGCTTTTTGAAGATGTTTCGTCGCGAGAAACTACACCTGACCCCTTCAGTGATGATGGAGAGTACGGAACAGATCGGGATTATGATCCAGGACCAGGGCCGTGTAACGACAGTGACAGCGATAGCTCCGTAAGTGTCAGAAAAGATAAAGTTCAATCGTCTAAGATTGAGACCTCGGCATCGGACCTTTCTGAGGATTCTGAATACTCCGGAAGTTCCGGTAGTATTTTTGATACTCGTGAAAAAAAACGGCGCAGAGTTTCGGCAAAGTGTGGTATACATACAGCACAGGCGGATACTGTTTTGATCGAATCTCGTCCAGAGGGTAATTTAGAAAATAATGCACCTCTTACATCACCAGCACCTACAGAAATGGAAGTTATGCTAAAAACCCCAGAGACGGTAGAGATAAATGAATACTCACGTGCTTTTCCATTATCATCGTCGCCTTTCTCAGAAGTACAGAATAGTTCAATGCCTGCAGTACTTCCGTCGCATGTTGAAAATGGAAATAACCTTAGTGCACTCGCTTTGTCACAATCAGCATGTAATGAGATGCACGCTGAAATGCATACCTTGCTATTGCCTGTAGCGGTGGAGGGTCCTTCAGCAGTACCCGTCGTATCATCAGCGCTGCCTGTGGAGTATGATTACTTACAAACTACTTATGTACCGCCACTTCCGCTAGAGATAGAAGCAATCAGACAACCGCAGCATGGGCGTCGAAGGCGCCGGACGCCTTCTCCGGTTGGCGCTTGGGAAAATTCAACAGCAGATATACCGATTTTTGAATTTGACAATATTTCTGTAGGCATCCAATTTGAATTTGGTCCAAACGCTTCGGTCGAGGACGCCTTCAATAAGATTTTTCCACCACATATTATTGACTACATAGTAACTTCCACAAATGAGTATGGGAGGGCACTATGTTCCACAAATAGGCCAGTGACAAGGCACTCACGGAACTACCGTTACAAAGACACAAACCCCGAAGAAATGTTAAAATTTTTGGGCTTGTGTTTACTGATGGGACAAGTAAACGTCCCGAAAAAGAAAAAGGTATTTACTTATACTGATATGTTATACTACCATCCGATTTTTCCATATACAATGTCAGCACGAAGATTTGAACAGATATTGCGATGCTTATGTGTTTCTGAGCGAGGAGCTAAAGGCAAAGACAAAATTGTTAAATTCATTGATGCTGTAACTAAGAATTTTCGTGATTGTAACAAGCCTACACGAGAACTATCATTGGATGAATCTATGCTTTTATTCAGAGGACGTTTGTCTTTTAGACAATACATTAAATCCAAAAAAGCCAAGTATGGCATAAAATTTTACGAATTAACCTCATCTGACGGATACGTTCTCAATGTGATAATGTATGCAGGAAAAGATGACGGCAATGAAAATGATACAGGAAAAAAGACTGAAAAACTAGTAATGAGACTGATGAGACCTTATTTATTGAAAGGGCATTGGCTCTTCATGGATAATTTTTATAATTCTATTACATTATCAGAAAAACTACTGGATTTGAAAACTCATACAACTGGAACTCTGAGGTCTAATAGAAAAGGGAATCCGAAAGAAATTGTAATGAAAAAAATAAAGAAGGGTGAACATTTTTGGGTACGCAAAAATAAAGTGTACGTATCTAAGTGGCAAGACAAGAGATCGGTTCTCATGGTGACGACTGGAAATCATCCTAAACTTATAGAAGTTTCCAACAAACGTGGACAGAAACGTATGAAGCCTGAAGAAGTTTCAACATACAACCAATTCATGTCGGGGATTGACCGAGCAGATCAGATGGTCTCTTATTATTCCACCCCTAGAAAGACACTCAGGTGGTACAAAAAAGTGTTTTTCCATATACTCGACCTTGCCGTATGGAACAGTTTCTATCTTTACAAAAAACACTTCAAAAACGGCAACAAAGCTTACGAATTCATAACTTTTCGAGAAGACTTGATAAAATCATTCATAAAATTGCCTCCAAACCTCAAACCCGAGACGATGGTAAATAGAAATAATAAATTTGACAATCGTGTAAAAGAAAGAAGTAACTTTGTACAATCAAATAAAGATAATGTTGAATATAATGGACACTGGCCCGAGAAGATTCCACCAAGGCTAAACTCAAAAAAAACTACCTATTGTATGAAATGTAAGATGTGTTCCAAAAAGAAGATTAGGAGAGAGACTAGTCTTAGATGTAAGGGCTGTGAGGAAAAACCAGCGCTATGTGCGGTTTGTTTCGAAGAATGGCACAGCCAGGCAAAATAACTTTTTAAGACTGAATATTGATTCCGCTAGGTATTACGTTTTTATTTGGATTTTACTGTTGACCTTGATTTGTTTTACTAGCTGATATCTTATGCCTTTAGTAGATTCAGCAATTAATAATAAGAAGACTTTTCATAGTGAGAATACATTAAACTAAGAAAACAGTTTACGAGATTATGTTTAGAATAACTTTGTTTTGTTGTTGTAATTAAGAAGAATTTGATTTTGTTTTTTTTTTATAATTAGGACAACTTGATCTCGGAATGGGCCATTCTTATTTGTCATTATATTTAGAAATAATACAATTTTACTCCAAAATAACTGTTTTATTACCATCCTAAAAGAAAATAATGTCTTTCATATTGACGTGTATCAACGTTGTGCATTTAGTTACAATACTTTGATGATTGAATGCGACGCGACTTTTATTATCGTCAGCGTGTTATGACGTTGTTTACTTAAAAATAGGACTTTTATTTATTATTTATGACGCTACGTCTATGAACGGCAACGTGATAAGACGTTGTTGTCTCGTACATATGACAATTATATATTGTTCATGACGCAACGTCTATGAACGGCAACGTTATGAGACGTTGTTGTCTCGTACATATGACAATTATATATTGTTCATGACGCAACGTCTATGAACGGCAACGTTATGAGACGTTGTTGTCTCGTACATATGACAATTATATATTGTTCATGACGCAACGTCTATAAACGGCGTCGTGATGAGACGTTGTTCTCTTATACAATATAATATTACGCATTGTTTAAGACGCAACGTTTTAGAACGTTGACGGGAACAGACGTTGTGTCAAAATTGTATGCAGTTGTATAGACCGTATATGGAACATCGTCATCTGACGTCGACGTCTTTTGACGTTGTGTTTTATCTCATAACACTCTAGGATACTTGAAGAGCAGAACGTTTGTGACCGTATGTCCATTGTGTATGAGAAAATATTGTGTCACAACGTGCGCACCTCACGAGAGCGGCGCGGGCCCGAACGTGTTAAGTAAAATAAATTTTAATTCGGAATCTACCCACACTCATCTAGGTCTACCCAACTGGGGCTGGATCATGTTAGGTGACGCGTCATTTTTGAATTACCCCAACCGCTGCCCGCTCGTTCCTTCAGTGATAAGATGGCAACCAAAATAGTACACATACTACTTTTAGAGAGCGTTTTAATACAAAATTTCACGAGATTGTCAACAAAAGCGACGAATTAATTATTTTTGTTTTAGTAACGAACAGTATTTGGAAATAATCAATTCGGTTAAAAGTGCAATAGAAGCCGAAAAACTACTTTACAATACCGGCACTTGAAGCGATGTGATTTGCGTTTGGTAAGTGTCGTCGTGAAATTGATCACTCTATCTTCAAGTGAGACAACAATTAAATATTACGTGACCAACGATGAGATGTTCGATATTTAAAAAAAAGACGGGTTGCACTCTGGAAGTGCCGGCAGAAGTGAAAACTTGATTATTAACGTTGAGCATGTTTGATATTTTGGAATGGTTAGGGAATAATTTTGCACCAATTGCTTTATCAGTATAAAAGTACTATCATTTATGTGGTAGAATACAATATTCATTTATTGCGCTATCGTACACAAACATGACAATTTATATTACATTAAAAATTTAACACTTTAAAACTATTACAATTATTTCTGTCACCATCCATGGATGTGCGTGGCACGCTGTAACATACACGAACATTCGCGCAAGCGCCCTGCGCTGCCTAAACGAAACAGTAGGCCCAGGCATACATTTTCGCCGCGCCGTAGAGAGGGGATAGCTGTCTACTCTCCATCCGTCTTACGCTTTTTCGATCAGGTCACGTGTCCTGGCGCGAGTTTAAGATTTTATACCCATTACAGAAAAAGTGCTCAACGCCGCTAAAGAAGTTTTCACTTCAAAAAATGTTGAAAAAGTTAAATGTTAAAACAGCTTAAATACACCCAACCGTTTAAAAAAAAAAAAAAAAATTAAGTTAAGAAAAAATCATAATTAACATACTCACAGGACTTGTCAGTTTTGCATTACGTTATGATTCTTATAAAAAGCTGTAATTTAGTTTGTTTAAAGATGTACTTAAGCTTATTTCTTATTATTTCTATTTTTCATGAAGCTCATTTGGCTGTTGGAAATGGAAGAAAACATCGAATGAGAGAGAGAGAATTTCCACTCTTATGAGCTGGAAACTTTAGCGGTCGTTTGACCGCTGCGAAAGTTCAGGGTCTATTTGTTAGGGAATTCATTTAAAATTGTTGAATATAGGCTAGAAGCGATGATTCATGAAGTAGACGCCCAGTCCCGTTGAGATTCATACATCCCGTCGAGAGCTCGAAAGAATGTCTGATCGAAAATGTTTCCGATGTTAGGCCAATTAGCAGTGAGGATTGGCTGCATACTCTTCAGATAGGTTTTACAATACATGGCTTTGTAGGATAAAAAGTATTTTAAATGGCAAACTTTTTTTTTTTTTTTATTTACCACAAGTTAGCCCTTGACTGCATCTCACCTGATGGCAAGTGATGCGGTCTAAGATGGTAGCGGGCTAACCTGTTAGGGGTATGGTAAACTCATACTCCTAATTGGTTTCTACACAACATCGTGCCGGAACGCTAAATCGCTTGGCGACACGTCTTTGCCGGTAGGATGATAACTAGCCACGGCCGAAGCCTCCCACCAGACCAGACTCGAGCCGGGAATCGAACCCAGGACCTCCAACTTTAAAATGCAACAACGCACTCGCTGCGCCACGGAGGTCGTCAAACCTCCACCTTAACAAAGAAGGGGCTGAAAAACATAAAAGATCACTTTTTAATAAAAGATACAAATCGTTTCGTTATTTAGGGTCAGATAAAGATAACTTCCGTTGGGTAGTGTGAGGTGGCAGATTTGTAGCATGAACCATGACGATATTGGTTACTTTAGGGGGAAAAGATACACGAAAGGATAACGAAAAATTACTAGTTTGGTAACATGTTAAAGTTCGTTAAAAATATGTAAATTCATGCAATGAATGTTCATATACCCAAACCCGTACAAACTCGAGTGGAGGTATATTCCACCCTATCGCTACTTTAGCGGTAAATATAAATAATAATGCGAAAGTGAAGTCAAGCGTCAGGGGTATGAATGAAGTGTTTAAACCTAATTGACCATTTTACGAACAAATGGCCAAGTTAATGTATGGGTTATACAATAATGATAAGGGCAGAATTGAGAAACTATCTCGCTAGGCAGCTAGGTTGAGGTAGCGTAGGTTCCCGTATCCAGTCCCGAGGGTGCCACAACGGGGAGGTTATACCATAAAACCACAAAATGGAAAGTCGGATTACCAAAAACAACTACCCGGGCGGGTCCCCGAAAGGGGGAATCCCGTGGTGTGTTGGGAGATGCTCAGTTGCTGCAATGCGATGCCGTGGTCGTTTTTGAGCAGTGCGACGACACGGTAGGCAGCGGCAGACGGAGCCGTGCTTCGTCTCTCAAACTTCAACACAAGCGTAGGACGGTTATGGAGGGGGCGAAGAGGCCACGTCTCGCAGAGGGCAATACGTTGTCCTCCGACGAAGAAATGCCGGTCGCCTCTTTGCCCACTAGGGGCAGCGACAGGCTGCCGAGAGAGGAAAGAGAGGCCCTCAAGAAGGCCAGGAAGGAGGAGCTCCGCAATCAGGCGAACCACGACGGGATTGGATTTGACGGGATCTCTGAGCGACGATTCAGATATAGAAGGAAAGCGTAGGTCACTGGCAATATGGTGTTATATGCTCGCTCGTCGGTTTTCACGGTGCTCTGAGGATGTTAAAGTTACGTTGTTTAAAGCTTATTGTATGAATTTGTATATCACAATTATGGATCAAATGCACCAAAAGATCCTTTAACAAAAGATCGTATAACAATTTCGAAGTATTGCAGTGTGTTGGACATGTTGGCCGACGCTGGTGTCCCCGACTATTGCACCATAATTAGGAATAGAATTGCAGGTTTCTGGGAAATCGTCCGCAATTCTCATAACTAACTTATCAAAGTCGTCGCTCAGGTGTCCCCTGACAATGTATTTTATAAACACTGGCTTAAAATAAATTTTATTTCGGAATTTACCCACACTCATCTAGGTCTATCCAACTGGGGCTGGATCATGTTAGGTGACGTGTCATTTTTGAATTACCCCAACCGCTGCCCGCTCGTTCCTTCAGTGATAAGATGGAAACCAAAATAGTGCACGTACTACTTTTAGAGAGCGTTTTGATACAAAATTTCAAGAGCTATTGTCAACAAAAGCATCGAATTATTTTTGTTTTAGTAACGAACAGTATTTGGAAATAATCAATTCGGTTAAAAGTGCAATAGAAGCCGAAAAACTACTATACAATACCGGCACTTGAAGCGATGTGATTTGCGTTTGGTAAGTGGCATCGTGAAATTGATCACTCTATCTTCAAGTGAGACAACAATTAAATATTACGTGACCAACGTTGCTGCTGGTTGGCTGTTGGACATGGAAGAAAACATCGAATGAGAGAGAGAGAATTTCCACTCTTATGAGCTGGAAACTTTAGCGGTCGTTTGACCGCTGCGAAAGTTCAGGGTCAATTAGTTATTATGGGAATTCGTTTAAAATTGTTGAATATAGGCTAGGCGCGATGATTCATCAAGTAGACGCCCAGTCCCGTCGAGATTCATCAATCCCGTTGAGAGCTCTAAAGAATCTCTGATCGAAAATGTTTCCGATGTTAGGCCAATTAGCAGTGAGGATTGGCTGCATACTCTTCAGATGAGTAATACAGGGCTTTGTAGGATGAAAAGTATTTTAAATGGTAACCTTAACGAAGAAGAGGCTGAAAAACATAAAAGATCACTTTTTAATAAAAGATACAAATCGTTTCGTTATTTAGGGTCAGATAAAGATAACTTCCGTTGGGTAGTGTGAGGTGGCAGATTTGTAGCATGAACCATGACGATATTGGTTACTTTAGGGGGAAAAGATACACGAAAGGATAACGAAAAATTACTAGTTTGGTAACATGTTAAAGTTCGTTAAAAATATGTAAATTCATGCAATGAATGTTCATATACCCAAACCCGTACAAACTCGAGTGGAGGTATATTCCACCCTATCGCTACTTTAGCGGTAAATATAAATAATAATGCGAAAGTAAAGTCAAGACCATTTTACGAACAAATGGCCAACATAATGTTTGGGTTATACAATAATGATAAGGGCAGAAGTGAGAAACTATCTCGCTAGGCAGCTAGGTTGAGGTAGCGTAGGTTCCCGTATCCAGTCCCGAGGGTGCCACAACGGGGAGGTTATCCCATAAAATCACAAAATGGAAAGTCGCATTACCAAAACTACCCGGGCGAGTCCCCGAAAGGGGGAATCCCGTGGTGCGTCGGAGACGGCGCATCGGCCCCACGTATACGGGGGGGGGGCCATAATCCGCAACCAGGCAGGAAGGGAGGAGCTGTTGGGAGATGCTCAGTTGCTGCAATGCCGTGGTCGTGTTGGAGCGGTGCGACGACACGGTATGCAATGGAAGACGGAGCCGTGCTTCGTCTCTCAAACGAGAGACGTCGGATGGCTCTGCTTCCGATGGCAGCGTTGTGGCCATGGAGAGCTGCAGATCCCGGTCGGGGTCTGAGTGCTCTGCGGCCACAAGCGTAGGACGGTTATGGAGGGGGCGAAGAGGCCACGTCTCACAGAGGGCAATACGTTGTCCTCCGATGAAGAAATGCCGGCCGCATCTTCGCCCACTAGGAGCAGCGACAGGCTGCCGAGAAGGGAAAGAGAGGCCCTAAAGAAGGCCAGGAAGGAGGAGCTCCGCAGTCAGGCGGAGCAAGACCTTTTGAGGTCCTCCTTAGCGGCGGCATATCGCCGCGAAGCGCACCTACCTCTCCGCTGAGCGGGAGCTTGGGCCGCCGACATCTCGTTCGTCGACCCAAGTTCAGAGGCGAGTGTTCGACGATGTGGCGATCATTAACACGGTCGCCAAGAAATCGTCGAACTTGAAGGGAACGCTGGTCGCAGCGCAGCTCAACGCAGCCTCAAGGACGCTACGGCCTCTAATAATGATGAATTAAGAAATCAGTTAATCGGAGAAGGCAGCAACTCAGAAGACGTACAGGAATACTTTAACAAAAATTTTATTTTAGAAAAACTGAAACAAGAGATAGGAAGAAAACCGTAAGAGATGTCAACGACAAAATAAAAATAATCAGACTTCACCGGAAGCAAAAGTATTAGCTCTCTTAACAAAATTTCATTTGATAAAAACATTTCTTCGAAAGAAAACTAATTTTATTTAAAAAGCTTCATGACTTGTCTCTAATTATCATTCCCTCACTTTGTTTTTTTTAATGTCCTCATAACTTTCATAAAACGCTTATATTTTTTGGGACCACCACATAGTTAATGTCTAGTAATATTAGTACTATCACACAAAATAAATAATTTCAATTTTTTTTGTTTAAGGTAGACGAATTATATATAAAAGAAGTGATCGCGATGCCTTTATTTGGTCATGTTTGTGTATGTATGTTTAGTAAGTAAGGTAAATTATGTACTTATGCATGCAAAATTGTATGACTAAATAAAAAACGTTTTCTTTCTTTCAAAAGAATTATCAAAATTAATAAAGGATTCGGAAAACAGTGCAACGACTTCAGAAAAAGCCTCAGTGGGGAAAATAATAATTAACTTAAACCAGATTTATTGAAGTGGAAAGAGCTCAACGCTATATATTTAAATCTATGTACTTTAAATCAAATAAATATCCAACTGACTCGTTGTATGAAATCAGTAACGTTCTTACTGTAAGACAACTTTATATCTTTCATGTAATTCTAAAACTGCATGAAACCATACGTGTCGATCCATTTATAATTAATAAAAGAACTAAAAATACTGTCGTCCCAGTAGTTATCACAAAACGGCTTTTGCTAATAAACAATGTAATATGTGAACAAATAAAGTTTCATTTCATTCAAAAAAAAAAAAAAAATTGAAGAACATAAAAAACTACTTTACTGACTTAAGACTTTTTTTTCAATCGCAGTTCAGTTTCTTAGCAATCCGCAGTCAACATACTGCGTGCCAGAGCCAACCTCCAACCCCGATTGGATTAAATATGTACAACCAATAATATTTGTTAACGCATTTATGTTAAGTCTAATTAGTCCCCCTATTGGAGAGAATTTTACCAATTTAATTAAACGGAACACCATTTCGGGTTGTGCAGCAGTTCAGGTATCTTGGACACGTTTTGACGGGATCTCTGAGCGACGATTTAGATATAGAACGAGAGCGCAGGTCACTGGCAATACGGGTCACGGTTCTCTGAAGATGTTAAAGTTACGTTGTTTAAAGCTTATTGTATGAATTTGTATATCATAATTATGGATCAAACACACCAAAAGATTCTTTAACATTCTTAGGGTACAGTATAACAATTTCGAAGTCGGACACATTCGATGACGCTGGTGTCCCTGACTATTACTCCATAATTAGGAATACAATTGCAGGTTTCTAGGAAATCGTCCACAATTCTCATAACAAAATTATCAAAGTCGTCGGTCAGGTATCCCCTGACAATGTATTTTATAAGCACTGGCTTAGGGTACACCACACCACTAACGAAATATGGAATCATTTTTAAATTATTTCATTATTATTATATTTTAACTCCATTTCATTTTATTTATTTTTGTGTCGTATTGTTTTGGTTTTGTTATAGCTAGGTGTAGGATAGGTCCTATACACCTATCAGCGTCTCGACCTTTCTGTCCCCCATACCCCCAGGATGCACGGCCTCCGAACGCCGATGAAGGTGCGGAAGAGCCTCGGAAAAATTACGAATCGCATGCTATAACAGCACAGATAGCCAGCTGGAAGGCTTTCTATGAGCGTCAGGACAAGGATGGGATGGGACGGGAGATACAGGGTCATAGGTAGAACCGCAGTTAGAAGAGAGGATCTCCCACTCATACAAAACGGTAAAAGAGACCCAGTTTTGTGTAAATCAATTAATTTCGTTAGGGGGAGGAAATTTTTATTATTTTGCAAGTTTCTCTTGCTCAGTTTTGGACTTGTCGTCTGATTGATTGCCCGAGCGCTAAAGATAGTATTTACAGGCCACGCCCACCGATATTGTAACTCGACGTCTGATTGGTCGAGTCGGTGGGCAATAGAGACGAAATTGAAATAAATAGCGGCCTCTCGTTGCTCGGGGCAACAAAGTCAAGAGTGTTCGACCGGCATCCATCCCGAACGGATGCCTCGCTACACGCTCCTCGCCCCGATACGTTATTGTGAAGTGAGTCAGAGCAGTGCTACGTTGTGTAGAGTTAGTGCAGTGTAGTGCTAGGGTCTAGGATCCAAGGGAGTACACTAGTATTTATTTAGCATAGCGACACACCCTCGTCACCTACAGGCGAGGCCCCATTAGGGCCACCCAACTAGGCACTCATCTCCCTGCCCCGGCAGGGAGGCCACCCGTTGTTACGAGCGCCGCTATGGCGCTCGCTAGCGCCGACGTAGATTTGGAGGCCTTCCTCAAGGACCTCCAAAGAAACCACGGGGAGTATTACTCCCGATTCAGGAAAGCGGCTGTACCGGTGGTCTTCGCCGACAGCCCCGCGTCCCCGGCTCCCTCAGAGCCAATGGTCGTAGCGGCTCCCTCAGAGCCCGCTAGGCCAAAACCGACGGCGGAGAAAGGGTCCGTCGCTACAAACGTAGCGAGGGAATCATCCGCCTCTCCTGCACCCTCCGATGCCGATGACGGCTTCACCGTCGTAGGCACAGAGAAAAGGAAGCTTAAAGCTTCAAAAGTTAATGTGCCTAAAAAGGCTATTAGGGAAGCCCCTGTCAGGGCTAAGATAAACGAGGACGAGGTCATGTCCGGTCCGGAGGACTCCCCTATGGAGGAACCCCGCAAAGAAAAAGTACCCTCGTTATTTATCCGCGATAAGCTAGCGTGGATGAACATCATCCCTAGGTTAGAGTCCCAGGGCTTCACCCTCCCGACGGCGCGGTCTACCGCAATCGGTATTCGAGTCCAATGCGGCTCCTCCGACGACCATCGTCGGCTTACATCGATGCTCAGGGAGCACAACGTGGCGTACCACACGTACGTCCTTAAAGACGAACGCGTACTCCGCGTCGTCATTAAAGGTCTCCCCAAGGAGATCAGCGCCGATGATATTAAAGCCGACCTTCAGTCGCAAAAATTACCCATCCTGGAGGTACACAGGATGTACAATCACCGAACCAAGGCCAAGTTAGACATGGTCTTGGCAATTTTAGATCTCACCCCAGAAGGAAAAGAGATCTACAACATCAAGTCAATATGTTACCTCTCCGGCCTCACCGTTGAGAGGCCCAACAATAGGGGCAAGGTCGGCCAGTGCCACCGATGCCAACTGTATGGCCACTGCGAGGACTCACGTTGTTAAGCTCGAAAGAGCCCAAAGATCAGTACTTAAAACTATGCTAAACAAACCTTACAGGTATCCCACGGACAGGCTTTATCGGGAGAGCAAAGTACTTACCGTGCGTCAACTATATATTTTACAATTAGTCCTTAAGGTTCACCGGTCAGTAATATCCTCAAATGAATATAAAAGGTTGCTCAATCGTCGGGTTTTCAAGATCCCCTTGCCAACAATTAAAACTTGTTTTGCTAGACGTTTCAGTCCTTATGTGGAATTATTCATTTACAATCGGGTGGTAAACGTATGTAACATTAAGCATTGTTCCGTAAGGCTAAGTTCATATGGCCGCGCGGTACCGCGCGGAACTACGAACCGCGCGGCACAAGATCAATATAAACGATAATTATCGTCTACATTACCGCGCGGTACCGCACGCCAACGCGCGGCGCGCTCTGACCCGCGCGCAAGATCTAGAACCGCGCGCTGCCGCGCGGCACAAGTATTTCAAACCTGTATCGACCTGTTCAGTTGATCCGCGCGCCTTGAGACGGAAAGACACATAGATCGATGCAATGAGTACCGAAGATGACATTGTGCCTATCGATTTGCTTATCGACGAAATCGAAAAAAGAGATGCGATTTGGAATCTTAACTCTAAGGATTATTCAAATAAAATATTAAAAAGAAGGTCTTGGGAAGAACTAGTTTTAATTTTTTGCAAAAATGATGATTCCGAAGAAAAAAAGAAAAATTTGGGTAAGTTTTTTTTTAATTAGTTTTATTTATTTAAAATAAGTTTTATAAAATCATAGGTAGGTACCTATTACACCATTTTATCTTGCCAATCTAATTTACCTTCAGTAACAAAATAATTTGTGAATTTAGTTCGAATATTATCTACTTCATGGATTGCTCGTCCACTGTTAGTTGGATTCACATTAGGTAATGGCGCTGGATTGATCATATCATCCTGATTTATACCATCTCTCATCCTTACCAAGTTATGTAAAACACAAATAGCTTTGACGATATCAACAGCAAAATCTATCTTCACGTCTATTGGCCGGTGTAAGATACGCCACTTGTTACACATTATGCCAAATGTACATTCGACATACCTTCGTGCTAAAGAAAGGCGGTAGTTAAATATATTTTTTTCTTTTGACAACATTTTACCACCATAGGGTCTCATCAAATTTTTAGTCATAGCGAAAGCCTCGTCAGCTACAATTACGTATGGTAGTTTAAATGCATCGCTCTCATTATTTGTGATAGATCTAGGCTCTGGTAAGTTCAACGAATTTTCTGAGAGTTTTTTGAATAATGACGTTTCCTTGAAAACACCCGAATCACTGTCTTTTCCGTAAGCTCCAACGTCTATCCATATGAAGCAATAGTTAGCATCACATAAAGCCATTAAAACTAATGAGAAAAAGTGTTTGTAATTGTAATACATTGATCCTGATTCTGGTGGCTGTATTAAACGAACGTGTTTGCCGTCCAACGCTCCAACACAATTTGGAAAATATGCTTTATTTTCAAATTGTATAGATATTTGTGTCCAGATTTCTTTTGTTGGTGGACTCATGACCAAAGTTTTTAAATTTCTCCATAAAACTTGGCACACTTGCTTAATTATACCCGATATCGTAGACTTGCCAATTTTATAACCATATTGTAACTCTGCAAATGAAGAACCAGTTGCTAGGTACCTGTAACATAATAGTTATTTAAGATACACGTGCATAAAGTAGATCTTTACCGAATAAGTGCTACAGTGAAAACACAAGCATAGCGAGTGTTTACAGTGTGGCACGCGAGCATAAAGTGCATATGCTCACGTGCCACGATAAATATTCCATTTCTATTCCTACTCCTATTCCTCGTCAAATTCCTATTCCCATACCTATTCCTACCCCTACTTACTCCTATGCCTACTCCTATTCCTATTCCTAATTCTATGTCTATGTCTATTTCTTTTAAGTAAATCTTTACTGAATAAGTGCTACAAAGAAAACACATTCATAGCGAGTGTTTACAGTGTGGCACGTGAGCATAAAGTGCACAAAGTACAATTTGCATAAAGTAGGTCATAAGGACTCTTTATGCACCCGTATCGTACAACATTTTTCAATAGTTTTGCAATGAAAACTAATAATTAATTATTTACTTTCTAGGATCGATTTTGCAAAAAAAATGGAAAAATTTACGAGATGCCTATGTAAAAGAACTTAAGAAAACAAAACATTTGAAGTCCGGTTCCTCAGCATCAACACCATCTTCATTTGCGTATTTCCAAAGATTGTCATTTCTTAAACAAGTTGTCCAGAAACGAAAAACTGACAACAGCCTTGATGTTGCGGAAGTTACAGAGAATCCTGATTTGGATAGTGCAGTTAACAGCAGCGGCGTTCAAGCTTCAACAGAAAATGTGCTCCGGAAAAAATTCAAACTTCACCCTGCCGATGAACATTTTGCAAATCTTTTACAACAAAGCATAAATACTCGAAATAATAATGCAGCAGAAAAGAAAGATGACGATGAAGATAAATTATTTTGTCTTTCATTGGTTAGGGAAATAAAAAAAGTTCCTGAAAACCGGCGTTTAAAACTGAAAATTGAAATTTATAATTTATTAGAACGATACCAAGCTACACGAGCACAGCCACTTGAAGATTTTAACTACCCGTCTACTTCATATAGCTCACAACGACCACCCAGAAACTATCATGCTTCATTTCAAAGTTCTCAATATAGCAACCCAATGCAGTACTCTGATAGAGAATCAACACAATATGGCTATACAACTAGTTCATACACTTCACCTCCCACAAGTTCATCGCAAGTAACATCACCCCCGGGTGATGTTACTTGTGACCCGTCATACGAAGATTCTCAAGAATTAGATCTGTTCAATTAAACTAAAAGTTAATTTGCCAAGAAGCCTCGCTCATAATTTCTTATTTTTTATAATTTTTACTGTGATTATGATTAATAAACAGTTAACTTACCGCAATGTTACAATGAGTTTTTCTTTTGGTGATATGCAATATCTTACAGCATTTTCACTGGATTTTAAATCATTTTCAATGAAATCGTATAAAAAATCAAAGGTTGCAACTGACATACGGAAATAATTAAAAAATTTTTCTTCATGTAACCTCAACTCAGGGTATAAGGTGACAAACAGGCTTGAAGAAAGTCTGTCACTTAATATTGGATGCACCCAGTATCGCCTTTGTCGTCTTCTGCGACGTCTCAGTCTTCTATATAAAATCCACAAGCAAATTGCCTCCTCCACGTCCATTGTATATCAATGTTAATGCCAGACTGGCGCTCGTATATACCCTGTCATGTGAACTCTAAAGGCGTGTCCAAACATAGCGCGGCAATCGTGAGCGGCATGCCGCGCGCGATTTCCGCGCTGTGTTTGGACGGCCGCCGCGCACGAATGCCGCGTGTTGCTGCCGCGCGCGAACGAGGTTGCCGCGCGCGTAGTGTTCGTTCGTCAGTGAAGGTGTGTGGACGTAAACGATGGATAACGAAACGGCAATTCGACTTATTGAAATATATGGTTCATTTAATGCATTATGGGACACCAGGCGCAAAGAATATCATAACAATAATTTAAGAGAAGACATGTGGGATGAAATCGCAAAAAATTTCGAGCAACCGAAAGCAGTTCTAAAAACCAAAATGAAAAGTCTTTTAAGCTCATACAGAAGGGAGAGAAACAGAGAAAAAACGAGTAACATTACTGGTTCGGGTAAGTTTAATCTTTTATTTAATGATATTGATGAAATGACAATAAGTACTCCTACAGCAAACAATAACAAAATGAAGTACTTGTAACAAAAGATTCTATTCTACTTACATATAGGTATCTAAGTTAAATGTATACTGTGGTATATGTAGTTCTTGGAATTTACGTAACCGAGTGAGCTTTATTTGTGGTTACGTCGTGTACATGTATAATTGTGTAAGTGTGCGTGCCTGTCGGAGCCTAGGTGAGAGCGGTCAGGCGCATGCATTGCGCTCGCTCACATAATGATAGTAATATGGTTCGTACGCAGTTCGCACGTTTGTAATGCTCAACTAAGTATAGTACGTTTTTTCATGCACGACCCAAAATATAAATAAATATGGCAAACCGATTGAGTTTGACATTTCTTAGAGCGCAAAATCATTGAATGAATGTTTTTAATAAATCAATGAATTAATGCAATTACGTAGATTGAATAATTTTCGAAATACGTATAATCATTATCGAAATATTTTGGTTAAAATATGTGACCGTTGTAAAATATGTTTAACGGTCTGATCAGCTGGTAAACTAGACTGATGGTCGTGAGTTTATACACACATGTTTAGGAAAGTATTTCTCACAAGCAGATGGATATAACAGAATTGACACTTTTATTGTTACAGATAGAAACAAGGCCTACAAGTCTAAATGGTTTGCCTACGAATCTTTCCACTTTTTGCATGATAGGGGTAATCCTATTGACACAGTGGTAAGTACGCTAATTTCATACATACATTCATGTATAACCATACTAATATAATATTATAAATGCGAAAGTGTGTTTGTTGGTTTGTCCTTCAATCACGCCGCAACAGAGTTACGGATCGACGTGATTTTTTGCATAGGTATAGCTGAGGACCTGGAGAGTGACATAGGCTACTTTTTATCCCGGAAAATCAAAGAGTTCCCGAGGGATTTTAAAAAATAAATTCACGCGGACGAAGTCGCGGGCGTCATCTAGTTTCTCATAACGTAATTATTTAATATCTATCTTGCCAAATAATCGACCCGTTTGCCATAAAATGTTCTGCCAAAAAATTACGAATATCGGTTGGAGTGCCACCTATACATTCGTTCGGTGTTAAAGTAACTGATTCATTCATTGAGTTATTAGAGGTTGTTATTGAAGAGCTGTTTCGAAGAAAATTATGCAAGTGAACAGCAGCTAGAACTACCTTTTTAGCTGATGTTGGGTTTAACATAATTGCATTTCTCAGTACTCTAAATTTAGACGCCAAAATACCAAAAGCATTTTCAACTACTCTACGTGCTCTCGATAGTCTGTAGTTAAAAATCCGTTCTTTAGACCCTTTTGAATGAATTCCTGCAAAAGGTGTCAACATATATTTAGTTAAAGCAAAAGCTTGATCTCCTAATATGACATAGGGTACTTTTGTTGTGTAGGGTATATTTAAAATTTCTGGTGCTGGTACATTAAGTTGATTATTTTCTAACTTTCGGTACAATTCACAATGTTTAAAAACGCCTCCATCTGATATTCGACCTTGACTTCCAACGTTAACGTACATAAAATTGTAATTTGAGTCTACTAATGCTAAAAGTACAATACTAAAATATTTTTTATAATTGTAATACTCGGTGCCGCTTCTAAAAGGAGCCTGAATAGTTATATGTTTTCCGTCCAAAGCACCGATGACATGTGGGAAATTCCATTTTTCCTCGAATTCTTTAGAGACTATCTTCCAATCTTGTTCCGATACTGGTAACTGAAAAATATAAAGTTCACATTAAAAAAATGCGAAATTTATCTTGTATTGTAAATGTATAATAACACGGGTGGGGGTGGGTAACCTCAAAGAATCGCGTGGAAATCTAACTACGACATTCTACGACAGATATAAATGAAAACAGTCGGACATCATACGAAAGCATTTTAGTCCTAGCTGAAACGGAGACACTTCTTAAATCCCAAAGACTATACCTATATTCTACAAACACAACTAAACATCGTTGTTTTGATTACAGGATTGTGGCTCATCGTCGCAGTCACATAATACAGAACAAGGAGCTACAGAACAAGGCGCTACAGAACAAGGCGCTACAGAACAAAGCGCTACAGAACAAGGCACTTCAGAACAAGGCGCTACAGAACAAAGCGCTACAGAACAAGGCACTTCAGAACTAAATACGACTAACATGAATACTGCATCTACGATTCCAACTAAAAGGAAGCCAACAAAGAGAACACACGAAGATCCGGAGTATGATGCCGAGAATAAAATGTTAGAAGATGCATTGGAAGAAATGCGAAAACAAAGCGATAACAGCAACGATTTATACGTTGCTTTTGGCATGCACGTAGCGGCAGAGTTGAGAAAATACGATCCCATAACCTTAGCAAGAGTAAAACATTCCATAAATACTATAATATTTGACGCTGATATGGCATGTATAAACCAACTCAATCAGTCTACAATTCAAGAAAACGATGAAAGAAGACCAGGTTATTTTACTACACGTTATACCGATATCTCCAATACGGCATCCTCTAGTGACTCTAGTATGGGATCCGGACTTACACAATTGATTAACGATTTGAATACTGAGAATAGTTTATAATTAAATAGTGATTGTTTCATTTTTATTGTCTGCACATTAAACATGCACATATTTATGATTGATTAAAAACTTAATAAAAATAATGTAAGTAATAAAGTTGTTCTTTTTTACCTTTATCACATCCTTCAGAGCTTTCACTAGGGCATCGCACACCTCTGGGACTATTTTTGAGATTGTTTGCTTTGACACGTGAAATATATATTGTAGACTAGTATATGAGTCTCCTGTGGCCAAATATCGCAAAGTTATTGCGAGTCTCTCTTTCGTCGTTATTGCTACACGCCAGTGTGTATCAGTTTTTTTAATAAATAGTTCCACCAGTGTATGTATATGTTCAAATTCTTCCAAGGTCAATCTTAAAAACTGTGTTGTTCGATAGTGGATTTCATAATTAATCACTTTCAAATTCTTTACCCTCTGTTGGAAAAGTGGTCGTATCCAGCATTGCCTTGTTTTTTTCAGTCTCTTCCTTCTGCGTAATTTTCGAATAATAAGTAGAGCTACAACACACGCGGCCGCTTTCATTTTGGATCGAATGCAAACTGAGAGCACAGCGTGTCTAGGACATGCCGCGCAGTATTGCCGCGCACACATTTCTGGGATGTCTACACTAGTCGCGCATCAGAGCTGTGTCTCGCGATTGCCGCGTGTTGCTGCCGCGCACTCGCAGCGCTATGTTTGGACACGCCTTAACATCGCGCGGCGGCGCGCGGTGCCGCGCGGCCATATGAACTTAGCCTAAGGCAAGCCAAATTAATTGTGGGAAAATGGCTCGCTTCCTTAAACTACAAGGAAACGGAGGAGCTTTTCTTACATTTAACATAACGAGAACGGGCGTTCTCTTTGATACATGTTATTGGGATATATATCAACATTTTTTTTTTTTTTGCAACAAAACATAGTATTGTATCATTTAACTTTTAAAGCGATGTAAGGTACCCACGAGACAGGATTACCTAGTGTGGGTACCATCGGAATATGTAAAACTGTAACTGTGTTTTTGGTGAAATAAATATAATATATAATAAATATTTTTTATTTTATTTTTTATTCCGCGAGGAATTGTTATGCTCGCCCCAGGTGCGTCAAGTGCCTGGGAGACCACAGCACTTCCGAGTGCGACAGAAAGGACCCGACCGTGGACGAGCCCCCTAGTTGTGTGTTGTGCATGACTCAAGGGCATCCCGCGAACTATCGCGGCTGCCCTCGTGCCCCGCGCTTCAAGAAGCGAAGGGTCCCGCCCGCGGCTCGGAAACCTGCAGCCAAACCCGCACAGAGGTTTGTACCAGCGCCGGTACCCGCTACCAACGCCTTGGCCAAACCCCTGTAGGGAGCGCAACCCGTCGCCTTAGCACCGGCGGCCCCTCCGGCCCCTAAGCCCGCCCCCGCTAGCGCACCTTCCGTGCCCGCCCCCCAGTCCTCGCCGATGGACTTCATGAGATACCTCATGAAGGAAATTGACCTTGACGAAGTAGTCAGCTTCACAGCTGAATCTAAAATAGATTTAATGTCGGCGATGGGCAACCACGTCGTCTTATTAAAGCAAGTCTAGGCTCTCCAAAAAACAATTCAATAATGGGTAGCACAATTAAGAGCAGATTAAAACCTCACTCCCTGGCTGTCACGTTCTTCAACGCATGCGGCCTTACCGATCAGATACAAGAAGTCCGCGAATTTGTTAAAGTACATCAAACAGATATTTTACTAGTGCAAGAGACCTTCTTAAAACCTAGTATTCGCGACTCGAAAATAGCTAATTTTCAATTAATAAGAAACGACAGAGTCACCAACCGTTTAGGTGGCACTGCGATATATTACAAAAGGTCTCTTCATTGCGTCCCTCTCGATCCTCCCACGCTCACCAACATGGAAGTCTCTATTTGTCAGGTGGGTATGACCGGCCATCCGCCGATCATACTAGCATCCGTTTATCTCTCGCCAAGTAAAACGTTTTTAGAGAGCGACCTACTCACTGGGCTCTTACCGTCAAAACAAAAATAAATTGCGAATAGCTAAATTCGGGGCTATTTCCATTTTATAAATCTCAAATAACATTTCGTTCTTTCAGATTATGAATATAGCGACGATGCTTTGCTACTCGAGGAACGAACATGTAAAGTGGATGTCAGGCCCAGCTGTTCACATGACCCGGTTCCTGAAATAATGTCACTGGAAGGTACAGAACCTGAACCATTGACGACACAAGATGTCTTTTGTTAGATGCAGATTTGCCTATAGATGCCGAAGCAACTACAGAATCCCAGCCAGCCACCGAAGAAGCCAGTCTTGATGCCGATGTCTTAGAATTATTAGGCGAAGAACCAGAACCAGAGACAGCACTTGGTAAAACTATCCATGGAGACGTCCGCAGCTAGATGGCTTGATATTATTAAAAAAGGTTTAAATAAAGAAACCAAAGAAAAAGTGGCTAAAGATTACCCGATACCAGGCAATTGCGAGCTGTTAGTACCTCCCATTTTGAATCCAGAGACTAAAGCAGCCCTTTTTTTTTTTTTTTTTTAACGTGGGTAATCCTCATGGATACTCCGCGTCCGAGGAGACGCGGCAGTTATGTCAGACTCTTACTGACTAAACCCCCACGGTGTATATCCTTTCCCGCCGCCTGGTGGCCGGGTCACGGGTTTCGCTCGCGCACACAACCGCAACCAGGCCGGCAGAGTCCGTCCTTAGGACGGTGCCAACTCGGGGGCAATATCAGATGCCCCCCAATTGAACGCCATAAGACGCACCAGGACCACAGGGTGCGTCTTCCAGCTCGAGGACCTAACTCCTGGGTGTTGGACAGATCCTCGTATCCAACGCCCGGAGGTGCTACTCTCAAGGGGGTAGGCGGTGGTGAAGCGCGAGCCGCCTGCGCCCGACACGTCTGCGACGGATCGGCTGAGAGTCCACGTCGTCCTCTCTCAGCCGTTCCGCCGCCTCCTTCCGCGAGATCACGTCCTCGCAGAAGGAGACCATCGCCTGCCAAGACCTCTCACTGCCAGCCATGGCCGAAACCACGATCGGCAGGGAGAGGTCCCCCCCGACTACAGAAGTGAGTGCCGCACGCTGCTGAGACCAACTGGGGCACTCAGCCAGCGTGTGCTGCGCTGTATCGATAGCGCAGCCGCACTCATGGCATTCTTCAGTGGGCTCTCTACGTGCCACCTTGAACAGGAACCTCCCGAAACAGCCGTGTCCGGAAAGCACCTGCGCAAGGTGAAAGGTCATCTGCCCGTGCCGCCTCTCCGCCCACTGACGGAGGACGGGGCGAATCGCCTCTATGGTCCTGAGACCGGCACTCGGTGACTCGAGTCTGACCTGCCACTGGCGGTAGAGCTCGGTCTGCGCCGAGCGCCGCCATCCAGCCACCATCTCCGGGGAAGGGTGGTCGCCCAGCGTCCGAACTTCCACCCTTTGCCAGTACACGTGCGCCAGCACCTCCGCCTCCAGATCCCACGGAGGACAACCCGCTAAGGCGCAGGCTGCCTCGCACGAGATGGAGCGGTAGGCTCTGACCACTCTGGCCGCCATGACTCGCTGCGGTCTCCGCAGCAGTCTCCTACTACGAGCGGACAGATCGTCCGCCCATATGGGCGCCCCATACAGGGCCATCGACTTCACCGCCCCGGTGTACAGTCGACGGCAGCCCACTCCGGGCCCACCCGAGTTCGGGAGCAAGCGACTCAGCGCGCCGGCAGCCCCAATCAGTTTGGGGGCCAGGCGCCGGAAGTGCTCCTCGAATTTCCACCGCGCGTCGACGATGAGTCCCAAGTACTTCATCGACGACTTGATCGCGATGGAAACCCCTCCGACCACTAGGTCGGCTCCGGCGTCAGGTGCCATCCGCGGCCTGTGAAAACACAGGGCCTCGGACTTTTCGAGGGCAACCTCCAACCCCAGCCGGCGTATGCGCGCCACTACTTGGGCCACCCCAGCAGTGGCTCTGACGCGCGCCTCCCTGAACGTGCGGCCCCTGGCCGTAACGAGGGTGTCGTCTGCGTAACAAGTTACGTCGACGCCCCTCGGATTACCGCCCCGCAGCACCCAGTCGTAGCCGATGTTCCACAGGAGCGGTCCGAGGACCGATCCCTGTGGGACACCGCACGACACTTCCCAGCGGACCAACTGGCCGCCGGCCGGGAAGCTCACGGCCCTCTCTGAGAGGTAAGCCGCTACGATACGCCGCAGATAGCCGGGCATCGCGTGGTAGCGAAGCGCTTCCACAATGCACGGCCATGGCAGGGTGTTGAACGCGTTGGCGATATCTAGAGACACCGCCAAGCTCACCCCGCCGCTGGCGACCGCATCCTCCACAAGTTCCCTCACCCGCGCTATCGCGTCGACTGTGGACCTGCCCCGCCGGAACCCAAACTGTACGTCGCTGAGATCCGGCCCCACCTGCTCGAGGTGCCCTACAATACGAGCGGCGATGACCCGCTCGAACAGCTTACTCACCTCGTCTAAAAGCACTATAGGCCGATAGGCCGAGGGTGAGTCAGCCGGGCGCCCCTCCTTCTGCAGAAGGACCAGCTTGCCAGTCTTCCATGCGACTGGAAACCGGCCCTGCCGCAGACAGGCGTCGAAGAGCGCCCTGACGCGAGTCTCCAGCGGGCCCAGGGCCAGAACCAAGGCCCGACCGGGGACTCCATCAGGGCCCGGCGCGACGTTCTTCGCCCGGAGCCGCAGCAGTGCCGCCCTCAATTCACCCTCGGTGATTGCAGGCGCGTCCTCAGACGACGCACCTCCAGCACCGGTGGCGGGCGGCGCCATGCTCGGCGGCTCCACCGCGGCCCTCCTCGGGAAGAGAGCTCCCACCACCGACTCCAGCCGCTCCGGCTGGAGCGACTCGGTCAGCGGCGGGGCCCTCGGTCGCAGCTTGCGCCTCACCATTTTGTAAGGTCGCCCCCAGGGATCGGCGTCGAGGCTCGCCAGCATCTCCTGCTGCGCCAGCTCCTTCGCCGCCCTGATGGCCACCTTCAGCGCCCACGCGGCGTCCCTATAGGCAACGTACAGGAGCGCTTCCGCGTCCCTGTCTCGCTGGCGCCGTCTCCGACTCCTGGCGTACCGGCGTCTGGCGGCCACGCAAGCCTTGCGCAACAGTGCAATCTCACGAGACCACCAGTACACCGCACACCTGAGAGGTTGACGAGTGACTCTCGGCATGGCCGCGTCGCACACTTGCGACATGGCCCCTCCGAGCCACTCGGCTTCTTCCTCTACCGAGTTGCCGGCTGGTGCCGGCAACCACGCCTGGACCTCCGCTGCCTCCAACAGGGCCTCGCGGTCCAGGCTCTTGAGGGCCCAGCGAGGGCCACACCCCCGTGTGGCCCCGCTCGATCTGCGGATCGTGGCCAGGAGGGAGGAGACCTCGAACCGGATATACCGGTGATCCGAGAGCGTCTCCTCATCCTGCAGAACCTCCCATCCCCGAACGCGGCACGCCAGGGTGGGATCGGCGAACGTAACGTCCACGATCGATCCCCCCTGCCACCGCACGCAAGTCTGAACCGACCCACGGTTCATCACCTGTAGGCCGGTCGAGACCACCCAATCCTCGAGTGCCGCGCCGCGGGCACTGGTCGCCGGGGATCCCCACGCAGTGGACTTTGCATTGAGATCTCCGGCGACCAGCACCCTACACGGGCGACTGCGACCGATCAGGGCCCCGACCTCGAGCAGAAACTGCTCGAACTCGATGAGGGGCCTGTTCGGCGAGAAATACGTCCCGATGACCAGGATGTCCCCCACCCAAGCCGCAACGAATCCCCTGCCCTTCACGACACGCTGGAATGGCGGGGAACTCGTCGCGGATCGGGACGTGATGGCCACCAGGCCGTCCCTATCCCCGACCCATTCGCCCCCCGAGGGGACGTAGTATGGCTCAGCCACAACGCCGACGTTGATCGACCACTCCGCCATGCTCTGGACCAATAGGTCCTGAGCCGCAGCGCAGTGGTTGAGGTTCGCCTGCAGAAAGTGGAGAGCCATAAAACTACCCCACTACCATGGGAACCTCCTTAGACCTCCCACGAGCCTCGGAGCTCGTGGATGGCCGGGCAGACTGCGAGGAGACCCGGGGGCCATCGCCAGTCCTACCCTTCTTCCCTTTGTTTTTGGTGGCGCTGTGCGTCTTGCACGCGCCGCTACCCCCACGGTGATCCGCCGGTCTACCCGCTGCAGCACAGAGGCTGCAGTGTGGCGCGGCAGAGCACCCCCGGGCTTTGTGGCCAGATTTACCGCAGCGGTAGCACGTGTCGCTGCGGTCGATCTCCGCCGAGCAGAGGGCCTTCATGTGCCCGAAGTCCAGGCACCGGTAGCATCGCTGAGGACGCTCACCCAGTGCCTTGACCTGGGCCGACACCCACCCCACCAACAATCTGCCACCATCCACCACCTTCTTGGCGGCTGAGACGGGGCAGCGCAGCCAGACCGTTCCGGGGCCTCCTGCGTTGCGCCGGATCTCTCCGGCCCGCACCTGGTCGACGTCACAGCCGCCGACCTTTGCGACGGCAGCCACGACGTCCTCTTTTGTGACGGAATCGTCCAGGCCCGTTATGCGCATATCCGCGCACTTTACGGGCCTGGAGACTCGGGCCACCTTCTCCCCTACAACTTCTCTCAGCCGATTGGCGAGAGCGTCCGCCTTTTCGGCGCTTGCGGCGCCTGGCAGTTCAAAGATGCGGCCTCCCGTGGCCGCATTTCTGACCCGCAGGCCCGCTATGCCGAGGTCAGTCAGACTTATTTTCTGTCTGGCCTCAGCTATTACACGGGCATAGGTAGCCCCCCCCTCCTCAGCCTCCGGCCGTAGGGTTAACACTACAGCCGAAGACCGCGGAGGACGGAGCTTAGGAAGGGGCGGCTTCGCAGACCCTGCCGCTGCCGGTTTCTTCGGCTGCGGCTGGGGCCGCGGACCGGCCGCCTTCCTGCCCTTCTTCCCCTTCTTCTTCCTGCCGACCGTCTGCCACTGCCCCTCTTTGGGTGCAGCAGGGTCGGCAGGATTCTCCACCACTGGAGCCTTCCCCTTAGGCTCAGCTGGACGCTTCGCCGCCGCAGCCTTTTTTGCAGGCTCGGCAGCGGGCGTCCGTTGGGTGGGTTTTCCCTTCCCTTGGCTTCGCCGAGGGCCAGCGGCGCGAGCAGCATCGGCATACGATGCCGGCTGCCCGGGCTGCCCCTTCTTGTCGGCCGCCAGTGGGGGCCTGAGGCTCTTCGCCGGGAGGAGCCTATCCTCCAGGCCAGCGAGGCGGGCATTCAGGATTTCCCTGACTTGCCGCAACACTTCCTGGTTGTCGGCCTCCTTCGTCGTCGCGGGAGCGGATCGCTCCACGACGGCTCTCAGCGAGGCCAGCTCCTTGCGGAGACTGGCCGTTTCGGCCTGCTGCCGTGCGTTCTCAGCCTCAAGGCGGTTAATAACCGCCTGAAGCTTTTTAGTCTCGTCCGAGACTGTGCGCGAGCCCAAGGTCTCCACGGCATCTATAATAGACGCCGCAGAGTCCTTGAGAGTGCGCACCAGCGTACCCTTCGATGTTTTCGTGGCGACAGTTTTTATTGTCGCCACTTCGTCGAACACTCGCCTCTGAAGTTGGGCCGCCGACATCTCGTTCGTCGACGGCCCAAGCTCCCGTTCAGCGGCGAGGTGGGCTTCGCGGCGATATACCGCCGCTAAGGAGGACCTTAACTGGTCTTGCTCCGCCTGGGTGCGGAGCTCCTCCTTCCTGGCCTTTTTACCGGCCTCCCTGTCCTTCCTCGACGGCTTAACGCTGCCGAGGATAATGGGCGAAGATAAGGCCGGCATCTCTTCATCGGAGGACAACGTATTGCCCTCCGTGAGACGCGGCCTCTTCGCCCCCTTCCACAAGCGCCCTGCGACGCTTGCGGCCACGGAGGACTCAGACCCTGACCGGGATCTGCAGCTCTCCATGGGCACCACCCCACTGCAGTCGGAAGCAGAGCCATCCGACGTCTCTCGCTTGAGAGACGAAGCACGGCCCCGTCTTCCGGCCACCGCCGTGTCGCACCTCTCCAGCACAACAACGGCCCTGCTCTGCAGCAGCCTCACACTCTCCTCCTCCTTCCTCGTCTCCACGACCTCCTCCCCCAAAATCTCCTCCCCCCCGTTGCGGATTTCGGCCCCCCCGTATACATGGGGCCGATGCGCCGTCTCCGACGCACCACGGGATTCCCCCTCTCGGGGACCCGCCCGGGTAGTGTTATTCAAAATCCGACTTTCCATTTTTTGTTATTTTAAGGGGTAACGGCCCCATGGTTGGGCACCCTCGGGACTGGATCCCCACCAGCCATACATCCCATCGGCAGGTGCCAGACCTTGGGATTGGAGTTATTTTTTAGAGAGGTTGTCTTCCTCGCGACTCCCCGCTCAGTGAGAGGAGCCCCCGTTCCCGCTCAGTGCGGACTACGGGTTGCCCGACGGTGGCCGAAACCAGCGCCCACCGGCCGTGAAGCCGGCGAGCCCGCCGCGCTCACGTAATTTTTTAACGAGGTTTTCTTCCTCTAGGCTCGAAAGCCACGCCTACCCGCCCTGGGGTCGCTGTCCTGTCGCTAAGGCAGGACGGCAACCCCAGGAGCAGCGCCAAGAAGCGCTCGCCCCACCCCAGTGCTAGTTTTGGTTCACGCCGGATAAACCGGTACCTTCCATATCTGGAAGGCGTGCCCCTATCCACCACCCAGGGGACGCGCCACGATGGAGGACTAGCAACCCCACACGGGACTAAAGCAGCCCTAACGGAACCCCTTGTAAAACGGGACTTGTCCCTTATGTACAGGCAATAACAACTCTGCAATACTTTAGTTGCTCTAGCTCCAGCATTAGATATAATAATATCTAAAGGCTTCAACCAAGAGCAAAGGCAGAAGTTGTTAAAACCGGTGAACGATGCCTGCCGAATCTTATGCGATATGTACCACAACGAAACAATAATAAGGAAAAAATTTGTGGTGTCTTCCATAAGCACTGGACTGAGAGACACTCTTGTCAACTCAAATACTGATAACTACTTATTTGGAGATAATATGTCGGAAAAAATTAAAAATGCAAAAAACGTGCAGAAATCCAGCGAAGCTCTTAAACCGATTCAAAAGAAGCCAAATTACACAAAAAATCACAGAGTCAAAATCGAAAAAACTTCAAATCCCTGCACCAAAAATTAGCGGGCAAAAAAGATGCAGGGAAGAGTCAGTCAGCTCCGCGTCAGTACCAGCAGCAGAGCAGCCGGGCCCCTCCACGCCGAGCGGTCCCCGAGCGCTCGCCGCCGCTGTTGTCGCCACCGCGCCGCAGGCCCTCCCACAGCCGCCGCTAGTACAACACAAGGTAGCGTACGCAGGACGTTTACGTCTTTTTTCACAAGAATGGTCGCATATTACAAATGATCCAATTATTTTATCATGGATTAAAGGCTACACTATTCCTTTTATAAGCACACCCAGTGTTTGTCCTAAATTACCTCAAGAATCCTTAGATTTTCAAAAATCATTAAACAAACTAACAAACTAATTCATGCATCTAACAATCGCTCCAAATAGGAGCGATTGTTAGATGCATGTATGAAAATCTCAGTTTTTATCTAGTATATGATGCCATAAATATGCAAGAAGATATTAATAGACTTTCAGGATGGTGTAATAGTAATAATTTAAAATTGAATTGCTTTAAGTGTTATAGTATTACATTTAGCAGGAAAATAATGAATATAAAATTTGATTACAGCATAGACGGCAAAATTTTAGAAAACGTTTATCAAATAAATGACCTGGGAATCATAATCGATCTTAAACTTAGTTTCATACCACATATTGATTGTGTTATAAAAAGGCGCTTCAATTATTAGGTTTTATTATTCGAAGTACCAAAGAATTTAAAAAGTCATCAACGACACTTACGCTTTTTAACTCATTCATACGAAGTAGACTCGAGTATTGCTCTGTTGCATGGAATCCGTACTACCAGGTTCATAAGGATAGGATAGAAAGGGTGCAAAAGAAATTTTTGCGGCATGTAGCTTACAAGGATAATATATTGAAGGAAAGTAATAACTATAATTTTCTCTTAAAACGCTACAAAACACTTGCACTATCCAGTCGCAGGGATCTGATGGATCTTTGTTTTTTACACAAAATTATAAATGGGGATATTGATTGTCCAAATTTATTAAATAGAGTACGGCTAGCAATACCAAAGCAAAACGCAAGATCGTTTATAAAAAACAAGCAAACATTTAGGGCAAGAGTATCGAAAAGTAACCTTGGTAGGGCGGCTCCTCTTAATATAATTGTCATATGCTATAATAATATGTTCAGAAAAGCTTACCTAGACATATTTAAATATTCTGCTGCGAAATTTAAAAGCAAAATTAAAAAATACCTTATGAATCAGTAAAAAAAATGTATATAAGTATATGGCTTGTTTTAAAATTGTTACTAAATTGTTAGTTAACATAAAATTAGTATTTTGGCTTTTAATAAATATAATTTTATAGTTATAGATTATTATAGTTTTTTTTTCCTTTTTGGTAAAAAATGTTTTAGTTTATGATTATTATTTTAAAATTGTTACTAAATGTTAACATAAAATTAGTATTTTGGCTTTTAATTAATATAATTTTATAGTTATAGATTATTATAGTTTTTTTTTTTCTTTTTGGTAAAAAATGTTTTAGTTTATGATTATTATTTTAGTTTTATATTATGCATGTCGAGTTAGCCTGTAAGTGCGTATACATTGATAGTCCTAAGTATACATAATTTGTCTTAGAATATATGTAAATATTTCTTTGTATACCTTCCTAGCGCCAAATGTACTTTAAAAATGACAAAACATCTTATCACTGTAACGCCCGACCTCTTAAGATTATGTCCTGAAATAAAGGCCCACTGTCTTTTATAAAGGACAAAACATTTAACTAGTTGAATATTTAAAAATTCGCGCTTTGGTCCCGTCTATATCCGGTCAGATTGCAGTTAAAGTATTGTAGTGTGACCACAGACAACAAATATCAAAGTGACATTTGACACTTGGGTAAGAATATTCGAAAAATGTCACACTCGCGATCACGATCACGAAGTAAATCCATTTTTATTAAATTAATCATTGCAGGTATTGACTTAATTAATAGGAAAACATCATGATGCTATGTAGTAATGTTAAAATATAGTTAAATTTAAAATTTGGAACTTATAATTTTTTTTATAAACCTATTTGTACAACAAAACGTACATTGGGCATTAAGTACCTAATCTGGGTGCTTATATTTGTCCTTTATAAATGACTATGGGTTTTTATTTTTATACAGGCTTACGTGACCAAGACATCGCCAACTTGTTAACCCTTCTGCCAGATGATTCTGAAGTCGAAGATTTCATACCTAGTGACGGGGATTTAGGTGATGAAGAGTTCGTGGTTCATAATAGTGATCAGGAGTCGTCATCTTTCACTGAATCTGAGGTAGAACATATTAACACTGATACTCCGCCTTTAGAGACTTCAATCAGAGGACAATCACGACGTCGTGGACGTTGTGGCAGATCACGTGGTCTGAGCGTTCGTAGAGATGCTACTCAAAGAACCCAAGCTCATGATAGTCCCATACCTTCAACATCTGGATCAAATACGAACATAAACTGGTCTGTGAAATCGTTTGCTTCTAAATCATTTCAACTATCCGAACCATCTTATTTGCCACTTAAAAGTGATGAATTTGAAAAATTACATTACTTTCAACAATACATTGATGACAATATAGTAAGCTTGATTGTGGAAAAATCTAACCAAACTGCAGTTTTAAAAACAGGAAAGTCGTTAGATTTAAGTAATAGAGAATGCTATATATACATTGGCATATGCTTAGTAATGGCGAGCATCAATTACCCAACAATTCGCATGTATTGGGAGACCAAATACCGCATAGCTCTTATTGCTGATGCTGTCTCGCAATCGATTTTTAACTCTTCGCAATTCCTTAAAAACTGTGTTCGACCCTGATATCACAGTCGACTTGAGAGCAAAGGATAAACTATGGAGGGTTCGTCCACTCTTAGAAACAGTTAGATCTGGATGCCTCGCTCAACTAAAAGAACAATGTCTCAGTATAATTGATGAGATGATCATCCCTTTTACTGGGAATTGCGGGATTCGGATTTATTGCCCAGGAAAACCAAATCCCGTCGGCATCAAAGCTTTCGTTTTAGCAAATTCGAATGGAATGATTTGCGATTTCCATATTTATCAAGGTTCAACCAATTATGTATTATAACCATTAAGTATGAAAACAGCAATTTCGGTCTTGGGGAAAAGGCTCTTCTAACGCTTACAAATTCGCTTGGGACAAGCAGTCTATTGTGGACATGTAGTCTATTGTGACAGATATTTTACTAGCGAGAAATTATAAGACGAGCTAAGTAAAAGAGGGATAGGCTGCACCGACACCCTTATGAAAAATCGCATCCCAAAAGAAGTACGCGGATTGCTGATGAATGACAGAGAAATGAAGAAAAAAGGTAGAGGTACTTCCACTGTAGTTGTAAGAAATGACCACAAAATGGCTGTCACCAAAAGGTTTGACAACAAACCTGTCATACTTACATCGACAGTGGAAGCTAAGGAAGAGGAAGATAAGTGTCAACGATGGTGTAAGCAACAAAAAGATTTATCACTGTCAATAGGCCTAGATGCGTGCGGCAGTACAACAAAAACATGGGTGGAGTTCACTTGGCAGACCGTTTGTTGGCAATATGTCCCAACAGATATCGTACCAGGAAATGGACCCAGCGATTCATGGCTCACATGATTGATCTCTCCGTTTCAAACGCTTGGGTGTTATACAAAGAAGATCAACGAAAAAGAGGCATTAGTAGTAGAAAAATTGATCAATTACGATATTTTAAACTACTTTTGGGCGAATCTATAATAATAAAATACCAGATTATTGAATCAAATGACACTGATGTCGATGAAGTCACTGAAGGAGAAGAAAATACTCGAAAAAGATGTCGAGGTATGCCAACTGTACCTATTCCTTCAAAAATTCGAAGAACGACAAAAGCAGAACACATGCCGAATATTTCGTCAATTCAGGGTAGGTGTCGACATTGTCATGAAAATAAGACTTTCTTTGAATGCTCGTCGTGTAAGCTGCGTTTATGCCTAACGAAAAAAAGGAATTGTTATTCTGAATTTCATAAATTATTAATTATTATAATTGAATTTAAAAAAAAATAAAGCTTGATTTGTTTTGTTATTAAGATTATTTCCATGTTATATTATTTAATTTTGAGTTGTTTCTTATTTTTCTAGATATGTTCCAAAGAAATTATTTGTTTCTAGAGATATCAACGTTACCATGATATCATAAAATATGGGATTCTATTAATAAGTATTGTTGTAAACTTAGATAATATAAAAATTTAAACATAAAATTGTTTTATTGCACTAAAGTCCAATGTACTATATAAATGACAAATGATTTAGATCTAGTAATAGAATAAACGCCTAATGTCCTTTTTGATGTACAAATTATTTTAGAGTTTTTTTACAAGCCATTCCGTTCTTAGACTAATATATAATAATAATAAAATAGCAAAAAAAAAATTTATGTACTTATACTAAAAAAAAAATTGAAAATTGTCTTTGGGATTTTACGCTCAATAAGCCCACTGTCTTTTATAAAGGACAGTGAGTTTTTGTGACAAACTGACAAATTAATGTTTGGATGCCAGGAGGATACTGTTGGCTTCCTAATAAATAAATAAATAAATATTTTTAGTACCTAAACCTAATGGAGAAAAAAGATTTATTTTAAACCTTAAAAATCTAAATAAATTCATTAAAACTCGCCATTTTAAGATGGAGGATTATCGCACCGCATCAAATTTAATCACACCTAATTGTTATCAATGTAATATCACATGGCATCAATCGATCTTAAAGACGCATATTTCTTGATTAATATAACTATATCGCAACGAAAATATTTACGTTTTAAATATCAAGACAATCCTGAATATAACACCTACATCCAGACGTCATAATGATACGTATGAAAATAACTCCAATACTGAATTGCCGGACTATGGAAACTAAAATTATTACTAATACTTTAACTTTGTGTCATACTGTACTGTACAACTGCTTAGCTGGATTAATCGGCCAAGTGCCACAATATAGCAGTTGCGGCAGAAATAAAATACTAACAGCTGATTATTAAAATAAATAACTACTTAATACCTATATCAAGAGTTTTAATTTAATATTAGTGAACGCTCCGTAGTGTTACCCGTCGCTCAAAAATTAATATCAGTTAAAATTATTTTAGACAACGCGCTTTTTTTAGTTACTCCGCTAAATCAGTAAATTCTTGTTTTCACTGGGGAATTCTAAATTTTCAAAAGCTTTAATAATTAAAGGCAAAATTAGCAAAATAAAACTATTTTTTACACAGGGAAAACGAATTTGTACTAAAAACGGGATTTGCCTTTGTGACAAACAACTATCTACATACATATAGCTTACATTGTAATATAATAGCTGGAAAAAGCTAGCTAGGAAGCTGTAGATGTATTATATGTCGGAAGATAAAAATTAAATTAATCATTGTGATGTAATATGCACTTACCTTAAACATACAGAGAATCTCTCTCTGCAACAGGTATAGCCGAAAATTAGTTTTGGTTTTATTTGTATGCGATTTTAGCAAATCACTTAACATTTCAAATTTTTCGTAGTCCATTCTGTAATAATCATAGAATTTTCGCATGTCGTATCTCAAATCATTGATTATAAATTAAAACTAATCTCAAATCATAAATTAGTGCTATACTCGCGCTCAAGCAGACAGTCAAATACTACACGGACAGAAAAACACCTGTGTACGCTGCCTTTCTTGACCTTTCCAAGGCGTTTGATCTGGTTTGCTATGACAAGCTCTGGGGAAAGCTACGAAGCTTAAATGTGCCGTCGGAGATAATTGTAATTCTGAAATATTGGTATGGTTCGCAAATAAACAGGGTGAAGTGGGCTGATTCCTATTCGGAGTCATATCGTCTGGAGTGTGGTGTTAGGCAGGGCGGATTAACATCTCCCGCCTTGTTTATTATTTACATAAACCAGTTGATTGATGAGCTTAGCAAAACGGGTATTGGTTGCTCAATTGATGGAACCGTTATCAATAATATTAGCTATGCAGATGATATGGTTTTGCTAAACCCATCAATTAGCGCACTCAGGAAGCTCCTCAAAATATGCGAGTCCTATGCTGCGTCACATGGATATAATACGAAGAAGAGTGAGCTTTTGATATTTACGAGTAAAGGAAACACTAGCTGATATCCCGCCCGTTACCCTTAACGGTGTTAAACTGGAGAGGGTGACTGTATTTAAATATTTGGGACACATTGTGTCAGACGACATGTCTGATGTTAGAGACATGGAGAGGGAGCGCAGGGCGTTGGCAGTCCGGTCCAATATGCTAGCCCGCAGGTTTGCACGGTGGCATAGAGAGGTAAAGCTCTCTTTAAAGCATATTGCCAAAAATGTTACACGTGTAGCCTGCGGGTGACGTATACGCAGAGGGCCTACAACGACCTGCGTGTGCAGTACAACAATGGTTTCAGAATGCTGATGGGTTTGCCACGCTGGTCCAATGCGTCACAGATGTTTGCTGAGGCTCATACTGATGACTTTTACGCCATTATGAGGAAAAGAGCTGCATCTGTGATGAGCAAAGTGCGCAGGAGCTCCAACAGTATTCTGGATACCTTATCTGCAAAGCGGGAGAACCGTTTTGGGGCGCACTGGGTGTACGAGTACATCCACATGTCCACTAAGTGGCGCAGAGGGCATATGAATTGAGCTAATTGAGCTTAATTGATTATGTAATTACTAACATAGTTTATAAGTCCTAATTGTTACTAACACCTATGGATGTAAATATGAAAATAAAAATGTTAAACAAGTTGCTGAATTCACCATTAGTAGATCTTGTTCTCCATAAATTATGCACCCAGAATTGTCTTTTCCTCAAATTGGCAGTTCTTATTTGTCTCTCTTCATCTTCAGCTAGAAGTGCTAATAATACTAAATCCCAGTCAACCATAACGAACGGCACAACCAACTTCGAATCGGCGTGGAGCAAAACTGGTTGATGCGAGAGTGGCTGGGCTTTCAGCAGGATGCCACGGCATGCCACGGGATGCCCCGGCAAGCCGCGAGATGCTCCGGCATGCCACGGGACGTCGCGGGATGCCGCAGCATAACCTGCTGTGCCATGCTGTGCCACGCCGTCAGTGAGCGCCGGCCCTAACAGGGTACCCCGCTACCATCTTAGACCGCATCATCACTTAGGTGAGATGCCGTCAAGAGCTAACGTATTGTGTATTAAATAAAATGTTAGCGACAGCTGCTCAGGTCAGAACAAAAATTCCGTCATGGCTGCCATGCTTTTAAATTTTATAAATAATTGTGAATATGTTAGTTTACAATACTTCTGGTCAACCGTAGGAAAGGACCAGAAGTATTGTAAATATATTGTATGGAAAATCATGAAATAGGTAACGATTCTGTCTATAGCGCGCTAGCATGTGTAGATGGCACAAGCTGGGAACGTCTTTGTTCTATGCCAAAAAATCAATTCGAAGTCAAGTTTCTCAATTATAGGAATTTTAATGATCTTGCCTTCAATTTAAGGTTACTACGATTAAAAAAGAAAACTGAACAGGTCACTTATTAGAATAATCAGTCAATAGTTTCAACAAACGAAAAAATTATTCCTTTTTTTTTAAAAGAAAAACAACGTCGTCACAAGGAAAAAGAATACAGGTCGATATCTTTAAAGAGACAATGGGTATAGCTGAGGAAAGACGTTAAAGATTTAAATAAATCTCCTAAAGAAATATCAAAAGAAAAATTGTGCGGGACAGCGAACGGCGCATCTCGGCGCATTGATTAATAGCATGAAAAACGTACACGTAAGTTGCGGGACCGACTGCAGGTCGCGCACTTGCGATACGAATAGTATAGTTTGTTCCTTTTATTAGTATAGAAGTATAGTTTACAATAGGTTTTTTATAGCAATAGTTACGTTTTTCTTAATAGGCTTTTACAGCAAATAGTTTATAGATGTATGAATGATTTATAGCAAATAGGAATAGTTTATAGTTTGATTGTTTTATAGATAAGTGATTTACTATAGTTTTAATGTTGTATTTTTAGAAAGAGATAGCATACAGATTGTGCGAGGGAGACCCATCCGCGGCTCTCTCTATGGGCTCGCCCCGAGCAATGAAGATAGCCTTTGCAAGCCACGCCCACCGATTTTGTATCTCGGCATCTGATTGGTCGAGTCGGTGGGCAATAGAGACAGCAGCGAAATAAATAGCGGCGTCTCGTTGTTCGGGGCAACCACGTTTAGACGAAGAAGGGGTACCAACTCCAACGGAAGAGGAGCTGGAACCCGCGAGGCTCTACGCGGCCCACGCCCCCATTCCCGAGGCTACCACGGCAGTTAGCCTCAAAAGACAGAGGACCGACACGGAGCTACGACCGGACGCCTCAAAGGTCTAACGTGTGGTTACCACCGTAGACCCCCTCCAGCAGCGGGAGCGCGACCCGCGCATCCGTATGCGCACCGCCCCCGCCCCCGCCCCCCGTACAGTGTCCATGGACACCGAAGAGGAGGAGTTGTCCCAGACCCCGCGAGCTTCCTTTGCAGAAGCCGCAAAAACGCCCCGGAATCCAACGGACCCAGCCAGGGACCACCGCCGCCCCCCCCGGCAAGTACTGCCGCCGCACCAATCAAGACGCCGAGATACCCTCCGCTTATAGTGGAACAATTACCAAATTGGACCGAACATCTCCGACGCCTAAAGGACAGGCTGGGAAGAACACCCAACGCCAGACCCTTCGGAAAGGGGATAAAGTTCACACCCACGGAGGACCATGAGTACCGAATGATCCAGCGGTACCTCACAGAGCTAGAGAAGGAGGAGCACATCTCGTGGTTCTCGTATTCTCTGCCGCAGGAGCGCAGCCTGGGTGGCCATCAGAGGTGTTCCTGTGGAAACAGATCCAGACCAGATAGCCGACGACCTCAGGGCACAAGGTTTCGAGCCGGAACTGGTGCGCCCAATAAAAGCCAGGAAAGGCAGGCCGGGCTGTATTTACTTCGCCGTGTTGAGGAGGACGGCGAGCCTTATACCGGCCATATACCAAGTCTCAGAGCTGCTATGCATGCCTGGCGTGCACATAGAGGCCTGGAGAGGGAAAAAAGGACCCTCTCAGTGTCATAGGTGCCAAAAATTCCGACACTCCAGCCACCACTGCCATCGCAGGCAGGCCTGCGTGCGCTGTGGTGCGGAACACAGCGCGCGGGACTGCCCGCGTCCCAGAGAGGAACCGGCGACATGCGCCAACTGCGGTGGCCCTCATCCCGCCAACCACCTCTCCTGCCCGGTGTTCCGCCGCGAAGCCCGCAATAAACGTGCAGGCACTGTGGCCAGCACCACGGGAACGAGGGAACCGCGTGTCCAGTCGCAGCAGCGCGAAGAGGAGCCTGCAGCGCCCCAGCCCAACGGTTCGAATATAAGGACCCCGGCGAACGACCCGAAGCCTAGAGGGGTTCCAAGTAAAACCCAGGGCAAAAAACCCAAAGCCAAGCCCAAGAAGGGAAAGAAGGTGACCACCACTTCTTCCGGCCCAACAGCAGCGCCTGCCCCTGAAACCACAGCACCCACCTATGCCGCTGCCGAACCCGATTCCGCCCGCGCTGCCGACACCGCCGGCGGCCCGCGGAGCAGTCGAAAGGAACGTCAGCCGCCGAAACAGCAGCAGAAACAAGAACAACGTACAACGGACGGACAGATGGCTATCATCGAGACGGCCATTCAGATCCTGTCCGACGTACTACAGGCCCTACGCTCGGGTGAAGACCCCGCAGGAGCGGTTCTCAGAGGGATGAGCAGCCTCCTCAGCCTTCGATAATTCCCCTCTGAGAACCCTCTTCTGGAACGCCAGCGGGCTCGCAGGCAAGGCCACCATACTGCGGACGCTCCTATCGGAGCAGGACGTGGACGTGGCCCTACTCTGCGAGACCCTACTCCCGGAGAAGAGGCCTTTTAAAATTCCCGGATACATCTCTTACCGGTTGGATGATCCCACACCAGTCCCCAAAACTAAACGTAGTCTACTAATACTAGTAATACGCCGCATAGTGCACCAGGTCCTTCCGTCACTACAACACAAGGCTCTTCAGGCCATCGGTGTAGAGCTGTTAGTGAACGGAGGACCGGTGCAACTATATTGCATCTACAGACCGCCCAACGAAAAACTGGAACCTTCGATTATCTACCGGTTGCTGAGCTCCACTACGCCGACGGTCCTAGCAGGAGACTGGAACGCAAAGAGCCCAGCCTGGAACTCCACTAAAACCTGCCCGTACGGGAGGCGCCTCCAGCACGAAGCCGACACCCACGGATACGACGTAATTGGCCCGGAAGCGCCCACCCACTACCCATACAACCCGCTTCACCAACCCGACGTCATCGATCTCGTCGTATCCAAAGGTCTCCAAAGTCTACCAACGCTCGAGGCGCTGCCCGTCTCGATGGGCTCCGACCACGTCCCTGTTCTGGCCGTGTTCAACCACAGCGCGAGCCGCCAGCTCCCGAAGGTCACCAGGAAATCCGTCGACTGGAGGATCTTCGAGGAGCACCTAAAAAACGCCGCCACTCTACCCAGCATAAAAACGCCAATAACGCCAAAAGACATAACCTCACAGGCAAGCGGGCTCTCCGAGAGTATCAAGGCGGCCCAAAATGCTGCTACCAAAGAAGGGCCACTTGCAATAAAGCCTCGAATCCCCAAGCATATCAAACTGCTTATTGAGAAAAAAAGAGATCTCCGACGTCGATGGCAGTCAACCCACTGCCCAACACTGAAGAATCAGTTAAACAGACTCGAGAGCAGGATAAAGAACGAGCTGTATAACAAGGCTTCACAAGATTGGGACACCCGCATCGAGGAGGCGACAGAAGACACCCTCTCCATGCACAGACTCTGCAGACTGTTCACACAGTCGCCAGCTCCTATCCGCCCACTGCTCCATAAAGACGGAACCTTGAGATACCGTGCGGCGGATAGAGCGGAGATCCTCGCAGAACATCTCGAGGGGACGTTTGTGCCCAACCCACCCACCGACGCTGCTCGCCCACACTTGGAAATGGTCGAGACACAAATAAAACTGATCCTGGAAGCTGAGCCCGAGGACCCACCCATCTTCTTCTCCCCGGGACTGGTGAAGCATCAGATTACCAAAACCAAGCCAAAGAAGGCCCCAGGTGCAGACGGCGTCACGAACTCTGCGCTAAAACACCTACCGCGCAAAACACTAGTGGCTGTGACACGCCTATACAATGGCATCCTACGTACTGGCCACTTCCCCTCCGCCTGGAAAGAAGGCACCGTAATCATGCTTCCCAAGCCCGGAAAGAACGTCCTGAAGCCAGAGAGCTACAGGCCGATCACTCTTCTACCGTCCATTTCCAAGGTGTTCGAAAAGTTGCTCCTGCGCCAACTCTCCCCACACCTAGCCCCACGCCCCGAACAATATGGTTTCAGGGCAGAGCACAGTACCACGCACCAGTTGGCGCGGGTAATGCACTTCCTCGCGGCAGCTCAGAATAAAAAAGAGAAGACCGCAGCAGTCTTCCTAGACATGGAGAAGGCGTTTGATCGAGTATGGCATTCCGGTCTGCTGTACAAGATCGCGTCCACCTCCACGCCCCTCCGGCTAACCAGGATACTACAATCCTTCCTACAGGATAGGAGTTTCAGAGTGAGGGTGGACTCGGAACTCTCTTCCAAAAGGCCCATACATGCTGGCGTGCCACAAGGCAGCTGCCTCTCGCCCGTGCTCTACGCCCTCTACACGGATGACATTCCGTCACCGAGGGACGTAACACTAGCACTGTATGCCGACGACGCGGCCTATGTGGCTTCATCCCTCCGACATCATCATGCGGTTACGAAACTCCAGAGGACTCTAGATCTTCTTCCAGAATGGCTGAGCAAATGGCGGTTGAGTGCGAACGCCAACATAACTCAGGCCATTTACTTTGGACCTCGTTCCCATAACACTCCCCCACAGCTCTCTTTTCTGGGAGAAGCGCTAGAGTGGAAGACGCAGGTAGAGTACCTGGGGGTAACCCTTGACCACATGTTGAATATGAAGCCGCACATACGAAAGGTCTCCGCTCGAGCAAGAGCTGCAACTAGAGCTCTCAGACCGGTGCTCACTTCCAAGCTCCCACTGAAAACCAAGATAGGTATATACAAAACGTACATCCGTACAAGACTCCTGTATGCCGCACCAGCCTGGTTCGCACTGGCAAGTGAGGCAGCAAGGAAGTCCCTGAGAGCTCAGCAATCCATTGCACTACGGAGGATTGCAGACGCCCCTCGGTACGTGAGGAACTCTACTATACAGAGAGACTTGCGTATCGAACCCGTAGAACAGTTCGTCGCGACGCTGTCCACGAATCTCTTCGCGCGAGCGGAGACCTCCCAGCACCTGCACATAAAGGAGTGCGCGCCCTACCATAGGCGCCCTTCTGATAAGAAGGCTTATCCTCGTGACCTCCTAACGGTCAAAGACGAGGATGAGTGATACACGGAGTCCAAAGAAGGAAGGGGTATAAGACCCACTCCGAAATAGATTCCGAAATAGACTCTACAAGTACAGAGTCTCCCAAAGACCGCACTGCAGAGACAGTGCGCGGCAGACCCCATCCGCAGAGGGCACCTCGCCCTGAACGGATTTCCCCACAGCCAAGAGGCTGTGTGAGAAGAACCCACGTTGTTGTTCGGGGCAACCAGTGTTCGACTTGCATCCGTCCCGAACGGATGTCTCGCTACGCGCTCCTCACTCCAACTAGTAAAAGTGAAATTGTGTCAGCGCAGTGCTTCGTTGTGTAGTTAGTGCAGTGTAGTGCCAGGGTCTAGGATCCAAGGGAGTACACTAGTATTAATTTAGCATAGCGACACACCCTCGTCACCTACAGGCGAGGCCCCATTAGGGCCACCCAACTAGGCACTCACCTCCACCCGTTGTTACCTCTCCGGCCTCACCTTTGAGAGGCCCAACAATAGGGGCAAGGTCGGCCAGTGCCACCGATGCCAAATGTATGGCCATTCCGCGAGGAATTGCTATGCTCGCCCCAGGTGCGTCAAGTGCCTGGGAGACCACAGCACTTCCGAGTGCAACAGAAAGGACCCGACCGTGGACGAGCCCCCTAGTTGTGTGTTGTGCATGACTCAAGGGCATCCCGCAAACTATCGCGGCTGCCCTCGTGCCCCGCGCTTCAAAAGAAGCGAAGGGTCCCGCCCGCGGCTCGGAAACCTGCAGCCAAACCCGCACACAGGTTTGTACCAACGCCTGGGCCAAACCCCTGTACGGAGCGCAACCCGTTGCCGCAGCGCCGGTGGCCCCTCAGGCCGCCAAGCCAGTAGCGGCCCCTCAGGCCCCTAAACCCGCCCCCGCTAGCGCACCTTCAGTGCCCGCCTCCCCGTCCTCGCCGATGGACTTCATGAGCTACCTCATGAATGAAATCGACCTCGACGAAGTAGTCAGCTTCATAGCTGAATCAAAGGTCAACCTAATGACCGCGATGGGCAAGCATATCGCGTTATTAAAGAAAGTCCAGGCTCTCCAAAAAACAATTCAATAATGGGTAGCACAATTAAGAGTAGATTAAAACCTCACTCCCTGGCTGTCACGTTCTTCAACGCATGCGACCTTACCGATCAGGTACAAGAAATCCGCGATTTTGTACAAATACATCAAACAGATATTTTACTAGTGCAAGAGACCTTCTTAAAACCTAGTATTCGCGATCCGAAAATAGGTAATTTTCAATTAATAAGAAACGACAGAGTCACCAACCGTTTAGGTGGCACTGCGATATATTACAAAAGGTCTCTTCATTGCGTCCCTCTCGATCCTCCCACGCTCACCAACATGGAAGTCTCTATTTGTCGGGTGGGTATGACCGGCCATCCGCCGATCATACTAGCACCCGTTTATCTCTCGCCAAGTAAAACGTTTTTAGAGAGCGACCTACTCGCTCTCCTCTCCTTAGGAGATAGTGTAATCTTAGCTGGCGACTTCAACGCCAAGCACACCAACTGGTCCCGCAGCACCAACACGCGGGGACAAGCATTAGAGCGACTGACGAATCGTCCGGACCTCAACTTCATAGTTGTAGCGCCCGACGTGCCGACACGCTATCCGGTTAGCGACCGTCCGAACGACAGTCCGGACATACTAGACATAGCGCTCCTTAAGAATATCACCCTTCAGGTGACTTCTTTGGAAGTGCTATCCGAACTACGTTCAGACCACCGACCAGTTAACTTACAATTAGGTCCCCCGGCCTCCGCCCCCCCCCCCCCCCCGACCCGTACAGTAGTCGACTTTAAGAAGCTCTCCGAGCAACTTAAGTCGTTAGATTCAGTGCATTTGTCTCAAATTCCCGACAACATAGAGACGTTAGAACAAGCCCAGGCAGCTTCACTGCACTTGACGAATCATGCGCGCGATGCTCTATGTGAATGCTCCCGCGAGATGCCATGCGATCACTACCGCATGGAGCTCCCGGAAGACGTGCGAGAGTTAATCATGTACAAGAATCGTATGTGTAGGGCCCACGACGCGTGCCCATCGGACGACAACAGACAGGAACTGCGGAGAGCCCAGAGGTTAGTGAGGGACCGCGTTGCCGAACTCCGGGACGAGAAATGGGACAGGCGGCTTAGTGAGCTCACGCCATCGCATGTGGCTTACCACAAGCTGGCGAGGGTTCTCAAAGCCGACCCAGTCGCCGCCACCCCACCGATAGAGCGTCCGAATCTCCCGCCCGCCTTTGACGATATCGATAAGGCCGAATGCTTGGCTGACAGCCTGGAAGCCCAATGCTCTCCGAGCACCGTCTCATTAGATAGGTCCCACGTATTGCATGTCGAAAGCGAACTTGCAACAATTCTTTCAGTTCCCGCCGACGGTGAACCACTCGCCCCAACGACTTGCGACGAAGTTCACGCGATCATCAAAGGCTTTCACTCTAAGAAAGCCCCAGATCCTGATGGAATATCCAACAAGACCCTAAAATTACTCCCAGGGGAAATAATCAACCTCCTGGTGATTATTTTTAATATTTTTATGGCACACTGCTCTTTCCCCGACTGGTGGAAAGAGGCCACAGTGATAGGGATCCCGAAGCCGGGTAAACCCCGCAATCTAGCGACCAGCTATCGTCCTATCAGCCTGCTCAACACCCTAGCCAAGGTGTACGAGCGGGTCATCCTAAATAGGCTAAAAGCAGTCGTAGAGGAGAAGAAACTCCTCAACGACGAGCAGTTCGGTTTCAGAGGCTGACACTCATGCATCCACCAAGCGCACCGCCTCACGGAGCACATCTTGCAAGGGTTTAACTACTTCGGTAAGCCCACGCCCACAGGGGCTCTATTCTTCGACATAGCGAAGGCCTTCGATAAGGTCTGGCATGCCGGCTTGATCTACAAGCTTCACCACCTTGGCTTGCCAGCTAAGCTCGTCAGACTGCTGCGAGCCTACCTTACCGATCGTAAATTCCGCTACCGCCTGGACGGCACTCTGTCTTCCTAGCGGCCCATCCGAGCAGGAGTCCCTCAGGGATCCGCTCTCTCTCCGCTCCTTTACGCGCTGTATACCAGCGACATCCCGAGAGACACGCCGGGTGTCAAAATAGCACAATTCGCGGACCGCAGTCTTCACGACTCACTGTCAAAAGAAGATCATATCCTCACGCCTCCAAAAGGCGGTCCACAGCCTAGGGAGTGGTTCCGCCTCTGGAGAATCGAAGTGAACCCCGAGAAGAGCGCAGCAATGCTCTTCACGGGCTTCCCTAAGCCCCGCTTCAACGTAAACCCCGCAGAGGTAACTCTCTACGGGCGTCCAATCCCTTGGCAAGATAAAGCCAAGAACCTGGGAGTAACGTTCGATAGACGAATGAGCTTCGCCGCACACATTCGCAAGGCTCGCCAAAAAGCCGCCTATGTGATGAGTCGTCTTTACCCGCTAATTTGCGCAACAAGTAAAATGTCCCTGCGTAATAAAGTAACGCTTTACAAATTATGCATTAGACCTATCATGACCTACGCCAGCGTTGTCTTCGCCCACCGTCAGCCCAGCTCTTACAAGAGCCTACAGGTTATTCAAAATAAATTCATGCGCATGGCCACGGGAGCGCCGTGGTTCGTGCGCAACGTAGATTTGCATCGAGATTTAGATTTACCGACGATGCAGCAGCTATTTAAAAAGTTCTCCAAAGCCTATTTTGAGAGAGCAGCCCGACACCGCAACCCTCTAGTGGTTGAGGCCTGCAATTACACCCCCGACCCTAACGCTCCTCTCATAAAGAGGAGACCGAAGAACGTCCTTGACGAACCGGACGACCAACATTGGACAACGCTTCCCAAGTAGGTCACACAGACACACACAACAGTACACAGCGTCTTCGCCGGCGAAGACGAGGTCCCCGATATCTGTCGTCATCCGGACGTGGGTTTCATCCACGGTCACGGGGGCGCTCGGACTGAGACACCAGTCCAAAAAACCCAACAAGTCCCAACGTCACCCTAAGTCGAGGTCCGAGTCTCACAGGAGACGCCCTTAGGGGGACGTTCCCTCAGAAGTCGTCGAGCCCAGGTGCTCCTCTCTCAGGCTGAGCTTCATGCTCGCCAAAAACCTCCGGTGACGCAGTAATGACCACTATGGTTACCTGCAAATGTCAATTCGAAACAACAATCATTCGGAGCAACCAGTTCTCGGCACAACAATGAAGAGTGCGAAACATAGTGAAAATAGTGAATAGAAGCTCAGCAATAAGTAGCGGTACCCCCAATAAAGAAGACTTGAAGAGACATTACCCTGGTTTTTATTCCTCCGACAATATTGCGCTAATCCATCATCAAACCCAGCAATAGTTTCGGTGTACACACGTACCTTGAATGAAATATAATGATCTCCTATCTATGTGCAGGGGAAAGCACCCCTTTGAAGAGACGTAGGGAACATCATACTGATCATGAAAACCTACCACATCAATAAAATAATGTTCTCTTAATTAACATTACAGTCTTTCCTCATTTAATAATTTTGTAAAAGGGACCAAGGGAGTGCATTTTGTCAGTCAAGAACATGCAGAAAATGTCACAGTCGCTATGTGCGTAAGTGAAACGGGCAACACTGTGCCACCTGTGATTCTATTTAAGGACAAAAGGTTGAGACCAGAATTTTGTGACAATTAACCACCTGGTAGTTTAGTCAACCTGGTGTTTTATTGTTTTTATTAATTAGTTTTCCGCCTTTAACGTAATACACCTTTGCATGCGGTGTTTACCTATAAGTAGCTTAGCATTTAGGTTTAATACCTTATTATGTATAAATTATTTTAGTCCAATTATATTGTCTTAAGCTGTTGGTAAACCTAAATAAATAAAAAAAAAAATGGCTCCAAAGGGCAGTATGGCAACCGAACTTTTTGTTGATTTCATACAACTTAGGGCAAAAAATCTCCTGGAAAATGCCTTCTAATTTTTGATGGGGTTTCCTCACATTTAGACGCAAGCATCGTTGACGCTGCTGATGCTAATGATATTTTACTCTATTGCTTGCTTTCAAAATACGACGCATGAACTTCAACCGCTAGACAAATCGGTTAATAAGTCGTTCGAACATTATTGGGAAGCGGAGGTTTTGTTGTATGCATATCAGCATCCAGAACGTTAACTGACTAAAGCTCGTTAAACAAACACTGACTCAAGGCTTTTCTACAAAGCGTTTGAATAAATACTCGATCTTCTGAATCAGATGAAGAAAATTTAAATGCGGACCTCAGAAAACTTCCATCGCTCCCAATACCTAGTAAAGTTCAACTTGATGATACATAAGATAATTTACCTTTATCAGAACTGTAAACATGCTGAGAAATCACCATTCCACAACAAGGTGAAGGTAAACGTGAAGGTTTGTATGTTTGCTATTCTTTCAACACTACTGAACCTTGTAACTAATCGATAAACTCTGAAACTCTGTTTTAGGTTCCCTGCTAATGAACTATTGCGCCAAGAGTGGATTGCTGCTGTTCGTAAGCAGAGAAGCTAACATAACTTAATGCCAGCGAAGTGCTTATATATAAATGAAGTGTTAATATTTATGAAAACTAATGAACTATCTAGATACTCTGATAGTGAGCGCAGGAAGAACCAAGTATGTTTTACGCAGCATAAGACGGCATTTTTAGGGAATAGTATATTTAATATGGCGCCTCAGTTGTTTAGTAAACTACCATCGACATTAGCTGACTGAAATCTGTATTTTACTAATTTTAAAAATAAAATTAAAGAATTTTTAATGAGGAAGCCATACTATTCAATTAAAGAATATTTGAGTGACAGCAATATATAGTTACATTTATAAATAATTAAATTTTACATTTGACATTGACCATAAAATTCTTATAACTGCGGAACCAAGGGAACACCCTAGGGAGACCCCCCTCAAAAGTATTGAGGAGATAATTGTTTTGCGGCTGGTTGGTCATTGGGACATAGTTTCAACTATTACCTTGTTGCGTTGTTGTTGTATACAAGCCGACAGAAAATCTTAAGACGCCGAGAGAAAATTTTGTCTGCGACTTTTTGACGCGCAAATTTTTAGATAAGTCGATCGTCTTAAGGAATACTTCTTTGTCGCTCCGAGTACTACAAGCCGACCCGGGACTTAAAAAATCGAGACTTGCGACAAATTTGTCTTGAAACTTTTTGGTCGCGAACAAATTTTCTTTTTTAGATAAGTCGATCGCTTTAAGGAAGTTTTATAGTAGGGGCTTTTTACACTCCTACAAAAAGCAATAATTTTCTTTGACTTTGGATATAAAACATTTCAAAAGAGGAATATATACCTATTGAATATTATTTTATATTATTATACTATACAAAATTTTTATTGTTTGGACGCCCGTCTAACATGTTTTTAACCCCCAAAAAGCTACCAGGGGAGTCTGGCTTGCCTTACAAAACACCTCCACCACCTTAGGATTCAAGGGAGAACAATAGATTTAACTAGCATAGAGACACACCCTCGCCACCCACCGGCGAGGCCCCACCATTAGGGCCACACAAATAGGTACTCACCTCCCTGCCTCCCTGCAGGGAGGCCAGTCGTTATCCCGAGCGCCGCCATGGCGCTCGCCAGCGCCGATCTTGGAGGCCCTCCTCAAGGACCTCCAACGAAATCACGGAGAATACGTCTCCCGTTTTAGGAAACAGGCTGCACCGGTGGTTTTCGCCGAAAGCCCCGCGACCCGGCTCCTTCTGAGCCCATGGTAATTGCGGCTCCATCCGAGCCCGCTAAACGAATCCCGACGGCGGAGAAAGGGCCTGTCACTACATGTGTAGTGACAGACTCATCTGCCTCCCCCCAACCCTCTGATGCCGAAGACGGCTTCACCGTCGTCGGCAGCAAAAAGAGGAAGCTCAAAGCTTCCAAGGTGAAGACCTGCCAGCCTAAAAAGGGTGTTAGAGAGATCCCCGTCAGGGCCCAGACCGACGCTGACGAGGACATGTCCGGCGCGGAAGACTCCCCTCAGGAGCAACCCCGTAGGGAACAAATTCCCCCATTGTTCATCTGCGACAAGCTCGCTCGCATGGATGAAAATCATCCCCATGTTGGTGTCCCAGGGCATCACCTCCCCGACAGCGCGGTCGACCGCCATTGGCATTCGTGTCCAATGCGGCTCCTCCGACGACCATCGTCGGTTGACAACGATGCTCAGAGAGCATAATGTGGCGTACCACACGTACGCCCTCAAAGACGAACGCGTCCTCCGCGTCGTAATCAGAGGTCAGCCCCGACAGTATGAGAGCCGACCTTCTGTCGCAAAATCTGCCGGTGCTGGAGGTACACAGGATGTACAACCACCGGACTAAGGCCAAGTTAGACTTGGTCTAAGTAATCCTAGACCTTACCCCGGAAGGTAAGGAAATTTACAACATTAGTTCTGTTTGTTTCCTGTACGGTCTCCCGGTAGAGAGACCCTACAATAAAGGCAAGGTCGAGATTTTCATTTTCCAGTCAACGGTTCCGCGGAAAACGTAAAATTCCTAAAACAACATCTTATAACCGCGGAACCAAGGGAATACCCTAAGAGACCCCCCCATCAAAAGGACTGAGGTGAAAATTGTTTCGAGTTTTGTGGCTCGCTGGTCATCGGGACGTAGCTTCAGCAATTCCGTTGCTGCGTCGAGCACACAAGCCGACAGACAACATCAAAACCGGCGACAAAATTGTCTGCGACTTTTTGACGCGCAACATTTAGTCGCGCTAGTTATAGATAAGTCGGCCATCTTAAAGAACACTACTTTGTCTACTTGTAAGATTAAATTTTAAATATAAGATATTGGGTTTTTTGACTGTTGGAGGCTCTTTACACCCTCCAACAATTTTAACTAGGTTAAGGTTTTAATTGTAAGTAATATATTTAATTTTTGACTGTTGGGGGCTCTTTACACCCTCCAACAATTTTAACTAGGTTAAGGTTTTAATTGTAAGTAATATATTAAATTTTTGACTGTTGGGGGCTCTTTACACCCTACAACAGTTTTAACTAGGTTAAGGTTTTAATCGTAAGTAATATATTAAATTTTTGTCTGTTGGGGGCTCTAACAATTTTAAAAAGCTTTAAATTTTAAAGTTTATGTGCGGGACAGCGAACAGCGCACCTCGGCGCATTGAACAAATAGTTAGGAATAGCATAGAATCGTATCACGTAAGTTGCGGGACCGACTGCAGGTCGCGCACTTGCGGTGTGAAATAGTATAGTTTTTGTTCCTTTGTGTATAGCAGTATGGCAATAGGTTTTTACAACAATATTTTAATAGGCTTTTATAGCAATAGTTTATAGTTTGATCGACTTATAGCAAATAGGAATAGGTTATAGTTTAATAGTTTTGATTGTTTTACAGATTTATAGATAAGTGTTTTTACTAATAGTTTAATATTATATTGTTAATTATAGTAGACAGAGATAGCATATAGATTGTGCGAGAGAGACCCATGCGCGGCTCTCTCTATGGACTCGCCCCGAGCCATGAAGACAGCCTTTGCAAGCCACGCCCACCGATTTTGTATCTCGGCCTCTGATTGGTCGAGTCGGTAGGCAATAGAGACGGCATCGAAATAAATAGCGGCGTCTCGTTGTTCGGGGCAACCAGTTCTCGATACCAGTTCTCGAAACCAACTCGGCACAGTAATGAAGAGTGCGAAACATTGAGAAAATAGCGGATAGAAGCTAAGCAACAAGTAGCGGTACCCCAAATATAGAAGACTTGAAGAGACATTACCCTGGTGTTTTATTCTCCGACAATATTGCGCTAATCCATCATCAAACCCAGCAATAGTTTCGGTGTACGCACACAACACGTACATTGAATGGTCCTTCGAGCCGGATCGGTGGATTAGCGCATATAGTGAACAGTAGCAGTCGAAGAAAGAAAACAGGAAGAATGCCTCTGACAAGACAGAACCGCAAGGTTACAGAAGAAGAGGGTACCGCTACAGAAACCGCGTCGTCGGGAACTGGTTCCCCCAGTACCGACAGTACCGGGACTACAGGCACTGGCGCCACCAGTGCAACCGCAACTTCGCAACAGACCGCGGCGACTGAAAAGTCGACTGCGTCCTCAAGCGCGCCGACGCTGCGCGTTGAGGACAAACACAGGGGTCCGTTGAAGAGGGCACCCACAAATAGCAAAAAAATAGAGGCTTCCACTGAAATGGATAAGGAAGCAACAGAACAGGTACCCCGTCCCCCGACCAAGAGGGTAGGAGGGGGCGCGTCGGTACACAGCCGAACGAAGGCCTACAAGCTGGCGAAAGCGAAGGAGGAGCTACTACGCCTACAAGTGGAACTAGCTGCTGCTCGGATAGCAGTGCTGGAAACAGAAACGGATGAAGAGATAGAAGACGACGGTGTCTCCATCCACTCCAAGTCCGAAGTCGACGAACGAGTGGACAACTGGTTGGAAACGCAACCAGCACGCCCCGTACTGGCGATCACCGACACCCCATATGGCCGTATAATAGAGCCGGCGGTCAACGGTACGAAGCAACAGAGGCCTATAGAAATAGGTATAGACGAGCACCCGAGTCAACTCCAGCCACCGGCGGGAGGGCAGGATAGCATCACGCAGCTGGCGGAGGCTATCACCCTCGCCGTCAAAACAGCGTAGCAGCCTCGATCGGTAGAGCTACCTTTCTTCAGCGGATCGCATCAGGAGTGGCTACCGTTCCGCGCCGCATACTTCGAAACAGAGAAAGCATTCTCTCCAATAGAAAATACCAACCGCCTGCGAAGGAACCTGAAGGGAAGAGCAAGAGAAGCCGTGGAGGGACTCCTCATCACCAGCGCCGATCCTATAGATATTATGAAGACCCTGGAGTCAAGATTCGGACGACCAGAGGCAATAGCAATGATGGAGATGGACACGCTGAGAGGACTACCGCGACTTACAGACGCACCACGGGACATCTGCATCTTTTCCTCGAAGGTCACCAACGTCGTAGCAGCATTGACGACTCTCAGCTGTGCGAACTACATGTTCAACCCTGAGGTCTCCAAAACAGTGGTAGAGAAGCTGACGCCTACTCTACGGTATAGATACTACGACTTCGCAGCAACACAGCCGAGGGAGGATGCAGACCTGCTGAAGATCGAGAAGTTCCTCAGGAGGGAAGCGGAGCTATGCGGACCATATGCGCTACCTGAACAGGTGGGGGCGCAACCACCAGCCACACAACAGAAGAGGCCACAGAAAGTGTATAATACAATAGAGAAGTCGCACACACCACGGTGTCCTGTGTGCCCTGAAGAGGAGCACACCCTTATAGAGTGCGAAGAATTCAAAAACCAAGGTCCCAATGAAAGATGGGATATAGCGAAACAGAAGCGCCTCTGCTTCCGGTGTCTTCGGTATAGAAACAAAACCCACAACTGCAAAGTTAAGGCGTGTGGCGTCGACGGGTGCAAGTATTTTCACCACAAGATGCTACACTACACCAAGGCAGCGGGCAAGAAGGAAGACAAAGGAAGTGCGGAGGTGATTAATTCAGCGTGGACAGGGAAGACGCAGTCCTACCTGAAAATTATTCCGGTACAGGTGGAAGGTCCGAAAGGAAAAGTGAATACCTTCGCCTTAATGGATGACGGGTCAACAGTGACCTTAATAGATAATAGTGTGGCCGAGCACATCGGAGCAAAAGGACCCGTCGATCCGCTAAAAATAGAAACTATAAACGACATGAAGACGTCGGAAACAGCTTCGCGGAGAGTCACCATAAAGTTGAGGGGACCTAATAGACGAGTGGAACAGATTCAAGCGCGCACAGTGAAAAACCTACAAGTCTCGTCGCAACGGGTTTCGAGGGAAACAGTAGACGGATGCAAGCACCTGGCGGGCATTCGCAAGTACCTCACACACGCAGACGCCAAGCCGCAAGTACTCATAGGCCAAGATAATTGGCACCTCTTACTCACAACGAAGGTGAAGAAGGGGGAAAGGTCGCAGCCAGTCGCCTCGCTCACGCCGCTAGGATGGGTGTTGCACGGAAGCCAGACGCGCGCCGGTAGACGCAGCATCGACTTCGTGACACACATCACTGAAAAGGAGGACGACCTGGAAGACCTGGTGAAGCAGTACTTCGCGATGGACGCGCTCTGCATACAGCCCAAGAAACCGAAAACAGATCCCGAGGAACGAGCACTACGCATGTTGGAGAAAACCACCAAACAGATAGAAAACGAAAGATACGAAACAGGTCTTCTATGGCGCCAAGAAGATGTTACCTTCCCCGACAACTATAGTAATTCGTTGAAACGACTCGTCAACGTCGAGAAGAAGATCGACCGCGACCCGAAGCTGAAACAGAAATATATAGAACAGATGGAAGCTCTCGTATCGAAGGGTTACGCTGAACCCGCACCCAAACAGAAGACAGCTGGCAAGACCTGGTACCTGCCGCATTTTGCCGTGATCAACCCGATGAAGCCGGACAAGCTCAGGGTTGTGCATGATGCCGCTGCGAAGACGAGAGGGGTAGCTCTGAACGACATGCTGCTGAAGGGTCCTGACCTGCTGCAGTCGCTACCTGGCGTCGTGATGCGGTTCCGGCAACACCAAATAGCAGTCACAGCCGACATTAAAGAAATGTTTATGCAGGTCAAGCTGCGCACAGAAGACAGGGACGCGCTTCGTTACCTGTGGCGCGGGGAACGGCGAGATGACCAACCGCCCGAAGAATATAGAATGACGTCACTCATCTTCGGCGCGTCGAGCTCTCCATCAATAGCGATCTACGTGAAAAACTTGAACGCTAAACAGCATGAAAAAACTCATCCCGAAGCGGCGGCCGCAATAGTACAGAAACACTACGTCGACGACTACTTAGATAGCTTTAAAAGTCTAGACGAAGCAGTGAGAATAGCGAAGAGCGTGCGGGAAGTGCACTCAAAGGCCCACTTCGAGTTGAAACAGTGGAAGTCGAACTCACCTGGTCTGCTGGAGGCGCTAGGGGAGGACACACAAACAGAAAACCTAGAACTCTATAGAACGGAGGAAAAAACAGAAAGAGTTTTAGGTGTTATTTGGAAAATGAACACAGACGAACTTACGTTCAACCTCGACTTAACACGCATCGGACCTACTATCGCGAACATAGAAATACCTACGAAGAGAGAAGCCCTTATGGTGCTCCCACATTGCCGTTAGAAAATGTTTAATAACGTTAGTAAACATTTGTTAGCAAACATTTAATCACAAATAAATTTTCATGTTAGAAAATGTTTAGTAATGTTAGTAAACATTTTATAACAAAACAAATTATAACAAAATAAAACATGTGTTATCTTTTGTTTGTAAACATTTTATAAGGGTGATGGCGGGATAGGCGGTGCGGTGCGGTGGGGGTTAGAGTACGCAGGTCGCTGCGCGTGGTGTCTCGCTTGTCAGTTCCTTTGTGTCAGCGTGCATCGCTGTGCGTGTGTATTAGTGGTTGCGCGTGCGCCAAGCAATAAAATATGTCCGGTAATTGGAATAACGATGATGTTTACAAACTGATTGAAATGTTTCAAGCAAGAGAAGTACTATGGAACACGATGTCAGAGAGCTACAAAGACCGAAATAAAAAACACGATGCTTGGATGGAAATTGCCAGTGAATTTAATATGGATAAAAAAGTAATTGAAAAAAAGATTCGATCACTCGTAGGTCAATTTAACCGAGAATGTAAATCTAATAAATCTGGTGCAGGAGCTAATGAGTCAAGTAAATGGTTTGCATTTAAAAAACTCATGTTCCTTAAAGGCAAAAATATTCCAAGTTTAACTGTCGATGGAGGGTTGCAGGTGAGTTTTATTTTAACGTCTTTTAATAATATTTAGATGCCCAGTCCAAAAACCCTTCATTTGAAAAATATTCTGCGAATTCTTTTCTTATTTCTTTCCCATCATCTGTCAGGGATTCACATGCTTCAAGTGGTGTTAATTGCTGCTGTTCTAATCTCCATTGTCCATCGATACGTGTACCAGTTACTATGTCATCTCCATCATAGTATTGAGATGGAGCGTAAATCATGCTCGATTCAGTTTTTCTTATAAAATTATGCAGTAGCACGCATGTCATAATTAAAGTAGTAGTTTTTTCTGGATCTAATAATATTGTAGTTCGTAAAACTCTAAATCTGGCTGACAAAATCCCAAATGCGTTCTCTACTGTTCTCCTCGCACGACTCAGTCTATAACTGAAGATTCTTTCCTTAGAATTGCTATCCTGTGGTCCTGGAAAAGGTTTTAATAAGTGTTTTTGTAAAGGGAACGCATCATCTGTTACGAACACATAAGGAAGAGGTTTGTTTCTGCCTGGTAGTGAGCTGTCACTGGGTATTTTTAAACTATTGTCGTTAATTTTATTTCGAAATTTTGTGTTTGCGAAAACTCCGCCATCACTTATGCGTCCTTGGCAGCCAATATTCACGTACAGAAAGTTGTATTCTGCGTCCACTATCGCTAAAAGTACAACGCTGTAAAATCCTTTATAGTTGTAATATTCACTGCCGCTATCAATTGGCTTTTGTATGGCTACGTGCTTTCCATCGATACTTCCTAAGCAATTTGGGAAATTCCATTTTTCTTCAAATGAATTTGCCACGTGTAGCCACTCTTGAGGTGTTGTTGGTATCTGGAACAAAAATAGAAGATTAAGAAATAGGCGCGAAAAATAAATTTATAACTCGTTATTCTAACAAATTTTATTGGATATTTTTATTAAGTATGAAATATTAATAGAATACACTATAAAAAAATATGATTTCAGTTAAGGGTTGTTAAGTAATAGAAAAAGAAAATCGCGGTTATAGATTTTTTTACAATTTTAGCTAATTTGACGCGCCTATAACTTGAAATTATCGTTTAGTTCTATTCTTTCAGGGTAACGAAGAAAACAGAATTGCTTCAGAAAACACTCTCAGTTTGAACGAAACAGGAAATACTGTCACTGATGAAACTACGGGCACGCCTTTCGCCACCCCAAAACCATTTCGGAAAAGAAGACGGCCTGAAGTAGAACAAGATCCAACACAACAAGAAGCTGTAAATATTTTACAAAGAATGTACGAATCTAGAAAAAGCAGGGATGAAAATGACGCATTTGGAGAGTATGTCTCGATGAAACTGAAACAAATAAAAAACAGTAATGCTAAGAATACTGCTCAACATCACATTAACAATATTTTGTACAATGCGACAATGGGACAATATGATTTTCCAACAACCTTTACAGACCCAACCGCTAGTAGTTCCTGGGGATACAACTCTGAACCAAATCTATCCACTTTTTCGGAAAATAATGCTGACTGTAGCTCGAGAGGATACTACACCGCACCGAGTCCCTCGGCTTCATTTGAAACCAGTTCTTCGGATAACTCCAGGACACATACTCGTACCAGCGCAAGAACACAGAGTCCGTCTAATTTATCGGAATCAAGCCAAGATTCGACCCAATCATTAAACGATTTGTTGGAATCAATCAAAAATTAAAAAATACATGTTTGGTTTGTTAAGTATTAAAAAAATTATTAGTAAGGTAAGATAGGTACCTACCTAAAGTATGATTAGATTAGATCATATTAAAAGTAAATAAAAAAATAATTAAAAATGTTGTTTGACTTACCTGTATGTATTCCTTTAAAACCTCATTGAGAGCCTCGCACACTTCTGGTACGATAATAGATATCACTTGGTCTGACAACTTGAACACATTTCCAAGACTTTTATAACTGCTACCAGTTGCCAAAAATCTTAACGTTACCGCAAGTCTTTCCGTCACACTTACAGATTTTCTAAATGTAGTGTCTCGTTTGCCTATTTTTGCCCCAATTAAATTTTGTAGATATTCAAATTCGGAACTGTTCATTCTTATAAAATCTTTTAAGCAACCATCAATACCTAAATCCTTGAGATAGTCTGTGGCACTATATTTTCCTCTAGCTTTTAGCGTTTGGCGCATCCAATAAGAGCGCTTTTTCTTCTTTTTTAAACAAAAAATAAAAGCTATTCCAATGAGCAAATCTTCTTCCATTTTCGTGTAGACGTCCTCAGCCCTCAGAAGGCGAAACCAAACTGCGAGCCAATACTAGATGTTATAAAATGTTTAAACATTTTCCATCAATGTAGGAGCACTTATAACATGTAACAGTTTCTAACAAAGTGCAACAATTGTTAACATTTGTTAGTAAATGTTTTGGTGTTATAAAATGTTTACAAACATTTTATAACGGCAATGTGGGAGCACCATTAGAATAGTTATGTCGCTTTTCGACCCACTCGGTTTCGCATCGCCGGTGACTAGTAAGGCGAAACAGCTGCTGCAAGAGGTATGGCGACGAGGTACAGCATGGGATGACAAGATAGACGACGACCTGGCCGAACAGTGGCAGGATTGGGTGGCCCATCTGAAGAACCTCAGCAATGTAGCGATTCCTAGGCGATACCTACATTATAGTGACGCCACTACTTTGCAGCTGCACGTATTCACCGACGCAAGCGAAGCAGCCTACTCAGCGGTCCTCTTCTGGAGAGCGGTAGCGCCTGATGGAGAGGTGAGCCTATCCCTCATCATGGCGAAGGCGAAGGTGGCTCCGTTGAAGTTAACGTCGATTCCGAGGTTGGAGCTACAGGCAGCGGTCATGGGAACCAGACTCGCTGAAACAGTAATAGCGGAACACGAACGAAAACCGGACTGCAAGGTTTTCTGGACTGACAGCAAGACAGTACTCACGTGGATACGTACTGGGCCGCGCTCATACAAGCCGTACGTAGCGCATCGCTTGGCCGCAATAGAGGAGTCGTCGAACGTAAACGAGTGGCGTTGGATACCTACGAAGTTTAACGTCGCGGACGACGCAACACGGGACGTCCCAGCGGGATTCGACAGGAACCACCGCTGGTACCGGGGACCTGACTTCCTGCATGAGGCGGAAGAGCACTGGCCAAGCGAGCCTACCACGGATAGAGCGGCGCCTTCTGGTGAAGAGAAGGTGCACCACGTGAGCAACAGGAACGAACCGAAGCTCGTAGAAGCCCTACCGGACGTGGCGCGCTTCTCGAGCTGGGATAGACTCCGCTACACTTCGGCTCGGGTTCTACAATTCATCGATCTGTGTAGAGCCGAGACTAAAACAGTAAATTATAGACGAACACGGAAAAACGCAGAGAAGGATCCCGCCTGGAATAAAACAAAAAAGGCCGCACTGAAACAGATACAGAAAAAGGCTATAGCATCCACGAATAGAAAGTTTATTCCAGTCTCTGCGGAACAACTTAGAAGGGCAGAAGAGCTTCTGATGCGCGCCTCGCAGGAAGACTCATTCGCCAGTGATATAGACGCGCTAAGGAGCGATAAGGCGCTCAGTAAGGAGAGCCGCCTGTATCAACTTAGCGTTGAATTTGTAAATAGTGAAATTAGACTAAGAAGTCGGATCCGAAAGACGACCGACATAGCAGAGAGCTTCAAGAGCCCTATAGTACTCGACGGGGATCACAGAATAGTGAAGCTCTGGATAGAAGCCGTACATCGTCAGCTGCATCACGCCGGCGTCGAAGCAACAGTAAATGAATGCCGACAACAGTACTGGGTGTTGCGTGTGCGACCGGTGACAAGGGTCATAGTGAAGAGATGCCTGTTCTGCAGAATGAAGACCCAGACGCCACCATACCCCAGGACCGGAGACCTACCAGCATGCCGTCTAGCCCATCACAAGCAACCCTTCACCTACACGGGGGTTGATTATTTTGGGCATCTATCAGTCACCGTCGGCCGCACGAGACAGAAGAGGTATGTAGCGATCTTCACATGCCTCACCATGAGGGCTGTGCACCTGGAAATAGCTGGGTCGCTCAGCGCCGACTCTGCGGTGATGTGCCTGAGGAGGATGATATCGCGGCGGGGCTGCCCGACAGAGATTTGGTCGGATAACGGCACCAACCTGAAGGCAGCCGACAGGGAGCTCCGACAGGCAATAGACGCGGCAACAGCGGAGGAAGCAGCAAAGAAGACGATCTCCTGGCGATACATCCCACCGGGAGCACCTTTCATGGGCGGAGCCTGGGAGCGTATGGTGCGCTCCGTAAAAACGGCCCTCACCGCAACCCTCCACGAGCGACATCCTACGGAGGAGGTCCTCGCAACTCTACTCGCGGAGGTAGCGTACACTGTTAATAGTAGGCCACTAACCCACGTTTCGGTCAGCGCAGATGACATGGAAGCTCTCACGCCCAATCATTTCCTGTTGGGCGGGGCAAGGAGAGTTCCACAACCGGGGACATTCGACGAGCGCGATGAAGTCTCAAGATCCAGCTGGCGAGCCGCACAACGATTGGCTGACTTATTCTGGGCGCGCTGGGTAAAAGAATACCTACCGGAGCTTCAAAACCGGCGGGAGCCGCACGGAAGAGGTCACGTGGTACGGGTTAACGACCTCGTACAGGTCGTTGACCCCACTCTGCCGCGGAATGTATGGATACGAGGCCGAGTCGTCGCTACCTACCCGGGACCGGACAACGTGGTGCGTGCAGTGGACATTCGAACTAAAGGAGGAGTACTTCGACGGCCGGTGAGGAAGCTGGTGATCCTGCCAATAGACGACGCGCCCGCACCGGGATAGAATGCGACTTTCTCGCACGGCGGGAGAGATGTGCGGGACAGCGAACAGCGCACCTCGGCGCATTGAACAAATAGTTAGGAATAGCATAGAATCGTATCACGTAAGTTGCGGGACCGACTGCAGGTCGCGCACTTGCGGTGTGAAATAGTATAGTTTTTGTTCCTTTGTGTATAGCAGTATGGCAATAGGTTTTTACAACAATATTTTAATAGGCTTTTATAGCAATAGTTTATAGTTTGATCGACTCATAGCAAATAGGAATAGGTTATAGTTTAATAGTTTTGATTGTTTTACAGATTTATAGATAAGTGTTTTTACTAATAGTTTAATATTATATTGTTAATTATAGTAGACAGAGATAGCATATAGATTGTGCGAGAGAGACCCATGCGCGGCTCTCTCTATGGACTCGCCCCGAGCCATGAAGACAGCCTTTGCAAGCCACGCCCACCGATTTTGTATCTCGGCCTCTGATTGGTCGAGTCGGTTGGCAATAGAGACGGCATCGAAATAAATAGCGGCGTCTCGTTGTTCGGGGCAACCAAAAAGAAAAAGACAAAGGAAAAAAGTGTTCGACTGGCATCCGTCCCGAACGGATGTCTCGCAACGCGCTCCTCGCTCCGATAAGTAATAGTGAAAATTGTGCCAGTGCAGTGCTTCGTTGTGTAGTTAGTGCAGTGTAGTTGCTAGGGTCTAGGATCCAAGGGAGTACACTTTTATTAATTAGCATAGCGACACACCCTCGTCACCTACAGGCGAGGCCCCATTAGGGCCACCCAACTAGGCACTCACCTCCCTGCCCCGGCAGGGAGGCCACCCGTTGTTACGAGCGCCGCTATGGCGCTCGCTAGCGCCGAAGTAGATTTGGAGGCCCTTCTCAAGGACCTCCAAAGAAACCACGGGGAGTATTACTCCCGATTTAGGAAAGCGGCTTTACCGGTGGTTTTCGCCGACAGCCCCGCGTCCCCGGCTCCCTCAGAGCCAATGGTCGTAGCGGCTCCCTCAGAGCCCGCTAGGCCGAAACCGACGGCGGAGAAAGGGTCCGTCGCTACAAACGTAGCGAGGGACTCATCTGCCTCTCCCCCACCATCCGATGCCGAAGACGGCTTCACCGTCGTAGGCTCAAAAAAAAGGAAGCTTAAAGGTTCCAAAGTTACCGTGCACGTGCCTAAAAAGGCTATTAGGGAAGCCCCAGTCAGGGCTCGGAAAAACGAGGACGACGCTGACGAGGTCATGTCCGGTGCGGAGGACTCCCCTATGGAGGAACCCCGCAGGGAAAAAGTCCCACCACTTTTTATCCGCGACAAGTTAGCCTGGATGAATATCATCCCTAGGTTAGAGTCCCAGGGCTTCACCCTCCCGACGGCGCGATCGACCGCAATTGGAATTAGAGTCCAATGCGGCTCCTCCGACGACCATCGTCGGTTAACATCGATGCTCAGAGAGCACAACGTGGCGTACCACACGTACGCCCTTAAAGACGAACGCGTACTCCGCGTCGTCATTAAAGGTCTCCCAAAGGAGATCAGCGCTGACGATATCAAAGCCGACCTTCAGTCGCAAAAATTACCCATCCTGGAGGTACACAGGATGTACAATCACCGAACCAAGGCCAAGTTAGACATGGTCTTGGCAATTTTGGATCTCTCCCCAGAAGGGAAAGAGATCTACAATGTTAGGTCTATATGTTACCTCTCCGGCCTCACCTTCGAGAGGCCCAAAAATAGGGGCAAGGTCAGCCAGTGCCACCGATGCCAAATGTATGGCCATTCCGCGAGGAATTGCTATGCTCGCCCCAGGTGCGTCAAGTGCCTGGGAGACCACAGCACTTCCGAGTGCGACAGAAAGGACCCGACCGTGGACGAGCCCCCTAGTTGTGTGTTGTGCATGACTCAAGGGCATCCCGCGAACTATCGCGGCTGCCCTCGTGCCCCGCGCTTCAAGAAGCGCGAAGGGTCCCGCCCGCGGCTCGTAAACCTGCAGCCAAACCCGCACAGAGGTTTGTACCAGCGCCGGTACCCGCTACCAACGCCTGGGCCAAACCCCTGTACGGAGCGCAACCCGTCGCCCCAGCGCCGGTTGCCCCTCAGGCCGCCAAGCCAGTAGCGGCCCCTCCGGCCTCTAAACCCGCCCCCGCTAGCGCACCTTCAGTGCCCGCCTCCCCGTCCTCGCCGATAGACTTCATGAGCTACCTCATGAACGAAATCGACCTAGACGAGGTAGTCAGCTTCATAGCTGAATCGAAAATTAACTTGATGACCGCGATGGGCAACCACGTCGAGTTGCTTAAAAAAGTTCAGATACTCCAAAAATCCATTCAATAATGGGTAGCACAAGTAAAAGTAGAGTAAAACCTCACTCCCTGGCTGTCACGTTCTTCAACGCATGCGGCCTTACCGATCAGATACAAGAAGTCCGCGATTTTGTACTAAACCATCAAACCGATATTTTACTAGTGCAAGAGACCTTCTTAAAACCTAGTATGCGCGATCCGAAAATAGGTAATTTTCAATTAATAAGAAACGACAGAGTCACCAACCGTTTAGGTGGCACTGCGATATATTACAAAAGGTCTCTTCACTGCGTCCCTCTCGATCCTCCCACGCTCACCAACATGGAAGTCTCTATTTGTCGGGTGGGTATGACCGGCCATCCGCCGATCATACTAGCATCCGTTTATCTCTCGCCAACTAAAACGTTTTTAGAGAGCGACCTACTCGCTCTCCTCTCTTTAGGAGATAGTGTAATTTTAGCTGGCGACTTCAACGCCAAGCACACCAACTGGTCCCGCAACACCAACACGCGCGGACAGGCATTAGAGCGACTGACGAATCGTCCGGACCTCAACTTCATAGTTGTAGCGCCCGACGTGCCGACACGCTATCCGGTTAGCGACCGTCCAAACGACAGTCCGGACATACTAGACATAGCGCTCCTTAAGAATATCACCCTTCAGGTGACTTCTTTGGAAGTGATATCCGAACTACATTCAGACCACCGACCAGTTAACTTACAATTAGGTCCCCCGGCCTCCGCGCCCCCCCCGACCCGTACAGTAGTCGACTTTAAGAAGCTCTCCGAGCAACTTAAGTCGTTAGATTCAGTGCACTTGTCCCAAATTCCCGACAACATAGAGACGTTAGAACAAGCCCAGGCAGCTTCACTGCATCTGACGAATCATGCGCGCGATGCTCTATGCGAATGCTCCCGCGAGATGCCATGCGATCACTACCGCGTGGTGCTCCCGGAAGACGCGCGAGAGTTAATCACGTACAAGAATCGTATGTGTAGGGCCCACGACGCGTGCCCATCTGACGACAACAGACAGGAACTGCGGAGAGCCCAGAGGTTAGTGAGGGACCGCGTTGCCGAACTCCGGGACGAGAAATGGGACAGGCGGCTTAGTGAGCTCACGCCATCGCATGTGGCTTACCACAAGCTGGCGAGGGTTCTCAAAGCCGACCCAGTCGCCGCCACCCCACCGATAGAGCGTCCGAATCTCCCGCCCGCCTTTGACGATATCGATAAGGCCGAATGCTTGGCTGACAGCCTGGAAGCCCAATGCTCCCCGAGCACCGTCTCATTTGATAGGTCCCACGTATTGCATGTCGAAAGCGAACTTGCAACAATTCTTTCAGTTCCCGCCGACGGTGAACCACTCGCCCCGACGACTTGCGACGAAGTTCACGCGATCATCAAAGGCTTTCACTCTAAGAAAGCCCCAGGTCCTGATGGAATATCCAACAAGACCCTAAAATTACTCCCAGGGGAAATAATCAACCTCCTGGTGATTATTTTTAATATTTTCATGGCACACTGCTCTTTCCCCGACTGGTGGAAAGAGGCGACAGTGATAGGGATCCCGAAGCCGGGTAAACCCCGCAATCTAGCGACCAGCTATCGCCCTATCAGCCTGCTCAACACCCTAGCCAAGGTGTACGAGCGGGTCATCCTAAATAGGCTAAAAGCAGTCGTAGTGGAGAAGAAACTCCTCAACGACGAGCAGTTCGGTTTCAGAGGCCGACACTCATGCATCCACCAAGCGCACCGCCTCACGGAGCACATCTTGCAAGGGTTTAACTACTTCGGTAAGCCCACGCCCACAGGGGCTCTATTCTTCGACATAGCGAAGGCCTTCGATAAGGTCTGGCATGCCGGCTTGATCTACAAGCTTCACCACCTTGGCTTGCCAGCTAAGCTCGTCAGACTGCTGCGAGCCTACCTTACCGATCGTAAATTCCGCTACCGCCTGGACGGCACTCTGTCTTCCTCGCGGCCCATCCGAGCAGGAGTCCCTCAGGGCTCCGCTCTCTCTCCGCTCCTCTACGCGCTGTATACCAGCGACATTCCGAGAGACACGCTGGGTGTCAAAATAGCTTAGTTCGCGGACGATACCGCAGTCTTCACGACTCACAGTCAAAAGAAGATCATATCCTCACGCCTCCAAAAGGCGGTCCACAGCCTAGGCGAGTGGTTCCGCCTCTGGAGAATCGAAGTGAACCCCGAGAAGAGCGCAGCAATGCTCTTCACGGGCTTCCCTAAGCCCCGCTTCAAAGCAAACTCCGCAGAGGTAACTCTCTACGGGCGTCCAATCCCTTGGCAAGACAAAGCCAAGTACCTGGGAGTAACGTTCGATAGACGAATGAGCTTCGCCGCACACATTCGCAAGGCTCGCCAAAAAGCCGCCTATGTGATGAGTCGTCTTTACCCGTTAATTTGCGCAAAAAGTAAAATGTCCCTGCGTAATAAAGTAACACTTTATAAATTATGCATTAGACCTATAATGACCTACGCCAGCGTTGTCTTCGCCCACCGTCAGCCCAGCTCTTACAAGAGCCTACAGGTTATCCAAAATAAATTCATGCGCATGGCCACGGGAGCGCCGTGGTTCGTGCGCAACGTTGATTTGCATCGCGATCTAGATTTACCGACGATGCAGCAGCTTTTTAAAAAGTTCTCCAAAACCTATTTTGAGAGAGCAGCCCGACACCCCAACCCTCTAGTGGTTGAGGCCTGCAATTATACCCCCGACCCTAACGCTCCTCTCATAAAGAGGAGACCGAAGAACGTCCTTGACGAACCGGACGACCAACTGACATTGGACAACGCTTCCCAAGTAGGTCACACACACACACACAACAGTACACAGCGTCTTCGCCGGCGAAGACGAGGTCCCCGATATCGGTCGTCATCCGGACGTGGGTTTCATCCACGGTCACGGGGGCGCTCGGACTGAGACACCAGTCCAACAAACCCAACAAGTCCCAACGTCACCCTAAGTCGAGGTCCGAGTCTCACAGGAGACGCCCTTAGGGGGACGTTCCCTCAGAAGTCGTCGAGCCCAGGTGCTCTTCTCTCAGGCTGAGCTTCATGCTCGCCAAAAACCCCCGGTGACGCAGTAATGACCACTATGGTTATCTGCAAATGTCAATTCGAAAAACTAAACTTCGGGGCAACCAGTTCTCGATACCAGTTCTCGAAACCAACTCGGCACAGTAATGAAGAGTGCGAAACATTGAGAAAATAGCGGATAGAAGCTAAGCAACAAGTAGCGGTACCCCAAATATAGAAGACTTGAAGAGACATTACCCTGGTGTTTTATTCTCCGACAATATTGCGCTAATCCATCATCAAACCCAGCAATAGTTTCGGTGTACGCACACAACACGTACAGTTTATATTGATAGGTTAAGGTTTTTATTGTAAATAGTATACTAAATTTTGACTGTTGGGAGGCTCTTTACACCTCCCAACAAAAAGTTTTAAACTAGTATAAGCTTTTGAATTATTTATTTTGTGCTGTCTGACTGTTACACCTCCTAACTAATTTATTTTATAATATCCGTTAATTTATTTATATAGTGCTATATTGTTTTATTATAGCTGATAGGCTCTATACACCTATCAGCAAAAACGCGATAACCCTTCTGTCCCCACACCCCCAGGATGCTCGGCCTCCGCACACCGTTGAAGGTGCGCAGGAGCCTCAGCGGGACCTCACAAATGAAAAATGACGACGCAGGACAAAAACCAACCTCGCCTGCCACCGCGGAGCCGCAGGCTGGGCCATCACGCGACACAAGTGAGCAGCTGCAGCCACAAAAACGAGGTGCGGCGGCTCCTAAGGTGAGGGCGCAGCCTGGGGCTCCCGAAATCTCCCCGGCGATCCCAACATCAAAGGGGAGAGTGGCGGAGGCGAAGTCCTGCCTCGTCAATATTAAACTACAAATTAGTAGGTCCCGGAACACTAAAACCGAAATAAAGGAGGGGGTATTAAAGATCCTGGGGCTCACTATCGACAGCAAGCTGACCTTCAACTCTCATGTAAGAAATACTTGCATGAGGGTTCAAGGTCTCTACAAGCAGCTGTCGAGAGCCGCCAGGGTAAGCTGGGGCCTCCATCCCCAAATCATAAAGACCATTTATACTGCAGTAGTGGAGCCAATAGTTCTGTACGCTGCCTGTGCCTGGGCGCCTGCCGCTTCAAAGCTCGGAGTGCGGAAGCGTTTGAGAGCTCGCAGATCCCTCCACCCCCTGGTAGTAAGCATTGTCAACAATATAGACATATGTCGCACCCAGAACAAGGAAATATCCGTATAAAAAAAAAAAGGCAAGGTCGGCCAGTGCCACCGTTGCCAACTCTACGGCCATTCCGCAAGGAACTGTTTTGCGCGCCCAAGGTGCGTCAAGGGCCTGGGCGACCACGGCACGTCAGATTACACTCGCAAGGACCCGACCGTCGAAGAGCCCCCCAGTTGTGTGCTGTGCATGACCCAGGGGCATCCCGCGAATTATCGCGGTTGTCCTCGGGCCCCGCGCCCCATTAAACGAAGGGTCCTGCCTGCGGCCAGGAAACCTGCGGCCAAGCCCGCACAAAAATTCGTCCCAGCGCCGGTACCCGCGACCAACGCCTGGGCTAACTAAGCCCCTCTACGGAGCGCAACCCGTCGCCTCAGCGCCGGCGGCCCTTCAGGCCGCCAAGCCAGTAGCGGCACCCCCGGCATTAAAACCCGCCCAGCTAGCGCACCTTCCGTGCCCGCCCTCCCGTCCTCGCCGATAGACTTCATGAGCTACCTCATGAATGAAATCGACCTAGACGAGGTAGTCAGCTTCATAGCTGAATCAAAAATAAATCTAATGACCGCGATGGGCAACCACGTCGAGTTGCTTAAAAAAGTTCAGATTCTCCAAAAATCCATCCAATAATGGGTAGTACAAATAATGGTAGGACCAAACCACACTCCCTGGCTGTCACGTTCTTCAACGCAAGCGGCCTTACCGATCAGATTCAACAAGTCCGCGAATTTGTACGTACACATCAGACGGACATACTACTAGTGCAAGAGACCTTCTTAAAACCTAGTAATCGAATCCGAAAATAGCAAATTTTCAACTTATCAGAAACGACAGAGTCACCAACCGTTTAGGTGGCACTGCGATATATTACAAAAGGTCTCTTCACTGCGTCCCTCCCGATCCTCCCACGCTCACCAATATGGAAGTCTCTATTTGTCGGGTGGGTATGACCGGCCATCCGCCGATCATACTAGCATGCGTTTATCTTTCGCCGAGTAAAATGTTTTTAGAGAGCGACCTACTCGCTCTCCTCTCCTTAGGAGATTGTGTAATTTTAGCTGGCGACTTCAACGCCAAAGCACACCAACTGGTGAACACCCTTAGAACCAACCCGCGTGGACAAGTCCTAGAGCAGCGACGACGACGAACGACTCGTCCGGACCTCAACTTCATAGTTGTAGCGCCCGACGTGCCGACGCGTTATCCGACAAGTGACAGGACGAACGACCGACCGGACATATTAGACATAGCGCTCCTTAAGAATATCACCCTACAGGTGACTTCTATGGAAGTGCTATCCGAACTATGTTCAGACCACCGACCAGTCAACTTACGTTTAGGACCCCCGGCCTCCGCGGCCCCCCAGACCCGTACAGTAGTCGACTTCAAGAAGCTCGCCGAGCAACTTAAGTCCTTGGATTCAGTACACTTGCCACAACATAGAGACGTTAGAACAAGCCCAGGATGCTTCACTGCATTTAACTAGTCATGCGCGCGATGCTCGATGCGAATCATTAAAGGGTTTAACTTTTGCACCAAACCCGCCCCTACAGGGGCCCTATTCCTTGATATAGCGAAGGCCTTCGATAAGGTCTGGCATGCCGGCTTGATCTACAAGCTTCACCACCTTGATTTGCCAGCTAAGCTCGTCAGACTGCTGCGAGCCTACCTTACCGATCGTAAATTCCGCTACCGCCCGGACGGCACTCTGTCTTCCTCGCGGCCCATCCGAGCAGGAGTGCCTCAGGGCTCCGCTCTCTCTCCGCTCCTCTACGCGCTGTATACCAGCGACATTCCGAGAGACACGCCGGGTGTCAAAATAGCACAGTTCGCGGACGATACCGCAGTCTTCACGACTCACTGTCAAAAGAAGATCATATCCTCACGCCTCCAAAAAACCGGTCCACAGCCTAGGCAAGTGGTTCCGCCTCTGGAGAATCGAAGTGAACCCTGAGAAGAGCGCAGCAATGCTCTTCACGGGCTTCCCTAAGCCCCGCTTCAACGTAGAGGTAACTCTCTACGGGCGTCCAATCCCTTGGCAAGATAAAGCAAAGTACCTGGGAGTAACGTTCGATAGACGAATGAGCTTCGCCGCACACATTCGCAAGGCTCGCCAAAAAGCCGCCTATGTGATGAGTCGTCTTTACCCGCTAATTTGCGCAAAAAGTAAAATGTCCCTGCGTAATAAAGTAACGCTTTACAAATTATGTATTACACCTATCATGACCTACGCCAGCGTTGTCTTCGCCCACCGTCAGCCCAGCTCTTACAAGAGCCTACAGATTCTTCAGAATAAATTCATGCGCATGGCCACGGGAGCGCCGACAGATTCTTCAGAATAAATTCATGCGCATGGCCACGGGAGCGCCGTGGTTCGTGCGCAACGTAGATTTGCATCGCGATCTAGATTTACCGACGATGCAGCAGCTATTTAAAAAGTTCTCCAAAGCCTACTTTGAGAGAGCATCCCGACACCCCAACCCTCTAGTGGTTGAGGCCTGTAACTACACCCCCGACCCTAGCGCTCCTCTCATAAAGAGGAGATCGAAGAACGTCCTTGACGAACCTGACGACCAACTGACATTGGACAACGCTTCCCAAGTAGGACACACACACACAACAGTACACAGCGTCTTCGCCGGCGAAGACGAGGTCCCCGATATCTGTCGTCATCCTGACGTGGGTTTCATCCACGGTCACGGGGGCGCTCGGACTGAGACACCAGTCCAACAAACCCAACAAGTCCCAACGTCACCCTAAGTCGAGGTCCGAGTCTCACAGGAGACGCCCTTAGGGGGACGTTCTCTCAGAAGTCGTCGAGCCCAGGTGCTCTTCTCTCAGGCTGAGCTTCATGCTCGCCAAAAACCCCCGGTGACGCAGTAATAATCACTATGGTTACCTGCAACTGACAATTCGAAAAATGAAAAATGCTCGGGACAACCAGTTCTCAGCGAGGTAACTGAAGAAATAACTAATAGAAGAAACCAGTTTTCGGCACAACAATGAATAGTGAAGAACATTGTTAAAATAGTGCATAGAAGCAACAAAGTAGCGGTACCCAAATAAAGAAGACGTGAAGAGTGATTACCCTGGTTTTATTCAAAGACAAATTGCGCTAGTTCATCAACAATCCAGTAATAGTTTGGTGTACACACATACACCCGCAATCTCCCGTCTAGCTACCGCCCTATTAGACTGCTCAACACCCTAGCCAAGGTGTACGAGAGGGTCATCCTGAATAGGCTAAAAGTAGTAGTAGAGGAGAAGAAACTCCTCAACGACGAGCAATTCGGATTTAGAGCAAAACACTCTTGTATTCACCAAGCGCACCGCCTTACGGAGCATATCACCAAAGGGTTTAATTTTTGCAGCAAACCCGCCCCTACAGGGGCCCTACTCTTCGATATAGCGAAGGCCTTCGATAAGGTCTGGCATGCTGGCTTGATTTACAAGCTTCACCACCTGGGCTTGCCAGCTAAGCTCGTAAGACTACTACGAGCCTACCTTACAGATCGCACATTCCGCTACCTTCCCGGCCGCCCATCCGAGCAGGAGTCCCTCAGAGCTCCGCTCTCTCCCCGCTTCTATACGCGCTGTACAGCAGCGATATTCCGAGAAACACTCCTCGTGTCATAACAGCCCAGTTCGCGGACGATACCGCAATATTCACAACGGCCTTTCACAAACAACGTATAACCAGTCGCCTCCGAGAGGCGGTCCACAGCCTAGGCGAGTGGTTCCGCCTCTGGAGGATCGAAGTTAACCCCGACAAGAGCGCAGCCGTGTACTTCACAGGCGTCGGTACGCCCCGCTTCAAAGCTATCCCCGCCGAGATCACCCTCTGCGGCCGTCCAATTCCTTGACAAGACAAAGTCAAGTACCTCGGAATAACATTCGATAGACGTATGAGCTTCGCCGCTCACATACTAAAAGCTCGTCTTTATCCTTTAATTTGCTCTAAAAGCAAAATATCCCTCCGTAACAAGGTCACTCTGTACAAAACTTGTATCAGACCGATAATGCCCTATGCCAGCGTTGTCTTCGCCCACGGTCAGCCCAGCTCTTACAAGAGCTTACAAGTCCTACAAAATAAAAATTTATTTTGTAGGACTTGACGCAGTAGTAACTATTATGGTTATCTGCAAGTGACAATTCGAAAAATGAAAAAAATGAACTCCGATCATTAACCAAGTAATCCTGACCTCTGATTAAACAGTACCTACTATCTCTTAATATCAAGAAAATAAGTTGCTGGCTCTTTCAACAAAACGTCACATGCAAATCGCATACCAGCATTCGAAAAGCACTGAGTCATTAATTGCAACCAACCGCTTGCAATGCCTCTTAGCCGCACTCCCCCCGCTACTCCGGCGCCCGCGCTTGGTAAATATAATTTTACTGAAGCCGAGTATACTACAACTCCAAACTGCAGGTCATTCAGAATTAAACGGAAGCGTTCAAAATCATCTGAGCATTCATACTTAAACCAAGATATACAAAGTTTTGTCTGATATGAAAAACATGCCTTCGGAATTCAAGATAAAACAAGATAAAAATATAATAAAATGTATTCGGCCGTGGAAGAAATTATTACTCAAACCTCAGAAATTCGATCCTCGGTGGGTTTTTTGTCTAAGACCTATGATAGTTTTAAAACGCTATTGGAGCAAATGGAATCTGAGCGTAAAAGCTATTTACATCAGGTTGAATTCTTTGAAAATAAACTAGAAAACTTCGAAAGGCACAAAGGCTCAACCTGCTTAGATATTAGAATTTTAATAGAAGGATTAAGAGTACAAAGTATTTCAGTGTTATACTAACTATACCTCGAGTGGGTTCAAAGAAGTAAAACTTTATAAGATTTTCATCCAACTTTTCAAAAGGATTTTCACAAATTATTTTCTTACTGATGTCCACGCCTAAGCAGGGCCTAACTTCCAAATTCCTTTTCACCCTTTATGTTTCCACTTTTGCAGAAGAGCTTATTATTACATGTCATTATTACTGAAAAGTAATGCCGTAATCATTTCACCAATTCCAAAAACGCAGAACTAGCATGTAACCTTCCAACACCTAACCCCTCTCACCCGTTAGGGGTGGATTTTTGTAATATTGTGTATAAAGGTTTTTATTAATTAAAACAAATACCCTAAATGTCAATTTTCATGTCCCTAACATCGAAAACTTCGAATCCTCGTGTAAACTTCCAACCCTCGTTTTACCCTCTTTAAGGTTATTTTCGCAACATTAATATCATACAGATATTTATTATTTATAATTAACAACTTAGTTGCCAACTTTCATGTCTCTGACTTCAAAAATATAAGACTTTCATAAAAACTTCCAAGCCCCACTTCAACCCTTTAGGGGTGGATTTTTAAATATTGCGTATACAGGTTTTTATTTTTTAAAACAAATTACCTAAATGCCAATTTTCATGTCCCTAACTTCGAAAACTTAGAATCCTGATGAAAACTTCCAACCACCATTTTACCCCCTTTGGGCTGGATTTTCGCAACATTGATCATACAGATCTTTATTATTTATAATTAACAACTTAGTTGCCAACTTTCATGTCTCTGACTTCAAAAATATAAGACTTTCATAAAAACTTCCAAGCCCCACTTCAACCCTTTAGGGGTGGATTTTTGTAATATTGCGTATACAGGTTTTTATTATTTAAAACAAATTACCTAAATGCCAATTTTCATGTCCCTAACTTCGAAAACATAGTATCCTCATGAAAACTTCCAACCCCCATTTCATCCCCCTTGGGGTAGATTTTCGTAATATTGATTGTAACAGATCTTTATTATTTATAATTAAAAACTTAGTTGCCAATTTTCATGTCTCTAACTTCAAAAATATAGGATTTTCATACAAACTTCCAACCCCCATTTCTACCCTTTAGGGGTGGATTTTCTCAAAACTGTTTCTTAGCTGACCTCTACTTCATAAAAGGAATCTACCTTCCAAATTTAAAGTTCGTATGTTTTATAGTTCCTGAGATATCGTGATCATATGTCAGTCAGTGGTGTTTCGCTTTTATATATATAGATCTAATAACACATAAATATCAATATTAAAATAAATCATTTCAATCATTTTTGAAAGCAAATTAATACCAAAATATTACTCAATAGCTCATTTTAGATAACCAATACAATAGTTCGGAAAATATTTAGTTTTTTTTCAATTCTTGAACATTTTAAATTTACACATGTGCCCTTTTCGAAATTGCATATTCATATTATGGATCTAGGAAAAAATACATGGCACCAGTGGATGTCGGGCAAAAAACACAAAAACACTTTGTATGCTGCTACTGAAAACTGCTAGCTGGTTTGTTTCGAAAGTATTTGAAAAGTTAATAACAAAAAAATTAATACTGTGTTACCACATTTAAGCGAAGATCCAGCAGTGTTAATATTTGATGGCCATTTTACTCACATCCAATAAAAAAGAAAGTTTTAGAAGCAGCACAAAAATGAAGAGTGACATAACATGCAAGCCTTTTATTGCAGCCATTAGATTTGTCGGTTTTCAAATCGATGAAAAACACTTTGAACGAAAAACTTGTTCAACGTTAAAAATTAAATAAATGTAAGAAGTTGCCAAAAGATGAATTTAGTCGTATTCTTGAAGAAGTTTAAGCTAACTAAAACCCAATTACTATACGAAATGGTTTTAAAAAAGGGAGTATATACCCATTCAACAGAAACACTATTCCGGAAGAAAAATTTATCCCTCAATCATTGAAAATATTTAAGCAGTTTAAATCACCAACTAAGGAAATTCCTTCTTTGAAGAATCTTAGTTTGCAAGTAGTACTCCGCAGGACAAACATCAACCAGGAACCTAAAGAATATACACAACAGACCACATTGACAAAGCAATAAAACGTTCTGGCCTCAACTAACTCTATAGCAGTGTCTTGTTGTCCAACAGTGAACCAGGTTCGCATAGTACACAGTGAACCGGTTCACTGTGTACCTTACGATGCTGGTTCACTGTTTAATGATATAGTTATGCTGATACTCAATAATATTTTCGATTGTTTTAGGATGCCAAGGCCAAGAAATAAGGAAAGGAAAATTGGAAAATACAAAAAAGACGATATGTCAGCACTACTAAATATAGAAAATGGTAGCTCCATTAGGATGGCGGCAAAAACCAGTAAAATTCCTACCTTACATTGCGCCATTACGTTAAAAATAACGGGAACATCCTGATATTATATCACTCGAACCGTGGTATATTAATAGTGTTTCTGAAGAACACGAACAAATATTATTTAAACACTACGCAGACTAATGCTCTACGGTTTGACCATCAAAGAATTTAGGAAGGTGCCGTATGAAATGGCAAAGGTTAATGGCATTTAAACACCAAGCTCATGGGAAAGGGATAAAATGTCAGATTTGGAATAGTTTCGTTTCTTTAAAAAAGACATCCCGATATTTCAGTAAAGAAACCAAAAGCTGTAAGTCTCATACGTGCTACCTCATTCAATCTTTGAATTGAATGAGGTAGCTCGTACGTTTATTCACGAGCTACCTCATTCAATTCAAAGATTGAATGAGGTAGCTCGTGAATAAATCACTGTGTGGATGACTAGAGATTTATTCGTTGACGTAATGAAACATTTCATTATGTTCAAGCACGACACCAGAAAATTCATCTCTGCTTATAATTCAAAACCCAGGAAGACCAGTTACAATCTACGAAATAGCTAAATTGACTGGTCATGCTTATCCCAGATCTATGACTCCGCTAAATATATCAGCAGCTTTCGCAAAATGTGGGATTATTCTTTATAATATGATGACCACATCTCTCAATATCGTGCTCAACTAAAGTGGCTTACAGACAGCGTCGTGATCTCCATATTTTATCCCTTCTTTACACTATCCTCTTCCATCCTCAAACTCCTCCTTATCTAAAGGAAAAATTTAATTTCTGGGTTCTGGCCATCTGTTTAACCACCGGTCCCAGAACGATAATAAACTGACGATGCCATTCAGCCATACTCGCTGGTATGGCGAGTCATTTACAGTGAAAGCCGTGAAACTCTGGAATGCTGTACCTCGGAATATTAGAGATTCAAAATCGCTCATTATATTTAAACGAAATCTAAAAAAATATTATTTGTCGCACTAAGCTTATGTACTGAGCAAAACCGAGTCACCTCAAAAGGTAGCCAATATGTTTAACGAGCACTTCATTGCCGTGGGCAAGCCGTCACACCGTGACGACCCGCAGTTGACGCACGCGTCGGCAGGGCCAGCCTCCCAAACATCGGTTCCAAACTCACTCTTCCTAACACAAGTAACAGAAAAAGAAATACACGACATAATACGTAGCCTAGAAAACAAACGCAGCTTCGGTGCAGACGAAATTCCGCCGACATTAGTTAAATTATGTAATTATCAATTGACACGCCCCTTGACATTTCTAATTAATCAATCTTTTAACGAAGGCATTTTTCCGGATAAATTAAAAATTGCGAAAATACGACCAATCTTTAAAAATAGTGGATCACCACATGAAACTAGCAATTACAGACCAATAGCATTATTACCGACATTCTCAAAAATATTAGAAAAAGCACTATGTAATCGTATCTACGCATTCTTAGAAAAATTTAACATCTTTAACGAAAATCAATACGGCTTTCGTAAAAATCGGTCAACCACGCTAGCTGTATACCAATACATCATGCAAGAGATTATTGAGTGTTTACGGGGAAAACAGTATGCAGTGGGATTCCTGCTGGACATGACGAAGGCGTATGATAGGGTGTCACACAAAATCCTGTTAGAGAGAATATACAGCTCAGGAATTAGAGGAAACGCATACAAATGGCTAAAATCTTACCTACAAAATAGAACCCAGTATGTTCAAATGCAACATTATGACAATACCACACGCGAAATCTCTACGACGGATTCAAACATAGGGACCAGTAACTGGTCAATACCGCAAGGAAGTGTGCTAGGCTGTATACTTTTTCTATTATATATTAATGAATTGCCAAATGAACTGAGCCCCGCCTGTAAAGTGGTCATGTTCGCAGACGACGTAGCTATACTCATAAAATGTTCAACTATTAATGAATGTGAACTACAAGTAACTCGAACCTTAGAAAATACACGAAATTGGCTGGAGAACCACCATCTACAAATAAACTTAAAAAAGACAAAAATAATGCAATTCAGGCCGTATCAAAAATTGCCATTGAACTTAGATCTGGTGTCAAAAAAAATAAATATTGAAGAGGTACCGAACTTTAAGTTACTTGGTATAACCATCGATACCCATTTAAATTGGAAGCAACATATACAAAATGTTAAATTGAAACTTTCGCGGTTTGTATACGCTCTTAGCGTTCTTAAAGCAAATACTAACTACGAAACAGCATTAGCCGCGTACTACGCATATGCTTACTCATGGCTTAAATACGGTATAAAACTCTGGGGACAAAGCACGGATAGGGGATCTATTTATAGCCCAAAAAAGGTGCATACGAGTGCTAGTAAATATTAGGCAATAAGATACTTGCAGACCGCATTTCATTGAAAAAAAGATACTAACATTACCATCCATCTACATCATGGAAGCAGCATTGTTCGTTAGGAAACACCCACACTTCTACACAACACTGGACACCCCACCCCACCCACCGAAACACACGCAACACACGTACCCTTGCACTCCCGCGCTATAACTCACCATTTTTAAGCCGTAGCAGTCCATACTATAGAACAATAATCATCTATAATAAACTACCTACAGCACTCAAAGAATGTGAGACTAACTTTAAGAACAAACTACAAGAATGGCTAGTGCAAAAGTGTTTTTACAACATCCAAGAATACCTCAATAACGCGCCCCTCTAACACCCTTGCATTTGATTTTAATTTAATTAGATTTGGAATAATTGTAATAATCTGTATTCATTTTATTTTGACTATCAGAATATTGACAAAATTAAATTATTATTGCTATTATTTTTAATTTGTATATTATTATTATTGTATTTTTATATTAGTATTAGATACATTGTTGTTTTTTCACCCTTCCCTTGAAGGAACTTCTTACGTCTGTTTGCTCAAATTGGATCTAATTAGATTAAGTTATTTGGCTGTACCTGTTCTAAATATTAATGTCATTGCATGCAACTAGGTTTCCCTTTAGTGGTAATGAACTTACTAAACTTTGCTAAGCGTTAATACTTAACAAGTAACAATACTTTACAATCATTAATGTTTTTCATGTTTAATGATAATACTATAGCAATTTATATGGTATTCAGGTAAATACTGCTTTAGATTATGAATTTGATTACATTGCAATTCGCATATGCTGATTAGTACCAAAGAAACAATAAGTATTATCATTGTAGTACTAAGTAGTAACCAAATCACATCTAAACACACGAAATAGACATAAGATTATACAAAACTAGAACAAATTATGGCATAGCATAGTAAAACAATACAGGTTGAGGGAGCACAAATGTATAATAGCTTACACAAAGATATTTTTTGCGAAAAGTCATTTGCATCGTTCAAAAATAAACTTAAAAGCATTGTGTTGTATGTTGTGGTATCTAAAATCCAATGTTTATTGTTGTATAAACACGCCACTTTTGGCCTACTATTTCTTTTACTGTTTTATTTTATTTTATTAATTTCTCATTAAGTGAAATTGTTTCTTCTGAGAATAAAGATCTTTAAACCTAAGTAGTTAATTATGCTGTTTTTGTTTGCTTTTACAAGTTCATTTGTAAAACAAGTTCCATTTTATTAAATAATAACATTTTAAACTATTTTCGTCTCGTTTTATTTCACTACAATGTAAATTAATCCTAAATAGTCTTTACATCTCATCTCGTCTAGGAACAAAACTAATTTTAAATTAATAAATTTTTGACAAGCCAAATGGACTTGTTATCTTCAAAAATGGTAGAAACACTTCATTTAATTCCATAAAACAAATTAATAATGACATTTGATGGCACTTGTACTTAGTTCAGTTTTTTTTTTTTATTATTTTATGGCACATAAGAGATTAATATTAGACATCCATCCAATAAAGCATTTTCTATGAAAAAAATGTCATATGGTTTGCTTAAAACTGTCAAGCCATAGAATTAAGTGCAACATTACCATTTTTAAATACATACAAAAAAAATGCATTTCATGTTGTAAAGGAAGTACTTTCATAGTCATATGAAAATTTTTACTTAAATATTAAATAACTTATATATAAGTTCGTAAAAAAACAAACAAGAGATCAAAAAACAAAGTCAAAAATGAAGTGGTTCCGCTTATACACCCCTTTTGGTTTGAAGCCCTCAACATAGTTGTATATAAACAGTATATATACAAGTTAACATTCAGAAATTCCACAATATTACACCAAATATCCATTTATACAAAGATGTGACTTATCTTAGATAAAAGTATCTGAAATACAAATACGTATTTACATCTTGTATTTGAAAAACTTCTTTTTTTATTTAGATACATGTTCCTCGTATCTTAGTATTTTGAAGATACTTTGTTCCCCAAGATACTTTTACAAAAATGGCAACACTATCTTTCTACAAATGTCACAGCCTAAGATGGCCCACCGTCCATAGAAGGAAGATGAGCGGCAATATGTTTGAGGAATTACTTTTAATGAAATCTCAAATAAAATATAAAGATAAAAAAAATTAAAGTTTCAATTTTAATACATAACTTCCTATATTATCGAAAATTCTTTTCTCAAATAAATAATCTTGGCAGTTCAATTAAATGTTGTTTTCTTACAAAAGTATTTGAAAGATAAGTATTTGAAAGATAAGTATTTTGTATCTAGTATTTTAATTACCTTTTCAGAAAATTATTTGTATCTGGTATCTGAAATGCTTTTTTTTTTTTTTAAGTATCTCGCATCTTGTATTTCAGATACTTTGTAAAAGGTATTTTATACATCACTACATTTATAACTGGTAATCATACAAAAAAATGCCCATAGATACAGATTATATAAGTAACATTGCTTTATACCATACCATATATATTTGTGTGAGGTTAAGGTGAAGTTAAGTGTCTATAATTTTCTCTATTGTGTTATTTATAAGTCCATAACTTACTTACATTACTTATTTTAATGGTTAGCTTCTTTGATATAAACAGCTTTCAAATATTCTCTAAGAGGTGTATCATCTGTCTCCATGTACAAGACAATTTGCAACTTCTTCGGAGCAACCAATCTCATTTTTCTTACAACTTTTTTCACGATGGGTGGTTTTGCAAATGACATTCTAGCAATATTAACAGTGGTGAGTTTAATTTCCTTCTTCTGTCGATCATAAGACCCTTCTTCTAGAGAGGTTAAGCCAAAATTATGGCTGACTAGGAAGGCTAGGTCATTTGTGCCAGGTTTTATGCATAGGAAACCTCTCTCTTGGTGCATTACTGTGCCTTTTTCGGTATGCTTCGATGCTGATGTGTAGTTGAACATTGGCTGGCCTGTGGAAGAAGGGTTCTCTATAATAACCGCATTTGCAGTGTGAACAAGTCTCTTATGACAGCTTGTTTTCTTCTGCAGCAGGACATTGAATTACATTGTAGAACTGCGAATACAACAGGTATGGCGGCATTGCAAGATTCAGTACACAGCACCAGACAGAAGAGGATAAATCTCTCAACATAGATTTGACATCCTGCCTCCTGAGGTCCACCGTAACTTCAACTGACCCAGGCTTGAAACTACTACTGCCCAAAAACTCCGAAGTCCCTCATAGAGGAAACTCGAAGGATCCGACTTACATGTCAGTCTATATTCTGCACAATTTAAAAAAAACAGCTGAACCCGCTAAGGTGTTAGGTAGCTGTGGGACTACTTATATTTAGAAAAAGTTTTTGGTTTTATTTCTATTCTGTTGTTATTTATATTTTTCTTGTTTCTGCTCAGTGCACCTATAATTTTTAGTTTTTAGGTTTTAAGCAAGGACTGTTTTTGCCAAAATAAAGAGAAAAAAAACACATATATATATATATATATATTAAAACCTACATAAAGCATCTAAAATGCCAAGTTCTATGAACTAGAATGTCCTAAGACTAAATATATAACTGCACAATATCCTGCCCACAATATATTTTTTTGCATTTGCATTCTAGTATGTAAGCAACTAATTATTATATGTTAAATGTTGTATTGTTTGTATGTGTAACGGTGAAGGAGAACATCGTGAGGAAACCTGCACGCCTGAGTTCTCCATAATGTTCTCAAAGGCGTGTGAAGTCTAATAATCCGCACATGGCCAGCGTGGTGGACTATGGCCGAACCCTTCTCATATTGAGAGGAGACCTGTACTCTGTAGTGAGCCGATATTGGGTTGGTCACGATGATGATGCCGACAAGTAGTCAAGATGTGAATAACCTAAATTATTGTATATCTGAGTTGCACTTGGCAAATAAAATATTGAATTTAAAAATGTTTACCAACACAAGAGAAGTCTAATTTCTCACAGAACCGGAAGTCAGCTGAGTTTGGGTAGTGTCCCCGTCCATCCTTGGTGACCCACCGACCGGCTAACCAGGATATTGGAGCAAGTGCTTCATGTACCTGCCCACTCATGCTTCTAAATTATATTCTTGTGACTTTTATTCCAGTAATTGATAATAAGTATTTTACCCTAAAAAAAGGTTTTGTAATGGACACATGTATGTATTATTCTCGGCAATACCTGGTTACACTTAGTAATTAAGACCGGATAGTTCATGAATATACGATGCTATAAACACAAACCTTTAAGATAGCTGGAAAATACAACTGGTTTGATGCGATTGTTACCAATTTGAAATATGGATTTTAGCGTACCGAAAAGTATATATAGATACATCAACTCAGTTGTGCGCGCGGCCCTATGTGTGGGTAAACCTTGTACATATACAGTGACTTTGTGTGCGTGACAAGAGGTACAGTCGGGTACAAATACAAATACAGTTATTTACGGGTTATATACGGGTTTTTTTTTAAAAAAACAGTTATTTGGTAATTTAATGTTTATTTATTGAACATTATTCTGAATCGCTACTTGAAAAATCAAATGATGAATTTTCGGATTCGCTGCTCTCATCAAGGTTAATTATGAATTCTGACTCCATGTCAAAATGTCTATAGTATTCTTCTTCTTTCTTTTGTACATGTCGACAAGTATTACCCCACATCCCTTCATCAATTTGACTTAAACATTCATTTATGAGTTTCATTATTTCCGTCACATTTTGGTCGACATTACGCGAAGCAATATAATTTTTTAAAATTCCCCACACATTTTCTATGGGGTTTAGTTCAGGATGATATGGTGGCAATCGAAGAACTTTTATGCCATATCGCTGAAGTATGTCATCAATCTTGTAACAGATATAGTTTTCTTTATTTTTTTTAATCAAATCATACAGTTCAATTTTTTTCATATCTTGATTAAAAGCTATATTTTTTTCTGTCAGCCATCTCTGCATTTCTATTTTTTTGGAATTCGAATTTGGGGCTCTGTCATTTTGAACGTTATGGTATGAGGCATTATCAAGCACAACCACAGAGTTAGGTGGAAGATTCGGTACTAGACGTTCTTTTAGCCACTTTTCATAGTTTTCCGCGTTCATGTTAGAATGGTAATCACCAGAAACACTATTTGCTTTGTATGTCAATAGTGCGTTAGGTACGAAACCTTGTTCTGAACCAGCATGCACAATGATAATTCTTTGTCCTTTCGACAGGTTTCTCTTTAAAGGTGGTCCATCTTTATTACCCCATCCTTTGTTTTGAACATGATTAGTTAAGATATAGCTCTCATCTGTATATACGATACACCGATTTTCTTGACGGTATCTGAGTAAATTTTTTAGGTAGGAAAATCGTAGTTTTTGGATGTCATGCCGCTCTATAATAACACGTCTGTTATCCACAGTTTTTCGCCATTTGTATCCCAACTTTAACAAAGCTGTACGCAGAGTCGAAATACTTCCATCATAGTTAAGTTTATCTTGAAATATTCTTTTCAACTTTAGCAAGGTAGGTAACTCACGATGTTCTAAATGGTAATTTTGAATAGTGGAACGTATAACATCAACGTTAAAGTTGTCTAATTCTAACTTCTTTAAACGTTTTTTACGGTCTTTATGCGGAGATTTAAACTTAGAGTCAGATTCTTTTCCTTCAGCCAATATATTAGTAACTGTTCTCTCTGATACCCCCACTGCCATTGCTGTTCTTTTCCGTACGCTATTTAAATGTTCACTTAGTTTCGATATTAAAATTGGACTTGCACTGCAAACTGGATCACTTACTAGTTCCAATATATCTCTCGCATCTATTTTCAGAAATTCGTATACCTTAGCAATGGTTTCTCGAGTCTAAAACAATAATACGTAAACGTCAACAAGGATATATTTTTTCGTATATAGAATCATAATAAATACCTATTCATTACATCTAAATTTAAAAATAAAAAATATTTACCTGACTCCTTAAACATTTTTTCCGTGAAGAACTAGACATTTTCGTAAACGACTGTACCCGTAAGAAAAAGCGATAGGAACACGTCTTGCTCGAACGACGACTGCCGCGTCACTGCCACACGAATGAAAGTTGTATATTTACAAGCGCACGCACACATAGGGCCGCGCGCACAACTGAGTTGAAGTATCTGTACCTAGATTTAATAAAAAACGGTAACCTACTCTATATCATAGACACAAATGCCACAGAATACAATTACTCACAATACAAAGGTCAAAGACAAACAATACAGAATACGACAACCACAGCATTATAGACTATTAACAAATTATTATATACACATATACATATTTTATAATTGTAGTACCGACCAATTAAATTTTTCTTCACGACTTACTTACTTTCTTCTAAAACACTGAAGAGTTTATACAATATTATATCTATAACACAAATTATATTAGCAGAATTATAATTGCCTCCTAGCTCTACATTCTAGCATTTTTGAGCTTAACAGCTTGAAAATACTGATGTAGAAGATATTTCCAAATTTAATAAGGAGAAAATATGAAATAGGCCAGTTTTAACATAATTAATCAGATTAAATACAAATCGATAGTCACCGCAGTGTGGCAACACATTAAATCGCCAATTTCATTCTTATTATGTTTTGCAAATTTTGCATAATGTTAAACAAAAAACAAAAAATACGGTAGCATTCCGTATTTTTCCTACATTACAACAAAAAAAAACAAATAATACTGTTAGAAATCAAGTTCCTAGCAACATTGGCTAGAGTACCGGTTATTGAGATGGTAGATGTGGCTCGTGGGATCGGTTCCAGACCAAAACGACACTCAAGGAGTGTCGAGAAAACTATTTATTTCATCTTAAACATTGTTAATTTACTGTACACGAAACATAATCATTATGTTTTTTTTATAAAATACAGAGGGCATGTCAGACATTCAGACATGCTGCTTCTACAAGCGATTGTAACGGAATCTTCAAATTTGACAAAATTCAATCTAAAGAAATAAATCTAACATTCCAAGTTTAAAGTAATTCAAACATAATACATAAACCAACCAGATCAGAGTTGACATCAAAAGAGTATATATAATCTGAGATTACCAATCAACACCGGTACGCTGTACGAGACCGAGGCATACAATTAATTATTTAAATTTTCTTACATAAAGGTTTATTTATTATTCCTATTAAATACTATATTAAACAGTGGGAATACGAACTTCTAAGCAAGCTTTGAACGCGCGCCACAGGTCCAATTTTGCCACCTTTGCAACCACAGATAGGTTGCGACTTCCACGCAACCACAGACGACAACATTCCTTATCTACTTAATTTGAGATTTACGCGATATTTAGCTTCTTGTCTATGCATTTGCAATAGGAATGATATGAAATTGAACAGGAATATAATTTCAACTTCTGCGATTGAAAACCGCGGGCCTGGACTCCACAAAATTTTGTTGTAAATGTTTGATATAGCGTTGGACATAGGCAAAGCCTGGATTACAGTAGCGGCAAAAAAAAGATTGTATGCGAAAGGTAGCAAAGGTCATGAAATAAAATGATAATTGGATGTATATATTGTGACTTTAAAATGCTTCGAACTTAATTTAACATGTTCAAATCAAATCAAAATAGCTTTATTCACATAAACCTACTACAGGCATCTATAAATCGTTCATTTCATTATTTCTAAAGCGTCCAGGTTTAAGAAGAAGCCCACAACAAACAGCCGGGTTTCTTTTTATTTGTAATCACCGTCTCAATAATACCAGTCAATAAGTTTAGGCAATTTATAATATAAAACAATTTATACCTACCTTCTAGTTCTAGACGGCCTCCGTGTCGCATTATAAGGTTGGAGGTCCTGGGTTCGATTCCCATCTCGAGTCAGGTCTGGTGGGAGGCTTCGGCCGTGGCTAGTTATCACCCTACCGACGTGTCCCCAAGCGATTGTCGTTCCGGCACGATGTAGCGTAGAAACCAATTATGAGTATAGTTTTACCATACAAGTAACAGTAACCTGTTGCTCGCTACCATTGCATCATCACTAGGGGAGCGGAGGATAATACCGTACAGTGGCCAATTCCGTACATCATTTTTTTTTCGAAAAGAAGCCACGTAGATATGTCTGTCACTGTCGCACTTGTTCGTTTAGTGATGCCTCGCATTCTCGTAAGTTTTATCGTCAGTCCGTGCAGCGACAGTGGTACTATCGGTCGCTGTGTTGTTTTGCGCTCGGTTTTACTAATTTCTACCACGTGTAAATGAGCCGTAAGTACATATTATTTAGTAGTAAGATAGTCAGTTTCATTTTGTAAGCATATTTAGCACAATATTCTGGCTGATTTACGGTTTCATTGCAGATGTTTTTGTGATCACAGGCAGTTAAAACTTGAAATTCGCTTTCGGGTTATTCCGTACAATGGTATTACCCGCTATGAATTGTGATCATTACCAACTGATGGCCGTTTATTTCTGTACGGACACTTCTCTCAAAACATGTTATTTTTTCGTGTTTTTGTCGACCCTCGACCTACTTCATTCGTATAGCTACCTAGATTCGTATTGTTTCAGATGGCTCCAAAAAAAAATGTACCTGGTCGCCACGAAAAATGAAGCTCGCCATAAAAGCTGTACAAGGTGGAGCTAAATTGCGGAAAACTGCTGCTATACAATATTCCAGTGATGACGCTTTCAGACTATGTAAAGGAAACCGGCACTTCTCGGCTAGTTACTTTAAAAAAATGGGAAGGAAACCAGTATTTACATCCCAACAGGAAAATGAAATAAAAGAGCACATTTTGCTCCTTTGTAGACAATTTTACGGATTGACACCATATTCATTAAAGATTCTGTATTTGAATATGCAGAACGAAATAAAATTAAAAATCCTTTTAATAAAGCTTCAAAGCAAGCTGGAAAAGACTGGATGTATGGTTTTCTTAAAAGAAACCCGGAAATCTCTATCAGACGCCCTGAAGCCACAAGTGTTAACAGGATCCTTGCTTTCAATGCCCAAGAAGTAAAATTGTATTTTGACAACCTGAGTTTGACTATGAATAATCACAAGTTTCCTCCACATAGAATCTTCAACGTCGATGAAACTGGAATAAACAGCGTTCATAAACCAAGCAAGATTCTTGCTCCAAAAGGAGAGAAAAAAGTCGCAGCTGCAACGAGTTGGGAGAGAGGCAAAAATATAACAATATGTTATTGTGTCAGTGCTACAGGCCAATACATTCCTCCCATGATAATATATCCGCGTCAGCGTATGCAACCTCATCTACAAAGAGGAGGTCCAAACGGTACCATATACAGATGCTCGAAGAGTGGGTGGATGAATGAAGAGTTGTTTATGGATTGGGTGGTCCATTTTAAGAAACAAGTAGGTGCAACTCCGGAAAATCCTCTTTTACTAATCCTCGACAATCACAGCAACATAACATAAACATATACAATTATTGTCGTGAGAATGGCATACATATGGTGTCTCTGCCGCCACATACGTCCCATCGAACCTAACCTTTCGACTTAACTGTCTTTGGCCCACTGAAAGCTGCACTACACAAGGAGTGCTAAACGTATATGAACTTGAACAAATATGAGAAGGTCACACCACTGGAACTAATTCCCCTTTTTACCAAAGCCTACCTAAAAATCTCAAATGTTGAAAAGGCTGCCAGTGGATTCCAAGCAGCTGGAATTTGGCCGTTCGATCCACATGTGTTCGAAAAATTGGTTGAGGAAGGGAACGATCAACCAGTAACACAATATACAGCAGAAGACGTAATAAACGAATTAGATTCAACATATTTAGAGCCACAACTACTTATAAATGTTCCAGATAGCCCCCAGCCTAGTACATCAGCTCAAAATAACCTAATCCAACTTGAAGATTTAAATGATTTACATAATTCACAGACTACCTGTTATAATAATGAACAAGAAACAATTTCATACATTGAGCCTACAGATGAAGAGATTGAATGTGTCAGCAGCCAAGTTTCCCAATGTTTGAAGTCTTCTGAAAGTCCCAGTACAATTGCGGATTTATTTCCACAGAAAAGACAGAATTAAACCCGATAAAAGAAGAGACTCAATCTCCCGAGTCTAATAAAGATATAGAACGTGTTAGGAGAAAAATCCTGATATCTCCTGGACCTACCACCGCAGTATCTTTCTGCGACATTTCTCCAATGCTAGAGGAAAAGATTATTTTGTTGCTGGGAAAAACGTTTACGCATCCCGCCCGGAGTCACAGACAGGACTATGGGAAGTCTAGGCGAGTATGAGGGACTCGCCGGCCGCCAGTGGCTACCGGATCAGTGCTCTACCCCCAGATAAAAAATTACTTATCTGTTTCTTACGGCGGTTTGCTATACGGCCGACATTTTTGTATTGACGAGTACCAGGATGTATTGCGTTCCAGTATTCAAAGAAAGGAAATTTAACGCGTGCCACTATCACACATCTATGCATATTAATTGCCTAATTAAAGCCTTATTAAGTAAAATCCCGGGGCAGCGAGATGTATACTGATTTTCCCGTCAACAAAATGTATAGGATGTATTTTCTTTTCGGTAACCTCACCTGGTGTAGTGATGATGCAATCTAAGATGGTAGCGAGCCACAGGTTACTTTTACTTGTATGGTAAAAGTACTTTTACTCCTAATTGGTTTCTACGCACACTCTAAATGACTGGCGACATGTCTTTGTCTGAAGGGTGGTAACTAGCCAAGCCTCCGAGACAAATCTGTCTTCTGTGAGGCTGAACCCCGTCTTTGGCGACGGTTGGGATAACGGGGGGGGTCAGCTGTTGAAACGCCGTTATCAGTTCATTTAGTATTTCGTGCCACCGAAAAATATAGGATAGGGACGACATGCTTTAGATATTTGCCAGTCGACAAGGCTGTTCGGTGTCTCATTCTGAAGACAAATAGGGGCTAATAATGGGTTTCAATGGGATTTCAAAGAAAAATATAAACAAAATTATCTTTTGAGATATTGAAGAAATACATTTTTATTTTTATAAAATCATTTAATAATATACAATTTTGTAAGTTGATTATGCATAAGAATAATAAGTTAAGTTGATTATACACAATGTGAAACTATTAATAACTTCATGACTACCTCGTGGATAGATTGTTTTAAATCCCTAGTAGTAGCCTATGTCGTTCCCGGAGATGCAAGCAGTTTCAGTTCTAAATTTCATCAAAATTAGTTGAACAGATGGGCTGCGAAAAGCTAGACAGACAGACACACTTTCACATTTAAAATATTAAGTATGGAGCATGGATAACTTCACAATAATAATTATTCTCTTTCATAAATTATTATAAATGAATTACATGTAATTTTAATGACAGTATATTTCATACAATATTAATTAGAATTGTAAATTAATAATACTATTAATATTAATAAATTATTCCTTAATTATGAGATTGCTTTTTATTTATATACAATAAACGTAAGTAGGTAGGTGCCTATATAGTACAAAAATTATGGTTTGTAATAAAACATTCAAGTATAGTAATCAAGGTATTTACGAAATTATATAAATCATATTATTATCAAAAAAAAATGTTATACCTTGTTTGACTAATTAACAGGATTAAAAAAACAATTATTTGTCAAATGATATTTTATAAAATAACAATTTGTTTGGTAATTTGTTTATTAAGTGAATTATTTGTACACCCAGAAGTTTTATAATGAGGAATAAATGATTCATAATTTTGACAATTTCTGTTGTTGGAATGAAACTATGGTTTTTTTTTTGTTAATTTATCTGTCACCTTTACATAGTTGTATTAAACAGCATAATATATATAACTTAACACTCTGAAATTCTACAATATTGCACCAAATATTCATATATCTGGTCATCATGATCAACCCATTACTGGCTCACTACAGAACACGGGTCTCCTCCCAATATGAGAAGGGTTTTGGCCATAGTCCACCACGCTGGCCATATGTGCGGATTGGCAGACTTCACACGCCTTTGAGAACATTGTGGAGAACTCTCAGGCGTGCAGGTTTCCTCACGATGTTTTCCTTCACCGTTGAAGCAAGTGATATTTTAATTGTTTAAAAACGCACATAACTCCGAAAAGTTAGATGTGCGTGCCCGGATTCGAACCGCCGACCTCTGATTAAAAGGCGCCCTAACCACTAGGCTATCACATATATCTGGTAATCATATGCAAACAGATAGAGATAATAAATGTAACTAAGCTTTATTAACCATTTATATTTGTGTGAGAGAAAAGGACATGTAGTGTCTATAATTTACTCTATTGTGTTATTTATAATGCCATAGCTTACTTAGATTAATTAATTATTTATTTATATAAAACTACTCTTCTTTGGTATAAACAGCTTTCAAATGTTCATTAAGAGGTTTATCCTCAGTCTCCATGTATAAGACAACTTGCAACTTCTTAGGAGCAACCAATCTTATTTCTCTTACAATTTTTGTCACAATGGGTGGTTTCGCAAATGACATTCTAGCAATATTAACAGTGGTGAGTTTAATTTCCTTCTTCTCTGGATCACACGACCCTTCTTCGTGGGAGGTTAAGCCAAAATTATGGCTGACGACGAAAGCCAGGTCATTTGTGCCAGGTTTTATGCGTAGGAAACCTCTCTCTTGGTGCATTAGTTTGCCATTTTCGGGATGCATTGATGCTGATGTGTAGTTGAACATTGGCTGGCCTGTGGAAGAAGGGTTCTCTATAATGACAGCATTTGCAGTCTGAGCTAAAGTCAATCCCTCTTTTTTTTTTTACACACTACCAGTTAGCCCTTGACTGCTATCTCACCTGGTGGTAAGTGATGATGCTGTCTAGGTTGGTGGCGGGCTGACCTGTTAGGACTATGGTAAACCTACACCCCTAATTGGTTTCAACGCGACATCGTGCCGGAACGCTAAATCGCTTGGCGACACGTCTTTGTCGGTAGGGTGGTAACTAGCCACGGCCGTAGCCTCCCACCAGACCAGACTCGAGCCAGGAATCGAACCCAGGACCTCCAACTTTAAAATGCGACAGCGTGCGCTGCGCCACGGAGGTCGTCTTATGAGAGCTTGTTTTCTTCTGCAGCAGGACATTGAATTATATTGTAGAACTGCAAATACACCAGGTATGGCGGCACTGCAAGATTTAGTACAAAGCTCCAGACGGAAGAGGATAAATCTCTCAACTTAGATCTGACATCCTGCATTGCATCCTGCCTCCTGAGGTCCGTCATAACTTAACAGACCCAGGTTTGCCACTACTACTGCCCCAAATCTCTGAAGTCCCTCATAGAGTAAAATAGGAAGAGTCTATATTCTGCTCAATTAAACAAAAAAACAGCCCAGTAGCAAAGAACTCTACTACACAGTAATGGTACACTCCAGTACAGGAACCCTGATAGAGTTGAGATGCTAGCAGATCATCTAGAAAACCAATTGGTGCCTTTCCTAAACATTGCACCTATAAATGTACATTTAAAACTATTGTAACTTAACAAAAATCAATTGAAATATGAACAGCTTAAGATGTAGTTCTAGAAACTATCACCAAACCTTTGAAACAGGACAGAGTCAAAGGACTGAGCAGAATGTTTTTGATACCTCGCAAGGATATTTTATATCTGTATCCAATCCAATTTCTACCTACAGTTTCTTACGAACAGGGATTTTTTTTTAATTTAATACAAACATATATATAAGCGGTGATAGCCTAATGGTTAGGGCGTCAGCCTCAGAGGTTCAAAGGTTGGGGTTTCGAATCCGGGCACGCACCTCTAACTTTTCGTTGTTATCTGCCTTTTAAAAAATTTAAATATCACTTGCTATCAACGGTAAAGAAAAACATCGTGAGGAAACCTGCACGCCTGAGAGTTCTCCATAATGTTCTCAAAAACGTGTGAAGTCTGCCAATCCGCACATGGCCAGGGTGGTGGACTATGGCCAAACCCTTCTTATACTGAGAGGAGACCCGTGCTCTGTAGTGAGCCGGTAATGGGTTGATCATGATGATTTATATAGAGAAGCCTGCATCTAAATTGCCAAGTTCTATAGACCAGAATGTTCCAAGACTGACTAACTGCACAATACCCTGCATTAAGTATTGGTAGAGAGAGAATATGCAGTAAGTATGCCGAGTAGTTAAGATGTGAATAATCTAAACTATTGTATATCTGAGTTGCACTTGGCAAATAAAATATTGAATATTGAATTTAAAAATGTTTACCAACACAAGAGAAGTCTAATTTATCATAGAACTGGAAGTCTGCTATGTTTGGATAGCGTCCACGTCCATTCTTAGTGACCCACCGACCGGATAACCAGGATATTGGCGCAAGAGCTTCATGTAGCTGCCCACTCATGCTTTTCGAAGTTATTTACCCTAAAAAAAAGGTGACTTTCGAGATAGAAACCTATAGAATCGGCAATACCCGGTTACAGGTAGTAATTCAAAACACGTATCTTTAAGATAGCTGAATCACAGATGACAGCTCTTTATGTATATTTACTCTTTGGATGACAGGCATTATAGACTATTAACAATTTATTATCTGAGACAAAAACATTTTAGCAGATACAAGCAAAGCTATAATTTCCTCACAGCTCTGCGTTCTAGCTGTTTGAGTTTATCAACTTGAAAATATCATACTGATTTAGAAGATATTTCAAATTACAATAAGGAGAAAGTATTTAATAGGCCAGTATTGCCGTTATTAAACAGATTGAATACAAATCGCCAATTTTATTCTTACTGTTTTGCAAATTTTGCAAAATGTTAAACAAAAACAAAAAAAAATACGGCAGCATTCCGTATTTTACCTAAACTGCTTCTTAGTATTCGATATTCGAGTTAATTGGACAGAAACACCACCATTTCTTGAGTTGAGTAATTTACATTTTTCCATTTCCTTAGTGTATAACCATCCGTATTCTATGGCTGGACAAGAAGCAACCAATAAGCCTAGTAGTTGAGCAAAATTTATAATTTTGCATCGCTTTAATTTTGAGAACAATTTTAATTGCGCTTTTATATAAAGATATAAATGGTATTTTATAACCTTCTATCTAGGATAGTATTGGTTGTTGAAATACACGTGGGTTACAAAAAAAAGGACAGCTTTATCATCTGTAATTGCAGCCCACTGTTCATAGCAGTAAGTTAAACTGCCCTAACCGCAGGGAGAACACGGCCCTTAAATTATTTAATCGTATGATTCCATGAGAACGCACTGTCAAATATCTAGGTGTAATAGTCATACGATACGTAGAGTCAGTCAGAAAGCCCGTTTTGTTCTTAATAGACTCTACATCATCTACACTAATATTATAAAGAGAAAAACTTTAATAAATAAAATAAATGGCTCAAAAACTACTATACCGTTTTTAAAAATTCTTTCACCATTCGAAAGCTAAATTATCCACAAGTAACATAGGCTAAATTTTATTTTGAAAAAAATGGGTGGTTGGTCGGACACAAGATGTAAAAAATCAACTAGAAAAGTTACTTATTTTGCGTGCGCTGCCTAAACTATAAAAGATAGAACCATTAAATGTTCTAATTAATTGTAGATTTTATAAATATCTACAAAAAAATCCGCAGAAGACTATCTATATCTATATATATAAAAGCGAAATACCACTGACTGACTGACTGACTGATGATCACGATATCTCAGAAACTATAAAATATACGAACTTGAAATTTGGAAGGTAGATTCCTTTTATGAAGTAGAGGTCAGCTAAGAAACGGTTTTGAGAAAATCCACCCCTAAGGGGTTGAAATGGGGGTTGGAAATTTGTATGAAAGTCCTATATTTTTGAAGTTAGAGACATGAAAATTGGCAACTAAATTTTTAATTACAAATAATAAAGATCAGTATTATCAATGTTACCAAAATCTACCCAACCGGGGGTGAAATGGGGGTTGGAAGTTTTCATGAGGATTCTATGTTTTCGAAGTTAGGGACATGAAAATGGGCATTTAGGTAATTTGTTTTAAATAATAAAAACCTGTACACTCAATATTACAAAAATCCACCCCTAATGGGTAGAAATGGGGGTTGGAAGTTTGTATGAAAGTCCTATATTTTTGAAGTTAGAGACATGAAAGTTGGCAACTAAGTTGTTAATTATAAATAATAAAGATCTGTATGATCAACAATGCGAAAATCTACTCCGAGGGGGTGAAATGGGGGTAGGAAGTTTTCATGAGGATTCTAAGTTTTCGAAGTTAGGGACATGAAAATTGGCATTTAGGTAATTTGTTTTAAATAATAAAAACCTGTATACGCAATATTACAAAAATCCACCCCTAAGGGGTAGAAATGGGGGTTGGAAGTTTTTATGAAAGTCCTATATTTTTGAAGTTAGAGACATGAAAATTGGCAATTAAGTTTTTAATTATAAATGATAATGATCTGTATAATCAATGTTATGAAAATATACACCAAGGGGGGTAAGATGGGGGTTGGAAGTTTTCATGAGAATTCTATGTTTTCGAAGTACGGGACATGAAAATTGGCATTTAGGTAATTTGTTTTAAAAAATAAAAACCTGTATACGCAATATTACAAAAATCCACCCCTAAGGGGTAGAACAGGGGTTGGAAGTGAAAGTCCTATATTTTTGAAGTTAAAGACATGAAAGTTGGCACCTAAATTGTTAATTATAAATAATAAAGATCTGTATCAATCAATGTTACGAAAATCTACCCCAAAGAGGGTAAAATGAGGGTTGGAAGTTTTCATGGAGATTCTAAGATTTCGAAGTTAGGGACATGAAAATTGACATTTAGGTTATTTGTTTTAAATAATAAAAACATTTAAAAAATCCACCCCAAAAGGAGTGAGAGAGGTGAGGGGTTGGTAGGAAAGTTTTGCGTTTTTGGAATTAGAGAAATCAAAATCGACAATTAGAGCATTACTTTTCAGTAATAATACATGTAGGTATAAGCTGTTTTGCAAAATCACACCTTGAAAGTAGAAACATAAATAATGAAAAGGAATTTGGAAGTTAGACCGTAGAGCCGTAGACATCGCTAAGAAAATAATTTGTAAAAGTCCGAATAGTAATATTATAAATGCGAAAGTGTGTTTGTATATTGGTTTTTTACAACTTATTCTGTCTGAATTTTTAAAACTTATTCCACGCGGACGAAGTCGCGGGCGCCAGCTAGTCTATATATAAAAGCGAAATAACACTCACTGACTGACTGACTGACATATGATCGCGATATTTCAGGAACTATAAAACATACGAACTGAAATTTTGGAAGGTTTATTAAGTAGAGGTCAGTTAAGAAACGGTTTTGTGAATATCTACCCCTAAAGGGTTGAAATGGGGGTTGGAAGTTTGTATGATAGTCCTATATTTTTGAAGTTAGAGACATGAAAATTGGCATTAAGGTAATTTGTTTTAAATAATAGAAACCTGTATACGCAATATTACCGAAAATCTACCCATAAAGGGTTGAAATGGGGGTTGGAAATTTGTATGGAAGTCCTATATTTTTAGTTAGAAACATGAAAATTGGCAACTAAGTTGTTAATTATAAATAATAAAGATCTGTACGATCAATATTACGAAAATCTAACCCAAATGGGGTGAAATTGGGGTTGAAAGTTTTCATAAGGATTCTATGTTTTCGAAGTTAGGAACATGACAATTGGCATTTATACGCAATATTACAAAAATCCATCCCAAAAGGGGTGAGAGGGTTTAAAGTTCTGAGTTGAAATGAAAATCGGCAATTAGAGCATTACTTTTCTGTAATAATAACATGTTGGTATAAGCTCTTTTGAAAAATCGCACCTTGAAAGTGGAAACATAAAGAATGATCAAGAATTTGGAAGGTAGGCCCAGTTTAGGCGTAGACATAAGATGCTAAGAAAATAAAAGGTGAAAATCTGCCGCAAAGAGGTTAATAGCGGGGTTCAAATGTTGGATGAAAATCTTATAGTTTAAAGCTTCTTTGAATCCATTCGAGGTATAAATTGTACAACACTGAATACTTTGTACTCAGAAATCCTTACTAACCAGATAAAATCATATTAATATAAATGCGAAAGTGTGTTTGTGTGTTGGTTTGTCCGTCAATCACGTTGCAACAGAGCAATGGATCGACGTGATTTTTGAGAGTATAGTTGAGGAACTAGAGAGTCACTTAGGAGAGTTCCCGTAGGAATTTTTATAACGTATTCTGACTAAATTTTAAAAATTTTAAAAACCTATTCCACGCGGACGAAGATGCGGGCGCCAGCTAGTGACTAATAAACGCAGTAGGCTACCTATCCGACACCCCAACTCTCTCATAGTAGGTGCCTTTTTTTTACTCCCCAGTCCTAAGCGCTGCTTTCCGAAAGAGGAGACCTAAACATATCCTTCACGACGCTGACGATCAGATGACTACTGGCAACATACTCGTACCACCTTACACACACTCAAACGCTACATTCACGGACTTCATCCACGGCCTCGGAGACGTACGGACCACTCACTGTCCGATCCCCCCGTTATCCCAAACGTCGCCTAAGCCAAGGTCGGCCTCACAGGAGGCGACCGTAGCCCTTAGCTTCTTCGATCCTTAGGGCTCAAAATTTCTTCTGGCAGAACTTCTTTCTGAAGCTCGGCAAACACTCGGCAAACTTTTTTCATCTAACTCCAGCAATTTATGCACGCACGTCATCATAGGCTCTCAGATGAAAGCTTATTTCCGGCTAAGTTATTGCAAAAATTTGGCCAATTTACACAATATCTTTGTATGTTTTCTCTTTTGTGTATATTTTTACATACTCAATATAATATATTAAACAATATCTTAAATCAAAATTGTCGCGCAGTTTTTGCGTGAAAGAGTAACAACCATCCATCGAAAACAAAATAAGATTTATCATGACATCCGAATCACACTTCAAAAATGATCCAAACAAAACAAACTATAGGATAATTGTAAATTAAACAATACTTCTTAAATCCTTATGATTTATAATATTTTTTTAATTCCCTGCATTATGGTCAAACAATGAACACTGAACCAAATTGGTGGTAAAAAAGTAGGTCAATTGCGGGGTAGCTCGATTATGAGAAATGTCAAATTAGTTTAATGTAAAGATTTGTAAATTGTACCCAACAGATTCGGCATCAATTCCGTATATAAAATTAATAGGTCAAATATCCCATATTACATTATAGGTCAAATTAATATTAGTATTGTATTGCAATTTAATCATAATAATTCTTTTACACTATTGTATGGTTAGGTGAATGTATCCTCTTTGTAGTCAATGAGTATATCATTAATTACTTGCAATGTATATTTTTTTTAAACCAACCCAAAATTACCTGAAAGATATGAGTAAACCTCTTTTGTAATTGATAGGTTGTTAATAGAATATACAGTCATAAACAAAAATTCTCACTAAATATCAATAATGCTTCTTATATAAAAAATATTATAACACCAGGCAGAATGCATTGCGAGATAACCCTACGAAAGAACCCACATAAATTAAGAAACGTTTTAAAACCACTAAGTCTATAGCTTTACGCTATTAAACAGTGTTGGTTGGGTATTTTCATCCCGTTCATTCAAGTGATACAAAAATTGAAAATACAAAGATGAATCTACGAAACGTTCATACTACATAATATATTTTTCATTATTTCAATTCGCAAAGTGATGGTGATAACTACACTTACCAACTTAATACTAAAGCTAGGAGGGTTCCTAACGCGTCCAGGTTTAAGAAGAAGCCCGCAACACACTTAGCCGAAGAAAAACCTTCTTTGTTTGTAATCACCATTTCTATAATATCAGTCAATAGTAACTGTTACATCAATTTTACATGTAATCTCCATGCACTTTGCTCTATTTTACCTTATTTCCGTTTAGAAAACTCAATTTTTCTACACTGCTATTTGGAAATAGTCCTTGAGAAATATGCAACTAAGATTTTAACTAAGAAAACTAAACTGCTAGTAATATGAGTAATAAACAAGTGAAATATAAAAATAGAATAAACAAGCAAACTTGCATGTCTTCGAAAACGAGGGATTTTATGCAGAAGATTTGTTTCAAGAAAGCAGAATCTGTTGATATGACGCAATATGGATTTATTACGGACAGTTGTAGCCTATTCCTTAAAACAGATATGCATGGTGAGAAGCAAAACATCTATAATATGATCGGAATATCAATCATCATGATCAACCGTTTGCCGGCTCACTACAGAGCACGGGTCTCCTCTCAATATAATAACGGTTTGGCCATAGTTTACCACGCTGGCCATGTGCGGATTGGCAGACTTCACACGCCTTTGAGAACGTTATGGAGAACTCTCAGGCGTGCAGGTTTCCTCACGATGTTTTCCTTATATTTAATTGATGATATTTTAATTGCTTAAAAACGCACATAACTCTGAAAAGTTTAGAAGGTTAGAACCCCCGACCGTTGTCTTTCGTTAACTCGAAATATAAATGCAAAGCAGCATCGAATGTGATTATAACAAAAATAATTCTAATTGGAAAAGTACAGATCAAATTAATTATCAAAATAAAATCTATATATCTGCGAGTATATATATAAAAGCGAAAGGTCACTTACATACTTACATACTTACTGATTAAACACGAGATCTCAAAAACTATTGTACGTATAAAGCTATAATTTAGCAAGTAGGTAGTTGATAGTTAAGAGATGTCAGCTAAGAAAGGATATTTGGAAATTCGACCCCTAAGAGGGTAAAAGGGGGGTTTGAAGTTTGTATGAAAGTCCTATGTTTTTTAATTTAGAAACACAAAAATCGGCAATTTGACATTTGCCTGAAGCTTAAAACCATAATCTCACCGGAAATCAGCAATTCTACGCAGACGAAGTCGCGGGCAACAGCTATTCATAAATAATCCACGTCAGATTGCCACTACTTTCAATGATCATTTTTTATAAGGACGAAGTACTTCAGATGGATGCCCCTCCAGATCCGGGACTTTTCGATGTCGCATTCTGGAGACAAATAGGGGCTCATAAAAGTTTCCCATGGGATTTTAAAGTAGAAAAACGTCTGTTGTCTTTTTTTCAGATTTGAAGATTAAAAAATCAGTAAAACCCCGCCAAACGCCGACTAAGTCGACAAAGAGACAAAATCAATTAAAGATTGAGAGAGGAGATCCTAAGGAGACCAAAAATATAAAATCTAACAAAAATACAAACAAAATCGTCTTTTGATATTGAAGTAATAAATTTTTACTAGAGAAATTAATTTTATTGACATTTGCATGTATTCGGTTTTCGTAGGCCAGTAATTTATTAGCAGGTACACAAAAGTATCTTAATTAGGAAGTATTCCTGATAGAATGCTTATAATGATGAATGATAATATGTTTATAGGATGACTACGGGGCGGGGGCGCGTCGGTAATTTGCGTAGTTTCGGACAAAGAGACCAGATACTCTTGGTAGAACAGAATTACAATTATAAATATGGTTTTTTATAAGGAGCAGACTATACGCTCCACCAAGTACGACTATGCACTCAACACGACCGCCGACCCGAACCGACCGAATACAATGAATGCAATGCGCCGTCCCGTGCGTTAAGAACCTGCATAACCCACTTAGTGTTGCGTAAAGAGAGGGGGCGATGCCACTCTCTTGTTTGTCGTACATGATTCTAAAACTAGATGGCGCTGTTCTCCGACTGCCATCAAGTTTATTTTAGTAATACTTATGTACTAGCTTTTACCCGCGGCTTCGCTCGCATTGAAGTCATTAATGAAGTATCAGAGATCTTTACATTAGAAATTAATCAATATGATAACTAAATTTCTTTTGTCTCTTACAAATTATATATTTTTTGACGACCTCCGTGGCGCAGTGCGTACGCTGTCGCATTATAAAGATGGAGGACCTGGGTTCGATTCCCTGGGTCTGGTGGGAGGCTTCGGCCGTAGCTAGTTGCCACCCTACCGACGACGTGTCGCCAAGCGATTTGGCGTTCCGGCCTGATGTCGCGTAGAAAACCATTAGGAGTGTGGGTTTACCATACCCCTAACAGGTTAGCCCGCTACCATCCTAGACTGCATCATCACTTACCCCGGCCACGCAACTCTAACTTTTCGGAGTTATGTGAAGGAAAACATCGTGAGGAAACCTGTATGCCTAAGAGTTCTCCATAATGTTCTTGTTCAAAGGCGTACATGGCCAGCGAGGTGGACTATGGCCAAACCCTTCTCATATTGGTCGAATGTATATGACATAAGGTTTTACAATCGAAACAATTTGCGCTGTAATAATTAAAATAACATTTATTGCAGCATGTTTTTCCGTGCTTTATGTAGAATAAATATTTTAACTGTATGCAGAACGACAATACAATGCTAGTGTTGAGCTCAAAGAACGTGTTAAATTATGTTCCAAGTCAATATATTATAGTAAGATACAAAAATGAAAAGACAAAACTGGTAAAAATAACATTTTTATTGTTTTCATAAAAATGGCGGGCTTTGGCTAGCTTGACGTACCAAACCATAATGGCGGCAATTTTTGGCATGGCGGTAAGGTACGGCAATATGGCGGCTTGGCATAGACAAATTGGCGCACTCGCTAATGTGTCATCCGTTACAATATACATCCAATTATCTATCTAAAGAGGTTTTATTTTTAAAATTTCCTTTCCAGGCGACACTGCGGAAGTCCACGGAACACAACGAACATTGAGTTTAATTTGCTGTAATGCTTAAACGGGCAAATCTACGCGTTGCAATTTGTGATTTATTTAATCTTTATACAGCACACCAGGAGATCATTATGATATATCATACGTTTCCCTCCGACACCGAAGCATACTGGAGACGTCACAACGTTTAATTGCTCGTATGCAATTCTGATAAGCAGCAGCAGGCGTCCTGTAAGATCATTATGGTGTGCAGATTTGGCGGTTTCACGCGGATTACAGCAAGTTAAGATAAGTAATTAGAGGTGATTAGGAAACGTCAGCCTAACCTTCCGGAGTTAAGTGCGTTTTTAAACAATTTAAATATCACTTGCTTCAGCGGTGAAGGGAAACATCGTGAGGAAACATGCACGCATGAGAGTTCTCCGCAATGTTTTCGAAGGCGTGTGAAGTCTGTCAATCCAATCATGGCCAGCGTGGTGGACTATGGCAAAACCTTTCTCATATTGAGAGGAGATCCGTGCTTTGTAGTGAGTCGAGAAAAGGTTGATCATGATGATGATGATGATTAATTATGATTATTATATTAAGAACTATTGGAGTTTACTGTGTGTTTTCATTACAATTGCAAGTGCCAGCCATGTTACCGGCGCAACTGAAATGTTTAAAGGCGGGTGGGTAGCGGCAGCCACAGCCCGATGTCTCCTCGACAACGCGTTTCGCTATCCCGCAAGACGTAGAACAAGCTTTCTTAACACTAGGAACGTTATTCTCGGCGTCTCTATCGTCCGGATCGGTTAATACACCACTATGGCAACAATTTGAAAATGGTCCATCATTTTGTGCGGAATTTTGTGTGCTGTTTCTACTACTCTTGCTATGAAGAGTTTGAGGTTTCGCATGCGACATATCCAATTTGTTCTGAGTAGTTATTTTATTATATGGTGTTACATAATCTTTGTGAGTTCTACCATTATTATTGTATCTAAAACGAGGAATTTTATGTTCTGTAGACGTTTTATTAGAAGGCACTGGTGAATGAACTTTATTCGACGGACTATTCAACGGTCGAGGACTCGCTACTTGTTCTGTTGCATCATAATTTTCTTGGAAGTCGTCCTTATTTATAATATCATAAGCATTATCTTCCATTCTACCCGTTGGGCATGGTAAAATCATTTCATTGACCATGTTACCTCTAGATTGATAGGAGGTAATTTCATGAAATGGTCCGCAACACTTTTCGCACATTTTTGGAGCTGGGATATGAAAATAATTTTGTAATTCATCTGTAGATGGCTTATATGGTCCATTTTCACTAACAAAATGATCGTAGTTCCGTCTGGGTGACAAATTTGCTCCGCATTGTACATCCTTAAATTCTCGTCTAGCTTGATCAGGCTTTTCATTCTTTTGTGAGGTAAATTTAACCGGTTGTTCTTGCTGATAGCCAGGCAGCGTTTGCCATAAACTGCTGCTGCCAGAAGCATCTGATTCCTGTGTATTTTCTGTAGGCATTGGTACTGTATTGAGATCTTGAAAATGTTCGGTTTGTGGTTTTCGAAATGCAAACATATCATTTCTATCACAATAACCATCAGCGAGTAAACTATCAGTTCTCTGGAAATTGGGTACTGCGCCATTTAGATCATTACCCATACTTTTTATATTTGTAATAATATCAGGATTTGTAATAATTTCTCTGTTTGCTAAACCCGCACCCGAATAACATTTATTTTGGTGTGCTTTCTCAGCGCTCCCATGCTCTGTATGGTTTTGCTTTTGATTTGTGTTTTGTCCGTCGTTTCCATAACTCGACATTGCATTAGTATTTCGATTGAAACTCGATGCAGTATTATCATATGAGAAAGGATATCTTGGTGTTCTGGGATCAACGTCTTCATTATTCGACCTCTCTATGAATTGTTGATTATTATTACCGAATATATCGCGGGACTTAGGATAATTAATATCGTTTTCACTATCGTATTTTTTGTTCTGTACGTTTTGGCTTTGCAATATGTTTTCTTCATCGTTTCTATTACTAGGCATTCTATTAGCATTCTTATTGGTACTTGGTGGTATATTTTTGTTAGAGACAAGACATCCTGCAGGCCTATTATAAATGTCTTCATTGTTTGCCTCTTCTATGTTTTCTTGATTAATATTATTAGATATAGCACGGGTGTAAGGATGATGAGCATAATTTTCTTCTACGCTATCACAACTAACGTCTGGTTGGAAACAAGGTCTTGAAGAATCGCAATATTTGATGTCCTCGTCATCATCATGAATAATTGGTGTTCTGTTATTTCTGTTATGAGAAATATTTTGGTCTACTCTGAAAAAGTCTTCGTCTCTTGAGTCTTTCATCACACAAGGAGGTTGATATGGACAGACTGGTGGTACGGGTAGGCAGATGGGTGGTTGATTCTGGGAGGCAAGAGCGGGTACCTGACAGGTATGCTGAAGGATAGGCTGTGGTGACATGCAGGGCTGTGGTATCGGTATTTCTAAACTAGCGAGGCAATGCCGGTGGGGTCGTGATGGCCTTGGACTCTGTTTTTTACGAGACGTCATGTAGATTCTGATACTATAGTAAATATGTTATTTTTTGTTGAAGCAGTTGCAATTTATGGTTCTATGTAACATTTTTTTATCACAGACAATTTGCACTTTCGTCTGAACCAGATTGTATAGTGGTCTTGTTGAATTTAGCACTGTTTTACCGCATACTATTTCTGATGTTTAGGTATGTAGGCAGTGAATTATATTATTTAAATACATATTAAATTAGTTTATATAACATGACAGACAGAAGTTGTCAGAGAGAAGTATCATCAAGTGCTGAATCCTATTGTCAAAGTTGTAAAAGAGGATACAAACTGCAAGCAAGACGTCAAACACAAATGGATGTAATTTTTTTTTTAATTATCTGATGGCTGATGGAGCACGCTTACCTAGAACATGGATACTGATTTGAAGGTCAGGTCAAATGTCGAACGTTCAGGTCTAATGAACAACCAAGATATGAGGCAGAGGCGGAGGCAGAGGTAGAGTACAACTGTACTGTACTGTACAAGTACGTAAATACAATTTATAAAAATAAAATGCAATGAATTGATAAGTGCACACTTAATAATTGATAATTCTTATTTTATTTATATTACTAGCTGTTGCTTCCGACTTCGTCTGCGTAGAATTGCTGATTTCTCGTGAGATTGATTTTTCCCGTGCGGCCAATGCCCTGCTTCAGAAAGTAAGCTACAGGCAAATGTCAAATTGCCGATTTTCGTGTCTCTAAATTAAAAAACATAGGACTTTCATACAAACTTCAAACCCTCTTTTACCCCCTTCGGGCAAGATTTAGATAAAAAAAATCTAACCTTATACTTACGCCCTAAAAGCAATCTATTTTCAAAATTACAAGCTTGTAGACTTCATAATAAAAAAATAAGCAAAAACTATAATCCCCTATTTTACCACCCTTACAGGTAATAAAAAAAAAAATTGATGAATATTTTTTTAATTATTATTATTAATCAAAATAATGCAAATTTCTGTGTCTCAGGATTTTCATACAAACTTCCAACCCCTATTTTAGCCCCTTAGGGGTGGAATTTCCAAATATCCTTTGTTAGCTGACATCTCTTAACTATGAACTGCCTACTTGCTAGATTATAGCTTTATACGTACAATAGTTTTTGAGATCTCGTGTTTAATAAGTAAGTATGTATATAGACTAGCTGGCGCCCGCGACTTCGTCCGCGTGGAATAAGTTATATACAAGGTGTCTCAAAAGAAAGTTCACATTTAAATCTTTTTTTAAAAGAAAAGTCTTAGCTTTATTGAAAAAATGTTTATTTTATATTGAAGTACACTGTTTGGGAATTTATTTTTTAAAAATAACATCGTCCAAATGTAAACCGTTGCGCTCTCGGCATTCATTTAGTCGGGCACTAAAATTGCCTATGACAGCTCGGCAGGTAGTCTCCGTGATGGCTGCCATTTCATGACGGATATTTTCTTTTAATTGTGCCAGGGAAGTCGGTTTATTAGCGTAAACTTTTGATTTGACATAACCCCACAGGAAAAAATCCATAGGCGTTAAATCGGGACTCCGTGGAGGCCAATTTATGTCACCTCGCCTGGAGATTAATTTGTTCGGAAAAATTTCTCGAACTCGAGGCAGAGATCTGTTGGACGTGTGTGAAGTTGCTCCATCCTGCTGGAACCATGTTCTTTGGTTGTAACCAGGTAAGTTTTGCAGTTGGGGTACGAAAAACTCGTCTAACATCTCCACATAACGCTCTGAATTCACTGTGAGTGTGCGTCCCCTTCCATCTTCAAAAAAGTAAGGGCCGATAATTCCTCGCGCCGACATCGCTGCCCATACGGTGACTTTGGGTGAATGTAGCGGTTTCTGATGTTTTTGTTTTGGGTTGGTTGCACTCCAGACAATTTTGCTTGTTTACATGCCCATTCAGATGAAAATGGGCTTCATCGGAAAACAAGATGTTGGTGAACGTTGGAAAGCGCTCAATCATCTGATTTACAAAGGCAAGCCTCTGACCAGCATCTTGAATTTTCAGTTCTTGCACTAACTTAATTTTGTACGGGTGCAGCTTTAAATCTTTGTGTAAAATGCGGCATAATGAAGATCTGTGCACATTTAAAGCAACAGCACGCTTCCGAATCGAGAGGTTTGGATCATCTCGAATAGACTGAGTAACACTGTCCACGTTTTCGGCTGTTCTTGATGTTCTTGGTCGCCCAGATTTTGGTTTCTCCAGAGTTGACCCAGTCTCTTCAAACTTCTCAACCCATTTTGCAATGAGACGAGTGCTAGGCGCATCATTTAAGTGACGAATATGTCGAATACTGCAGAATTTTCTACGCGCTACAGTCGCCGAATTACCGTTTTTGTAAAACTCACGTACGCACAACGCACGGTCCGCACCAGAGAAACGCTCCATAGCGACTAAATTCCCAAGAGCCAGACTACCGACTGACATACCCCTCGCGCCCCTCAGAATAGTTGCTTTCGCGTAATAAGATAAGCAAATGTGAACTTACTTTTGAGACACCTTGTATTATCTTAATATATATAAATCTCGTGTCACAATGTTTGTCCTCAATGGACTCCTAAACCACTTAACCGATTATAATAAAATTTGCACACCATGTGCAGTTCGATCCAACTTGAGAGATAGGATAAGAAAAAAAAAAAAAGTTTAAATCTCAAATTATAGTCGCAATTTTAATTTATTGCTAATTATTTGTCTGTTATTATTTGACAGTCACAATTATCTGTTAACTCCAAATGATTCTAACAGATGTCGATACCTTTCGACTGGGTTGAGTAAGTAATCAATAGATGGCGCTGCTATGGTAAATCTACGAACGTGTCATATAAGCTACATTTTAACAGCATAATTACCACGTGTTATTGACGCTATAAAATTAATTAAATTTATTTTGTAGTGAACGAAATACCGTATAATTCAATTATTTCCACTTTTTAAATTTTTGGTGTTAGCATAGCCGGCCACGTGTTACTTAGACTGAAGTGTAAATTGTATTCATATTATAATGAAGATAATACAGTGAAATTAATCCTGTTTTTTACTTATTTGTGCTTCATTGATCAAAACTTTATAATTTAATTTGAATATATGTATGTAAGTATTATCACATAATTATAAAATTTAATTAAAATGTCAATGCAAAAATGATACACAATTTCCTACACTCTTTCAATAGTTGTACAAATATTTTTTTTTTATTGTTTTTATTTAACCTCTATTAAAAAATATTAAGCACTTATTATTTCAATGTGCTATGATAACAAGTTTTTCAGATTTTTTTTCTTATATTTAAACGATTAAATTAGTATTTCAATTCTTATTGAAATTATTACCGGTTATACCTCGCTCTACTTTCGCGGATGAGATTAATGCATGTTTGAAACAATCATTCTTATGGCGAAGTGTTGAAACACTTCGATTGACCATAAATATGCGAGTACAATTGCAAAATGATCCATCAGCACAAATATTTTCCGAACAACTACTAGATATTGGGAACGGTAAAATAGAACTGCAACCAAATACGCAATGCATTAAACTACCAGACAATTTTTGCACTGTTCTTCAGGATAAAAATGAATTGATTCAGAGTATTTCCCCGGATATACAGAATAATTATTTGAATCATGAATGGCTTAGTCAACGGGCGATTTTGGCAGCCAAAAACGTTGATGTTGACGAAATTAACTTCCAGATACAACAGTTGTTACCAGGCGATCTGATGTCTTTTAAATCAATCGATACTGTTGTTGATGAAAATGAAAGTGTAAATTTTCCGATTGAGTTTTTAAATTCATTAGATATCCCTGGAATGCCACCACATAATCTTCGATTAAAGATTGGTTCCCCTATTATTCTCCTCCGTAATTTGAATCCACCTCAATTATGTAACGGTACGCGTTTGGTCATCAAGAAGATCACCGAAAACATTCTTGAAGCAACCATTTTGGCTGGGAAGTTTAAAGGAAAAGTGGTCCTGCTGCCACGTATTCCGATGATACCATCAGATTCTACCATACCCTTCAAAAGGCTACAGTTTCCAATTCGTTTAGCTTTCGCCATGTCTATAAATAAATCTCAAGGTCAAACAATGTCCATTTGTGCTTTAGATTTGGAAAATCCATGTTTTTCTCATGGGCAACTATATGTTGCGTGTTCACGTGTTGGGAAAACGTCGAATCTATTTGTGTTAGCTAAAGACAGGTTAACCAAAAACATTGTGCACCGATTGGTGTTAAATTAAATTGAAATTGAAAGTATTTATAATTCAAAAAAAATAGATATTAATGTTTAAAAGTTTAAGACTGTCTGCCTTGCCTACCTCATTCATGAGTTTAAGCGTCACATGTTATTTACTGTATTATACTGTAATATACTTATATTTGTTATAAAATTAAATGGAAATAATAAATCTGATAAATTTTTATTTTGTACCTATTGATTTCTGCTTAATATCAAGTGTAAGAACATTTTAATTAGTTGTGTTCAACGTACTTCCCCTTCAAATCTCAATCCAGTGAATTTGTATACCAACATCAACATTTTCGTTGTTCGTAAATAATTTCATTGTACTAAAGGGTAAGGGTAAGTAGTAGAAAGTCAAATAAGGAGATCACCATATTTTTTTACAAATACCATTTGTGTGAAAAAGCATAGTGGACTCCGTGACTGATGTTCTGTTATTGTTCCTCTTAGATTGTTTACTATAATGTAATATAACAAAAACTTTAGCCACAGCAACGCGTGGCCGGGTCAGCTAGTATATTATAGTTAACGTCTATCCATTGCTCTATTGTGACGTGATTGAAGGACAAACCAACATACAAACACACACATGCTAAAGCATTTATAATATTACTATGATTTTGTCTGGATAGTAAGGATTTCTTAGTACAAAGTATTTTCAGTGTTACCTATACTAATTATACCTCGAGAGGAATTAAAGTAATTAAGTAAAACTTTTTAAGATTTTCATCCAACATGAACCCCGGTATTAACCTCTTTGCGGCGGATTTTCACAAATTATTTTCTTAGCGATGTCTACTCCTAAGCAGGACCCAACTTCCAAATTCCTTTTCATTCTTTATGTTTCCACTTTTGCAAAAGAGCTTATACGTCATTATTACTGAAAAGTAATGCTCTAATTGCCGATTTTCATTTCTCTCATTCCAAAAACGCAGAACTTACATGTTCCAACCCCTAACCCCTCTCACCCCTTAGTGGTGGATTTTTGTAATATTGTGTATAAAGGTTTTTATTATTTAAAACAAATAACTTTAATGTCAATTTTCATTTCCCTAACTTCGAAAACTCATATAAACTTCCAACTCTCCTTTTACCCTCCTTGGGGTAGATTTTCGTAACATTGATTGATAGAGATCTTTATTATTTATAATTAACAACTTAATTGCCAACTTTCATGTCTCTAACTTAAAAAATATAGGACTTTCACACAAACTTCCAACCCCTGTTCTACCCCTTAGGGGTGGATTTTTGTTATATTGCGTATACAGCTGGTTTTTATTTTTTAAAACAAATTAACTAAATGCCAATTTTCATGTCCCGTACTTCGAAAACATAGAATCCTAATGAAAACTTCCAACCCCCATCTTACCCCCCTTGGGGTAGATTAAAACCGTTTCTTAGCTGACCTCTACTTCATAAAAGGAACCTTCCAAATTTAAAGTTTGTATGTTTTGTAGTTCCTGAGATATCGTGATCATATGTCAGTCAGTCAGTCAGTCAGTGGTATTTCGCTTTTATATATATAGATTACTACTATGTTAATAACACGAACTGGAGTCCATACTAACTTCATGAATATGAGTGTCGTCAGTTTGTTTGTTTGTTCCCTATAGTTGGCTCAACCACTGCACTGGTCAGCATGAAGTTCGGTACACAGATAGCTTATATCCTGGAGACAGACGTAGGATACTTTTTATCTAGGGAAACATTGTTCCCGCGGGATTAAAAAAGACTTTATCTTCTATGCATGGCTTCAACGCTGAACCATCTGGATAATATTTGGCAAATAAATAGCGTGCATACTGTACTAAGGATCATCATCATCATGATCAACCCATTCTCGGCTCACTACAGAGCACGGGTCTCCTCTCAATATGTGAAGGGTTTGGCCATAGTCCACCACGCTTGCCGTGTGCGGACTGGCTGACTTCACACGCCTTTGAGAACATTATAGAGAACTCCCAGGCGTGAAGGTTTCCTCACGATGTTTTCCTTCACTGTTGAAGCAAGTGATATTTTAAATTGCTTAAAAACGCACTAACGATATTATGTACAAAATAACGTAATGTTATAATTATTGAATGTTATATTATAGGTTTGTTAAGAGATGAAAAGTTAGGATACATTTTGTAAGCCAAGATAAATAAACAGTTCCCGCGGGATTTATAAAATAAAGAAACAAGTCGTGTGAAAAGATACTTTTTATATTCAATGCTTGATCAATTTAATTGCAAATTAAAAAAAAACTTAATGAATCAATAATTTGATATGTCGGGTTAAGGGCGTCAGAGTTGTTTTCAGCCATGCTGTCGTCACGCTTTTGTTTACTTTCGCTCATCAGTAATTAAAACAACGCTCTGTGACAATAACTAAGAGGTCCAAACGGACCGACGCGACGTCTCGATCGAGAATGCCACGGCCCACGAGAGGCATCGACCCCCGGTGTTTATAGCAAAGCATGCTTGTACAAAATTGATTGCTGCCGTCAAAATTGTATTATTAGCGATTTAAAGAGTTCAAATGTGGGTAATTATCCTTCGCGCCAACAGATATAATAAATACATTTTTGTTACATTCATAGCGATATTTTCGATCTCGGGCTATATAAGCTGTGCTTAAAATGGCGACACCATGAATTGTATTGTTGAGTTGGCAGCACTGATTCCTAGTGCGACGCGGCGCTGCTGTCGCGTGAAACGTAGTGATTTTTTACTCTTTGGTCGAGTGTCGATCGACTGCCCTACGGCGTTTCCTTTGCACTGTGCGTCGAGCGCGGTGCAGTGTGTTAAGCGAATTAACATCGGATTTTAGACATGTAAGTAACAAATTACTTTGTAATAACCCATTTTTATATCATTTAAAAGTGTACTTAAATTATGTTACAGTAACAACTTTTCAATATCAGTTGAAATTAGGAAAATTTCGCCTTACGTAACGATAATCAAATTATGTTTGCACGTGACCTTGCTCTATATCCTTGATTTACACGAAATATTCACACGTATTGAGGTTTGTTTTAACCCTTTAGTTATTATTTTCAGCCAGTATATTGAAAAATCTCGTAGGCCAAACTATTACATGAACCGCCATTGTATTGATTGGTTCGGACGACATTCAATAAAATGATTTAAATCTCTGTTCCATTCTTAATTCCTCTTGTAAACTGCTAATCACGTGAATTTAATTTTGGAAGTGCTCATAGTTATCTAACAATTATAATTCAATAAACATCTGCATTAAGAGCCATTGAGTATCTTTTGTAAAAGAATATACTTAACCTCTTCCAGTAGGTGACTGGAAGTTTGGAACATGCTTTTGAATTAGGAATAGAATGAATTTGAATAAAATAGAAGTTTGTAATCTATTTCAAGCTTGTAAGGTAATTCAATTACTTTAAATTAATTAACTTGACATTTAAAATAGTTAGTTTTGAGTTATAAGCAAGATTGCTTATCTAATAAATGAAATAAGTGATTTGAAGTAAGTACTATCTTACTGTTATATCATTAAAAGAAATAGTGTGCATTTCATACCAAAAGATTAATTCTTGTAATTTTTTTTTTTAATTCATATTTTATCTGTTTGCAATCAATCAAAATGCTTCCTTCTCTGAATCTCACAGACGCTCTCGCCATTATGATACTAAGCTTATTTTAAAAATACTTGGTCATACTACTACCTATTTTTGTAATTATTTTCTATCCTATAAACTCCATTCCATATTTTATAGAGAGAGAAAAGATCATTGCAATATATTGAAGGTAGTATCTCTACAATTTAAATTGAAAAAAAAATCAGGGGCTATAGTCTACTGTATAAAAGGCAATTTGCTCACTGGAAAGAAAATTGTTTTAATATAGATCAGGTGAAAAATTGTATTAATTTGAGGCAACATCTGGTGTGTAGTTGTCTATATGCAGCTCTTGTTAGATCAGACTGTTACACAGTCACAATCAATAGGGTTAGCACAGCTAATAGTCAGTCCGAAAAAAAAAATTGTTATATTAAAACTGTATCTTGAACAATTAATATTATTCCTGTTATTATATTCTCTCACACCCACACACAAAATAAATGCATATTATTATTTCTTATTCATTTATTTGGACAACTTCAATCCACATAATATGTTATCATATAAAATCAATACTTAATTACTAAGAGGGAAACAATTAAAATATCACTTGCTTCAATGGTGAAGGAAAACATCGTGAGGAAATCTGCACACCTGAGAGTTCTCCATAATGTTCTCAAAGGCGTGTGAAGTCTGTCAATCCTCACATGGCCAGGGTAGTGGACTATGGCCGAACCCTTCTCATATTGAGAGGAGACCCATGCTCTGTAGTGAGCCGGTAATGGGTTGACCATGGAGGGATTTAGTAATCCGGTCTGTTATCATATGCAGGTTACTGTTGCTGCTTCCCTGGAAACTCCAGGTTTTTTGCACCACACCAAATGGCATCAAAGCTATCTATCTGAGCATTGACAAACATAGCCAAAACACTACTGAAATGCGGTTGACACAGCATCCTGAGCACATCTCTGTATATTATGTAGCAAGTTTCGGCTTTAAATCTGCTGTTTTTGTACAGACCTTGAGGATTCTTTTGTGCAACGGTCGACCAAATCTTGAGATTCTTTTGTACAATTATCAACCAACTCTATAGGATTTTTTGGTAATTGTCAACCAACTCTTTAGGTTTTTTTTTTGTAATTGTTGACCATATCTTGAGTTTTTTTTTGTGCAATTTTTTATTGAATATTACAGAAATATGTTCTCGTCCCTATTGGAAGCGGCGCGCAACTCGCCGTTCCGCGGCCCGCTCGCCAACGCGCACTGCGAGCCAGCGCTGCCCGCGACCGACACACAGGTCAGTGCTGTTCAGTGCACCTGCACTAAATAATCAACCTGTTTGCGCTTATAACCTATGTAATAAAAATGTATATTTGTATGAATTCTCTTGGATAACACCGGTTGATGCTGGTAAATGTACCTGTACTCAGTATCAATCTCACCGAGCCAAAACCCTGACCATTGAAATACACGTTTAAAATGTTTGTTCTTCATGTTCAAAATTTGCATCATGTATACCAACTTGTAATGATCATGGTGATGATGATGTCAAACCAAAATGAAGCAAATTTTGGTTTGACATCACCACCACCAAAAGAGTATTGATCCCAGCCCAATGATGAGAACTCATGCGGGAGGGGTGTGTCGCGAGGCGCGTGCGCGTACGTGCGCACCGCGTGCTCACTGCGTGCGTACTTCACGTACGCACGCACGTTGTACGCGGCGTGACGTGTCTCGCGACGCGGTTGCCCTGTGACAAACAGATTATGAGAGCTGAGGGCTAAATTTTCATCTCTATATCTATACTATAATAAAACTGTAACAGGACGAATTCTGTGCATTAAATATATTTTGTAAATTTTGATTTGAGGATGCTTAACTTTCGATACTGAGATATCGTTATCGATATTATTCTGATTTGTTATTAATAATGATGGCATTATTTTAACGGATTATGAGTAACAGTTATTATATTACTATACTGTGTACTAATCACGAAAGACTAATGTATTTATAGGTGTTTCGAGTCTCTATAGATAGAAGACGCAAATATTACGTAACACACTGCAGTAGTTTTTATGTAAAATCCTTGTAAAAAAAACATTATTTTATTATTCTGACTTGTTTTCATTGATTTTTAATAAGTAATGCTGGCATTATTTTAACTAATCCTTATTTTATTATTATATTTATGCTATACTATGGTACTAATCACAATCGTAACACCAAATTATTTAATAGGGGTTTCGAGTCTCTATGGATCGAATACGCTTATATTACGTAAGACTGCAGTGGTGTAGGTATTTATTCAAAATCCTTGTAAAAAAACATGATATTATTAATTCTGAGTTGCTATTAATAACTGCCTTTAGTATTATTATTTAGTGTAATTATTTTTGTGACTTGTTATATTTGATTCCGGCAGGCGATGGCCGCATCAGCTGAAGTTCAGGGAGATTCGTGCGAGTTCGCATCGCCTAAATATTTCGCGCTCTGCGGATTAGGAGGCGTTCTATCCTGCGGTGAGTGGTTGCCTTATACTGTACTTTTACTTATATTTGTGCGCAACATTTTTTTCCAAATCAAATCAATTGAAATTTATTCATGTGAACCAAAATTGGATCGACGTCTGAACCCAGTGTCAGGTCTGGCTCAACTAAATCCGTTCAAAATAGCTTTATTCATGTAAACCTATTACAGGCATCTATGAATCGTTCATATTATATAACAATTTCTTCTAACACTTGCCAACGCTAAAAAGCTAAAGGGTTCCAATCGCGCCCAGGTCTAAGAAGCTCACAACAAACTTAGCCCGGTGGGTTTTTTTTTGTTATCACCATCTCTCATACTTAATAATATTAATAGTTAGAGCAATTCACACCCAAGCTTTTTATCGTTTATATAATCTTTAACGTAATCGGATTTTTCTATAAGCTTTTGTTTTATAAAAACTGAACTTCCTTAAGTAGTAATTACCAAGTTATATTTATGTATAATACACCTATCCCACAGAGCAGAAACAAAGAGGAGATGTTGTATTAAGATTTCCCTATGAAATATCGCGTGACATTTTGCGGGGTGAGGGGTTGTGGAACGCCGCCCACTTTTCAATTTTACATCTGCGGGTTAGTAGCAAAACTACTCGCTTAGCGATCTAACATCGATATATTGATGTCACTAGATAGTTCAGCTATCTCACACTAGATGTCAATAAGTGTAGAAAGTAATGGGACGTACTCAGAACTTTGAGCTTCAAAAAGTTTGTGTAATAAATGAATAAAATAAGGGTTAACATTTTTACTGATTTGTATGTGTACTTACGTACCTACTTAAAATTTGTAAGAAAGCAAAAATATTGTATTGTTTTCGATTTTTGTGAATTGATAATTTTCCTGTATTGAATGAAATTGAAATAAGTTTATTGTACGTAAAATCAAAAAATCACACGTGTTATGTTATGTCATTCTAACATTAGTTTTTGAAGTGAAAACTTCTTTAGCGGCGTTGAGCACTTTTTCTGTAATGGGTATAAAATCTTAAACTCGCGTCAGGACACGTGACCTGATCGAAAAAGCGTAAGACGGATGGAGAGTAGACAGCTATCCCCTCTCTACGGCGCGGCGAAAATGTATGCCTGGGCCTACTGTTTCGTTTAGGCAGCGCAGGGCGCTTGCGCGAATGTTCGTGTATGTTACAGCGTGCCACGCGCATCCATGGATGGTGACAGCTGATGGCTCGACCGTCTGTGTAGTGATCACATTGTTGTGTATTCGTAAAATTCGTGAATGTAAAGTGCTTAAAATATGGAAATTGATATAGATAAACTTTTTAATGTAAAATAATTGTAATAGTTTTAAAGTGTTAAATTTTTAATGTAATATAAATTGTCATGTTTGTGTACGATAGCGCAATAAATGAATATTGTATTCTACCACATTCTTATCAGTATAAAAGTACTATCATTTGATAGTACTTTTATACTGATAAAGCAATTGGTGCAAAATTATTCCCTAACCATTCCAAAATATCAAACATGCTCAACGTTAATAATCAAGTTTTCACTTCTGCCGGCACTCCCGGAGTGCAACCCGTCTTTTTTCAGTTATAAAATTCTTACTAACACTTGTATTAAAGCCTAACTATTAAAGCCCGTTGTTCTCCGGTCATAGAATGAATCAAAAAGAAGCCCACAGGTAATTTCCATCTTTCAGTTTGAGATACAAGTAACAGTACTAAAGCCTGAGACACTTGTTCAGAGTTATCCTTTTGTACGTCATTAAGTCCAAGATCAACATAACCGTGATATTTATTTCCGTCCCATTCAACGTGCTTTTTCTAATAGCAATCTCATCCATCATAAGACTACACAAAGCGTGTTTGCCTGAGACATTGTTTTTGTGCTTTAATATTTTAAAAGCTTCAGCTGTAAATCCAGCTTCACCGTCGACAGTTTCATACCATTTAGAAATGGTTCTCGGATGCGGTAAGCATGTATCAAAAGTTTTTCTCACATATGAGTACGCATGTGGCGAAAAGTAATAAAGCGTTAATGCGAATGATCTGAGAGCAGGAGAATATTTCCTCTTCAAGGGAAGCTTTTTAATTTTTGATAATTGTCGCCCAACCAAGTCTTTCAACTTTATATTAATCGAAGTTAAAATTTCAGAATCCTCTCCCTGTAGAAGATGTTTGATTTCCAACTCTTTGATTAAAGCAGTTAAGTTTTGAACCTGAAACAAAAGTAAAAACGTAGGGAGGTACTTGATTTAGAAATAATCTTTGGTGGTACGTGAAGCAAAAGTAGTGTGACACTAGACAAGTACCTTTTTTTTCAAGCGCTTAACTTTCATTTGAAGTCTTCTGATCTTTAATCCACTCTTTTTTTCTCTACATCGAAGTTGTTCAATTTCTTGCTTAAGCTTCTTTTTTCTAGGCGTATCATGAAGTATCAAGAATTCGTTTAAACCACTTGTGGTAGGCTCCATAGATGACAGTACGGAATCTGGTAATTTTCTTTTAAGCTGTTATAATATAAAAGAAAAAAAAATATTAAATACACTTATTCTCCCAAAATAATTAAAACTCGGTTGTACAAACAATATCGAAACCAACCGACAAATCCAGTTTTAAACTAGGTAAAGTGCCTTTCTTTAATTTTTTATAGCCTTTTTTTGTCACTATGAAGTCTGCATCATTAAAATGGCAAGAAAAAATTTTTGTATATTTAGTCGAAGTCCAACCCTGTCTATTCATTTTTGTGATCCATTGTTGTTTTAAATTATCATCCGATGGAAATCTAAAAAGAAACATAAAAAGAAATGAAATTAATTAGGTTCTAAATTATCATTAATATGGATAAAATTATTATTTAATATTGGAAGTTCTTTCAATTGATGAACAGTCACGGAGAATAATATGTATACATCGCCAGAACTTTGTTACTTAAACATTTTTGCTATGAAAATGTAATTTCATATTGACCATAGCCGTGCATTATTCAGTAAAATTATTTGATTCTAATTACGGCCCTGGATATTTGGTACGTTGAAAATACTTAACAATAGATGGCGGCCCGTTCACAAAATAATTATAAAAACGACTAAGGCACTGTTTTGGCGGCTAAAAAGTATTTTAGGACTAAATGTATACTTTAGTTTTCAGTATCCACGAATGATTATTACAATACACTAATGCGGAACTTTACGTACCTATATTTTTAATACACAAAAGTTAAGCCATCTAGTGTGAAGTAGTATAATTTATACTTGAAAGCCGAGAATTTTCTAGAACTATTTTAATAATTACGTATAAAATTACTTACACATGAAATGTGATACCATTCATAGCATCAGAACGTCTGTCTGAGTAACTTTGACACGATAAAACACAACACTTCATCCTTTTGTTCTTAAAAACGCGAAAACACACCGATAATACGAGTCTCAATATATGTGAACCTGACGAACGCAGACAGCATACTAACTAAGGCCCCGCCCACAATGATGACGTCAGGACCTAGTTAAAAATCACAGTGCACAGTTGCTTAGGCCAGCTCCTCTTTGTTTCTGCTCTGTGACCTATCCACCGATTTACACTGAAGATAGGTTCCAGATAAATTCGTGTAAAATGAACTCTTTATTTTTCCTATGTAAAACCGTGTGAAATTAAAAAAACTGCGCAATTAAGTCATAAGAGTAAAACATATCCAGAAACTTTAAACTTATTTATTTATTTATTAGGAAGTCAACGTGTATACAACTATCTTAATCTAAGGACACATTCTACAGATCTCTTGCAATGTTGTACACTCCATTTATAGGCTAACTCAGCATGCGTAATAAGAAACAAGACATTATTTGTAAAAAAAAAAAAAAAACTTAACTAAAAATCGTTAAAAATAGGTAAAATATAAACACATAAAATACCAAACAAATTTTTGTGACTTGCAATACTCTTAAAGGTTTTTTAACCTCTTTTTTGAAAGATGCGGCAAACTTGGTATAGTTGGCCCAAAAACTGGCGTGATGTCGTAGTGAACTTATTCTGAAAATGAAAACAAAAATAGAAACGTTTTTTTTTTTTTCAAAAAGGTACCTGCTGAAACAAACTTTCCGAATTTCATTAATTTATGAACGGTGTAAAAGCGAAATCGTGTAAAACGAGTATCTTGTAAATCGGGGGATAGGTGTAATATGTACATAACTATTGCATTACATTCATTTAATTTCGGCGTTGGTATGTTGACAGTTTATTTAATTTGGACAGGCCGCTATCACCCGAAGGTTGTGGGTTCGAATCCCGTCAGTTCCGATGTTTTTGTTCTACATATTTTTATATTTATAAATTTTATATTGTTAAAGAAGAATATTGACTACCAATAATAATACTTACTAATATGTCATTGTCAAATAATTTTTAGCTTCACGCTATTCGAAGTTGATTCGTGACCGGGTTAGATACTTTCGTGTCTTCAATCACGGACAAGGTCACAGATTGCTTTATCTTATCGATTTGACTTATTGTTTGTCTTTTTATAGCAACGACGTTATAAGATATTACAAAATATGTCTGCGATTAGGTCAGATTATAGATGGAATATTGGCTGGTTCCTCTGTTTAAAAACTGCACAATTAATTTCGAAATACTATTTTTTTTTAAATCAAAATATACTTTATTATACTGTACACAAAAAAAGTATAATAGACTCTTATGTTTACTACACTTCTTAATAGTTCGTGTCCTTTATTGCAAATATATAAATGTTAATATTAGTAATTAGTGTAATAAGATAAACACATCAATGACAGAAAAAAAAATTATACGCAATTTATATTATATATACAGTGGACCCCCGATAATCCGGCCCTGTCTAATCCGGCGCCCCCTGTAATCCGACATGACTTAGAATTACTACTTGACGACTAAAAAAAATTGATGAATATTTCAAAGCTTCATAATTTGATATAGTATTCACTACATGATTTTGATTAATAATTCTTGATTATTTTGGTAGATATGTATGTGCATTTATGCTTAATTTTATAATAAAACGTAAGCTCTCAATTGTTATTTAATTTACTAAATACGACTTACATAAATTAAGTCTGATTTGTACTTCAAAGTACATACATATGTACGTATAATATATAGATTCTTGTCATTAGATATGTAATTTGTCGGTTTACAAGGTACTCTTTCGTAAAAAAATCCGGACTATAGGGGTCTTAGGCAGTGCTCTATAATCCGACAAATTCGATAGTCCGACACTGCCCTGCATAATGTTTGCCGGATTACCGGGAGTCCACTGTATATACTTATGTCTATTATATTATGTTTTATATAGTTGACCATGTATAGTTTGTAATTGAACACCCTAAGCATGCCTATCTGTATACTAGGCGGCCTAAGCGATAGGGTAAACCCGGGATAGTTGCCCCACTTTTTGAAAAGGCTTCCTAATTTTCAAACTGTACTTTTTTCATGAAGAATTTCCAGGAACTTAATTAGTTAGGTCTTTGTACTAGCAATGCGACTAGTTATTGTTGATCTAACAATACCTGATTCTACACAAATTGAGTTTTTAAAAAGCATTTTTTTTGAGGATAGAAGCCTACCTAGATATATATATATATATATATCTTTATTTAGTTATTTATTTCTGTATGTGTAATTTCTATTATATTCTATTAGCTATTGCACTATCCCCATCTCCTTTTAACTCTTTCCTTTCACAAAAGGTTGTCTGGAGGAGATCGCTTTTAGCGATAAGACCGCCTTTGCGCATTATGTTTGTTTTTTTTTATTTAATTTTTTGTTTTAGTTATTTTCAATTCATGTTTGTAGTGTGCAATAAAGAGTATATCTATCTATATGGGTAGATGCCTCACCATAAAAATGCCAAGGAGGATAGACGCCCTATAGATTACGATAAGTACAATACATCAGTTTTATATGTTTAATTTGTCTTCTAAAAATAATTAAACTTAAACGTAATCTTTTAAAAATAATTAAACTTAAACATTTGTTGATAAAAAAAATTAATTAATTTGATTTAATTAAGTTGACGACATGTCAATGAAAATGTCGGTGGCAGGGGTGTATACGCTCTCCTCTCGGCTGCAATAGGCACCGTTCCACTGTTTCACTTATATTGTCCAGCTCTGGGTGACGATATGACAAAAAACCTTGAGAGGTGCCAAGGGACACCCGGATGGAACGAAGTTCCTTTCGATTAATTAGTGAAGGAAAAAATAAAAATTTTCAGATAGCTTTGTTTTTTTAAAGAAAGTAATGAATATTATAGTCGTTGAGTTTGTTATCATTTAATTTGTTAAATTTTGTTATATTGTTATTTGGTGGTTTTAGTTTAATTGGTTATTACTTAGTTTTTATTTCTTAAGGGAGAAGATGTTGTATATGGCCGTTATAACTGAATAATGTCAAAAACAAAATTAAAAATAAAACTGTCACTATACACAGCTCGATCAAAATATCTGGCTTGCTTTCTATAAGAGAGAGAGACAGACAGAAACATGCGACGCCGCACAGCTTACAATAACAAAAAGTGTCGTGACAACTTTTCGTAAGAATTTTTTCCGTCTAGTTTTTTCCCCCTTTCACAACGCGCGATAAGGAACTTCGTTCCAAAAACACGTCTGAGGCAGGATTGTTGATGTTTGAAGTTCATCATCATCAGGTTCACGACATTCGCCCTAGTATACGGGATAGATGCTCTTGAGGGCACCTATACTGCAAAAAATCAGGGCGATTATCCTTTTTGCTATGGATAGATGCCCTTTTAGTTTTTGACTTTACTAAATAAAAAACGGCTATTATTAATAAATAATGTTTTCGAGCAGTGCGTGTTGCACGTAATGACTTATGGATCTGAAACGTGGTCGCTCACTATGGGCCTCATAAGAAGGCTCAGAGTCACTCAGCGAGCAATGGAGAGAGCTATGTTAGGAGTATCTCTACGTGATCAAATCAGAAATGAAGAGATTCGTAGAAGGACCAGAGTTACCGACATAGCTCAGCGAGTTGCGAAGTTGAAGTGGCAATGGGCGGGGCACATAGCTCGGAGAACCGATGGACGTTGGGGTCCCAAGGTGCTGGAATGGCGACCTCGCACCGGCAAACGTAGCGTTGGTCGACCCCCAACAAGGTGGACATACGACATCAAGCTAGTCGCAGGGAGCTGCTGGATACAAGCGGCCCAAGACCGTGGCCGTTGGAACTCCTTACAAAAGACCTATGTCCAGCAGTGGACGTCTATCGGTTGAAATGATGATGATTAATAAATAGATATAAAATTAATTAACCAATGTATATGATAATATAAAAATGGAACAGAGTTTATGACGACATAAAAAGATATGTAACAGTAAATACTTACGTTTGAAACTGAGTTGAGAAAAAACTTTTTTTATAAGAAAAATTGCAAAAAATCCTGATTTAGCACGTTGTTCCTGAAAAAAACTAAAATTTAATAGTTACTTTATAATATAACATGTTTTAGGAGATATTGAGTTTTTCTTTTGTCAGGTGTAGCTGATTGAAAAACATTATTGTATATATACAACTTTATTCAAAATTTTAAACTTAGCTTGCATCTCGGAGACAAACATAGGCTACTTTTTATTTCGGAAAATCAGTGAGTTTTTCGAAGAATTAGCTAGTTTTTTACATAATGTTTTAGGTGAGATCACCTTTATATGAAATTAGTGTTATTTTTTTATTTTATTCAGAGGCATTTAGTCAAAAGTGACTGTCATGGTGTAAGTCCGCCACTTACTCGTATCTTACAAAAGTAACAAGGAACTACCGACATTAATACAGAATTAGCACGGTAATGCTTTAAGTGTATAATGCAGTGGTATTAGAGCACAACACACAAACAGACTTTCGTATTTTGATCTTATCGTTCGTATTGATTAGGCAGACTAAGCTGAGAGTAAATAGTCTACCGTTTAAAAACACTTCCTTATATAGAAATATATAGTTATATGCTATGTTTAAGAGGTTGTATGTTTTTTTTTGCCAATATTCTCATTTCCAGCTCCATTTTCTTCAAGTCCATTATTTTCTTAGACCATTGACCCTTTTTCGAGATAAAACATTGTTGCAGCAAATAAACGATATATATATATATATATAATATAAATTGCGTATAAATTTTTTTCTGTCATTCATGTGTTTATCTTATTACAATAATTATTAATATTAACATTTATATATTTGCAATAAAGGATACAAACAATTAAGAGGTGTAGTAAACATAAGAGTGAAATCGATATCTCACTACTAAGAGTAAGTATATAAAAAACATTTTTATTTATTTCAAAATTAATTTTATTTTTTGCTCTGTGAAAGGTCGACCTTCTAGTAAATGTTCAAACTAAGGAGTATATACTTCTACTTAGCTATCCTAAGAAATATCATTGATGAAAGAAGCCTGAAAAGTAAAAAGCCAAAGTTCCATGTACCAGTTATTCATATGACGTAAGACGGTGACGTAAAACTCGTCGTTTTCACGACGACGTCGCATCCGGATTTCCTGTCAATCGAACTAGTAAAACTCAGCGCTGAGCAAACTCGTCGTTTTCACGACGAAGTTGCATCCGGATTTCCTGTCAATCGAACTAGTAAAACCCAGCGCTGGGCAAACTCGTCGTTTTCACGACGTCGTTACTCCCGGATTTCCTGTCAATCGAACTAGTAAAACCCAGCGCTGAGCAAAGCGTCGTTTTCACGACGCCGTTGCATCCGGATTTCCTGTCAATCGAACTAGCGCTGTGCAAACTCGTCGTTTTCACGACGCCGTTGCATCCGGATTTCCTGTCGATCGAACTAGCGCTGTGCAAACTCGTCGTTTTCACGACGTAGTCGCATCCGGATTTCCTGTCAATCGAACTAGTAAACTCAGCGCTGAGCAAAGCGTCGTTTTCACGACGACTTCGCATCCGGATTTCCTGTCAATCGGCCTAGTGAAACCCAGCGCTGGGCAAACTCGTCGTTTTCACGACGTCTTTGCTCCCGGATTTCCTGTCAATCGAACTAGTAAAACCCAGCGCTGGGCAAAGCGTCGTTTTCACGACGACGTCGCATCCGGATTTCCTGTCAATCGAAACAAGTAAAACCCAGCGTTGAGCAAACTCGTCGTTTTCACGACGATGTTGCTTCCGAATTTCCTGTCAAACAAACTTGTAAAACTCAGCGCTGGGCAAACGTCGTTTTCACGACGATGTTGCACCTGGTTTCCTGTCAATCGAAATATTAAAGCCAGCCCACGGGCAAAATCGTCGTTTTCACGGCGCGGCTTACGTGCCAATCGCAACAGTGAAACCCAGCGCTAGCGCTGGTTAAAATCGCCATATGATGACGTGGTCGTCCTCTTGTGATAAAATTAGAAGATTCGGCTGTACCAACCATGATGAAATGCGGGTGTGATGTAACCAAATAGACGTAACAAATCAGCTATCAACACTCTGAAAGATAAGAGAAAGTCAACGCCGAAGAATTAACCCATCGTCCTCATACCCATCCTACACAACAAACGAAACGAACTAGTTGGGAACAAAACGAACCGGTTCAGCCCGGCACCAAGTTTTATATGAACAAGAGATAAATGGAACTGATTTCCATACCACGCTGTCGATCACCAGAATTGTTAATACAATCTAGATCTCGACTATCACAGTCATGGTAGCAGGTTTTCGTATAAAGGGTAATAGATATATATATGTAATGAATAAGGGGGAAGGACCAAAAAAGACTGTTAGAATACCCTCTACATGCATTCACCAAGGCAAACAATGCAAGCAAGAAAGCTGACTTACATATAAGGGTTAATGGCCGCTGTGTTAAACTTGAAAGGACCAAAAAATTACTGCTTTAAAATCCCCTCTAGATGCATTCACAAAGGCAAACAAAGCCAACAAGAAAGCTGGCTTTACATATAAGGGGTAACGGCAGCTGTGTTAAACTTGGAAGGACCAAAAATATACTGCTTTAAATTCCCCTCTACATGCATTCACTAAGGCAAGCAAGAACGCTGGCTTTGATATAAAGGCAGTTGTATAAAACTTGGAAGGACCAAAAAATTACTGCGTCCTCTATTACTAAATCCTCTCTAGATGTATTCACAACGAGAAACAAAACAACCATTCTGGAATGCTGAAGCCACTAAAGCAGAATGCACAAGAGTAGTAACCTGGATGCTCTACTTATACAGTACCGATGGAAATTCCACACATTTGACCATGGGGCTCCATGGTCGCCACAATAAAGGAGACGGTTTTTCTTTTTGTTATTACCATTATAGTTTAACTTAATAATTCGTATTTTTATCTACATGTATTATTAGACGATGCCTGAGCTTGGTGCGCGTTGGAAATGTGCTGGAATGCCTTATTAGTAATCTCAACTATGGCTCCCTTTCCCAATAAAGTCACGGTTTTCTTCGGCATATAATATGTGTTATCCAGGGTATATGTCTATTAAGAATTTCAGCCAAATTGGGTCCTGCATTTCCGGTGTGGCAAAAATAAAAACTTTTGTCTTATTAGTGATCTCTTTTCCGCTATCGATCCATTTCCCAATAGAGCCCAAAAAAGTACGGTTTACTCCGGCATATAATATAGCCTATGTGTAATCCAGGGTATATATCCATTAAGAATTTCAACCGAATTGGTCCTGCACTTCCGGAGTGGCAAAAATAAAAACTTTTATGTCTTATTAGTGATCTCTTTCCGCTATCGATCCATTTCCCAATAGAGTCCAAAAAAGTACGGTTAACTCCGACATATAATATAGCTTGTGTTAATCCAGGGTATATGTCCATTAAGAATTTCAGCCAAATTGGTCCTGTACTTCCGGCGTGGTAAAAATAAAAACATTTCATCTGGTATGGGGTTATCTTTCTCGCTTTCTTCTGGCTACTCTCCTGCAACATTTCCCTGCCATTCGTAAGACATTAACGTGAACTAACTCCCCAAAACCCGAAAAGACCCCACTAAGAAAAGTGAAGTTATACAACAATTCGGCTATTATAAACCGTTGGCACGGCGCCACGGCTGTCATTCATCGTGATTCGTAAAGTATGCGACCTCCACAATGTTTCTTCACAATGTTTTCTGTTATTGCAAAACAGCAATACTCTACTTAGTAGCAGCCCAGAACGAGGAAACCTTCCCCCCCCCCCCCCCCCCTCCATCTCTAGGATATGGTAAAATGTCCTATCCTGTCTGTCACCAGCAGCGTCGCTGTAATAATGAATACAAGGGATGCTACCGAGCTTAACCCACCCTCTTAAACTATTGTTACTTGGCATCATGCTTGGTGGTATGTCTGCCAGTAAGGTGGTAACAGGCGCTGCCAAAGCCTTCTACAACCAACTACTCTTATAACTCAGGAACTGGATCGAACACACGCTACGGAGGTCGTCATAGTTGAAAGGACTTCTAGTCGAGAGACGTAAATAATGTTTCTAAGCCATTCCAAATACAGTATTTTTCGTCAAGTCAACTTATGCTCGCCTGGTATAACGATCTGATATTTTGATGTGTTTATATCGAAAAATGTATTCGCTAGGTATAACACATACGGCCGTCGTGCCCCTTGACCTGGTGAAGTGCCGGCTGCAGGTGGACGCGGAGAAGTACAAGAATGTCGTGAACGGCTTCAAGGTGTCCGTGCGGGAGGAGGGCATGCGAGGTCTGGCCAAAGGATGGGCGCCCACCTTCATCGGGTACTCCCTGCAAGTAAGTACTCCTTGTCTACAAACAATTTGGTCCTTCCTACAATCAAGCTCGCAAATGAAAATTTTTCGTTTTTTAGTGTAGATTATAATTTAAAAAATATTTGCAAGCACAAAAACTTAAATTTTATACTGTGGCTTCACTCGGTTTAATGTAGATTTTAATGGTTGACATTTTCAATTAGTTATTTTCCAATACCTTGTATTCTATTTTTTACTACAATTCCACTGTTTATCGCACTCAAAACATCGTGCATACAAAATATTTTGCAAATATGCATTTGTAAACTTTATGAAAACTTGTAAAAAGCAGAACATTCACTATAATATACCTATAGTCATATAAAAATATAGTATTCCATAATATGTATTATTTAATTACGCAAAACATGGTTATGATATAATGTTTTAGCTATTTGTTTTCCGAAATAAATAACAAATTACGTGCAAGCGTTTACGTTACAAATTCACAATTGCATTTATAATATACCAACAAACTAGTAGATTTTTTTTAATATACACTACAAGTTAGCCCTTGACGGCTATCTCACCTGGTGGTAAGTGATGAGGCAGTCTAACATGGTAACGGCCTAACCTGTTAGGAATATGGTAAACCCACGCTCCTAATTGGTTTTTACGCGACATCGTAAAGGAACGTTAAATCGCTTGACGACACGTCTTTTTCGGTAGGTAGGTTGGTAACTAGTCACGGCCGAAGTCTCCCACCAGACCAGACTCGAGCCGGAAATCGAACCCAGGACCTCCAATCATTATCATTTACTTGCAAGAATGTCACTAAATAATTAGATGGTGTATACAATTTTGTCAATAAGTCTCCAACTTTATAATGCGACAGCGAGCGCACTGCGCTATGGAGGTCGTCAAATATATTTATTTCAGTAAAGTAACCTTCTGTTAAATCCGGCAGGGTCTGTGCAAGTTCGGATTCTACGAGGTGTTCAAAGTGGGCTACTCCGGAATGCTGGACGAAGAGACGGCCTACACGTACCGTACGTTCGTATACCTCGCCGCCTCCGCCTCTGCCGAGTTCATTGCCGACATCGCGCTGTCACCGCTGGAAGCCGCTAAGGTAAAAACTGTTAAAAACCTTACCTTACTGTAAGAATAAATCGTTCAAATGTTCCTTCCTTTCCACCTAAAACAAAAAAGTCCCTGAAACATTCCCTAAACTATAATATGTAAAATAGTTTCACCGTTGAAGGAAAACATCGTGATGAAACCTCCATCCCTCAGAGTTCTCAAAGGCATGTGAAGTCTGCCAATCCACACATGGCCAGCGTGGTTGACTATGGCCAAATCCTTCTCATATTGAGAGGAGACCCGTGGTCTGTAGTGAGCCTGTGATGGGTTGATCATGTGACTTGACGTTAGCTGATGAAAAGCTATGATGATAGAAATCATCAGAAGGGTAGAGGGCAATTGCCTATTCAATCAAACAAATCATCGTGTAAATTATATTATATTTTATAAATTATACACATATAATATATGTGTAGTATTTATCTTTAGCCCAATGATGAGAACTCATGCGGGAGGGGTGTGTCGCGAGGCGCGTGCGCCTGGGTGCGCACCGCGTGCTCACTGCGTGCGTACTTCACGTACGCACGCACGTTGTACGCGGCGTGACGTGTCTCGCGACGCGGTTGCCCTGTGACAAACAGATTATGAGAGCTGAGGGCTAATTTATTAATAGTGAATAATATATATATATATATATATATATATATATACGTATATTTTGCCTTATTATAATCTCGGACAAGGGTATAGGAGAGCTATTAAATAAAATTAAATAAGAATAAGGTATAGGTTAAATTTTAATAGATGATTTAAAGTTGCTCCTATAGAAACACCATCAAAATCTGTATATCGCTTTCAGGTCCGAATCCAAACCATGCCTGGTTTCGCGTCGACGCTGCGCGAGGCTTGGCCCAAGATGGTGCAGAATGAGGGCTACGGAACCTTCTACAAGGGCCTGGTGCCACTGTGGGGCAGACAGATCCCTTACACCATGATGAAGTTCGCCTGCTTCGAGAAAACCCTTGAGCTGCTGTACCAGGTAAAATCTACTTCGATTCTCATACATGTAACTGTTAAAAAAAATTTTTTTTTCTTTATCCGGACAATTAATTTTTTGATTCATTAATTTTTTGATCAATTAATTGAACTTCTTATTATAATAACCCAAAGCCAAAACCAAACTTGTACAAAAAAATAATAATAACATAGTAAGTATAGTCCAGTCTGAATTTCTGTTGCTTCATTTAATTGTTTGAGATTTGTTTGTTTATGGTTATTTTTTATTAATATCAAAATTTACAAATGTCATAAAACTCTTTAGTCATATTTGTGAATTGTGTTAGCTATTATTTTTATAACTTCTACCCACTTTCTTTTAATAAAGAAAGCAACATTATCAAAAATATGAAATTTAAAGCTAAGGTATACTTTTTAAAGCACACATTCCTTGGTGTTATTTTATTAATTTAATTAAGTTTAGTTTTTAATATATGTAACATTTAAAGTATATAATATTTTGTATATGTTAAAAACAGCCTTTGTAATATTTAAACATGATAACACCTGACCCACTGAAACAAAAACAACTGACCCACTTACAGGTGGTAAGTGAAATTACATGTGTATATTTTAATTAAGTTTTACATGTAATTTTTTTGGTCATCCAAATAAATTTATTAATGTAATAATAATTATTACAGTACGTGGTGCCGAAACCCCGTGACCAGTGCACGAAGGGCGAGCAGCTAGTGGTAACGTTCGCGGCGGGTTACATCGCCGGCGTGTTCTGCGCCATCGTCTCCCACCCCGCCGACACCGTCGTCTCCAAGCTGAACCAGGTGGGTCACGTCAAACTTCAATCAAATTCAAACTTGCATATACCACAAATTGTGACGACCTCCGTGGCGCAGTGCGTGCGCTGTCGCATTAAAATGTTGGAGGTTCTGGGTTCGATTCCCGGCTCGAGTCTGGTCTGGTGGGAGGCTTCGGCCGTGGCTAGTTACCACCCTACCGACAATTCCGGCACGATGTCGCGTAGAAACCAATTAGGAGTGTGTTTACCATACCCCTAACAGGTTAGCCGCTACCATCCTAGACTGCATCATCACCTACCACCAGGTGAGATAGCCGTCAAGGGCTAATTTGTAGTGTATATAAAAAAAAAAAAAAATCGTTATCTTTTTTTTTATTTTCAACATTAGTCAGCCCTTGACGGCATCTCACCTGATGGTAAGTGATGATACAGTCTTAGATGGCAGCGGGCTAACCTGTTAGGGGTATGGTAAACCCATACTCAACGTGGTCGCTCACTATGGGCCTCATAAGAAGGCTCAGAGTCACTCAGCGAGCATGGAGAGAGCTATGCTAGGAGTATCTCTACGTGATCAAATCAGGAATGAAGAGATCCGTAGAAGGACCAGAGTTACCGACATAGCTCAGCGAGTTGCGAAGTTGAAGTGGCAATGGGCGGGGCACATAGCTCGGAGAACCGATGGACGTTGGGGTCCCAATAATAAACCGCTTGGCGACACGTCTTTGTCGGTAGGATGATAGCTAGCCACGGCCGAAGCCTCCCACCAGTCCAGACTCGAGCCGGGAATCGAACCCAGGACCTCCAACTCTTAAAATGCAACAGCGCACGCGCTGCGCCACGGAGGTCGTCAAAAGAAATTGCCACTGAAACTGTCACGTCACACTTGTTCACTGATGGATGTATGTCACGTTCAGGCGTAATATTAGCGCCCAGATACGATGGTCGATACATGAATGCATAAACAGTGTTACAAGTCTTCATTAATAATCGATTATGAATAATGATTTCGAATGCCAGAAGCCTACATTTACATCAAAATCAAATCAAATTTAACTTTTTTCATGTAAACCTTTACCAGGCATCTGTAATATATTTTTCATTATTTTTATTTATGAGATGATGGTGATAACTACATTCGCCAACTTAAAACTAAGAGGGTTCACATCGCGCCCGCGTCCGGGTATAAGAAGAAGAAAATTAAATTTATGGCCTATATAATAAAGCATATCTTTTAGAAATTAGTTTACATACATTGCATATGCCGGGAGCTTTAATTTTTAGCACGTCATAGTAATATTAAAAAAGTGAATTTGTGTTTTCCTTATTAATTTATTTTTGTGGCAGGTATGCTCAAAGCGAAGCCAGCAAAAAAGTGGCTTTTTACCAGCAAAAAAAGTGGCTGGCTTCTTACCAGCAAAAAAGTGGCATTTTACCCTGTCCACGGAACAGTTCGAGAATATTATCACTGACGGAGAATAATCGCTGAAAAACTCTTGAGACTTTATTAATAGACTTAAAGATAATGTAATTCTATAGTATTTGTTGTTTACCAACATCATGAAAGAAACACGTCGATTTTTTCTGGCTGAGGGCACTTTGATATTATTTTGTTTCCCTCATTAAATTGTAAGAGTTAAATGAGACCCAGATGGTCAGATGTGTACCCAAATAATAAAGGAAATCTGTTTTTAACTTCGACTTTTGGACGTGAATATACTTGGTTGGGAATAAGCTGTGATAGCCTAGTGGTAAAGACGTCAGCCTCCTAATCAGAGGTCAGGGTTCGAACCAGGGTACGTAACTTTTGGGGTTATGTGCGTTTTTAAGTTATTAAAACATCACTTGCTTGCTTGCTTCAACGGTGATGGAAAACGTTGTGAGGAAACCTGCACGCCTGAGAGTTGTACATAATGGTCTCAAAGGTGTGTGAAGTCTGCCAAGTCATGTGCGAATGGCCTGCCAATTCATGGCCAGCGTGGTTTACTATGGCCAAACCCTTCCCATATTGAGAGGAGACCCGCGCTCTGTAGTGAGCCGGCAATGGGTTGATCATGATGTTGATGATACTTGGTTTCCCTCATCGAACACACGTTTTGCATTTCCAGGACAAGACAGCTACTGCTGGCTCCATCATCAGCAAGCTGGGCTGGGCAGGCGTATGGAAGGGTCTCGGTCCCAGGATCGTGATGATCGGTACCCTCACCGCCCTGCAGTGGTTCATCTACGACGCCGTTAAGGTAAGATAGATGGTGGGGAGAAAGAGATAATCAGCCATTTTGATTTGGGTAATTTTTATAGAAAGAAAGATTTTTTTAATTTGGTACTATATACATGTTATACTATACATAATATAATTTAACCTTATGCTGATATCAACCAAATATAGGCAACCCCAGTCGGCAAAAGCTGCAACAAGCCGCAGAGCTGGTTTTCAATGGGAGCCTGAATGTTTTTAAGTTTAGGCTAAATTAATTCAAGTAGAGTACAAAAACTTATTTTATTCAGACATTTATTTAACAGATAAGTTAATTCTAGTACAAGGATTTTTTCCATGGGTTAATAATATATGAATATTCAGCCTGTATGTAGCAAGCAAACGATTCCAAATAGCTTCTCTAACATCTCATCTCAGAACTTGAGGTACATGATTATGAAAATAAACTATAAAGCCTTCAAATACAATAGTTATGAAATAAAAAGGTACAGTAAAAAGATAATTTGTTTGTCTGTTAACGATTATCAATATTAAAATTTACCGTATCAAAGGCTAAGTATAACATCGTCAGGAAACCTGCACGCCTAATGATGATGATTTTATCATATCAGTTTTTCGCTTTGCTTCAATTCTAAATTACCTTTTGTTATTACATATTGTTTCACGTCTATATATTGAAAGAGCAAGCTGTTGTTCTTTCTATCTTTATACTTATTATTTAAGTCTATATTCCAATAAAATAACAGTCCAAAATATCTATCGACGGAAAAAACTAGTAAATTTCTCAATGATTATTATAAATAACCAATTGTTCCTACCGAATAACAATTTATGTGGACAAAACAACGTATGAGACGATTCGAAACCAATAAAAAAATCGCATTTACTACTGCGTGTATTAAAACCCTTTTTCCTCCGTTTGCAGGTGTACCTGCGGATGCCCCGGCCACCGCCCGCCGAGATGCCAGAGTCCATGAGAAAGAGGCTCGAGGCGGAAGCAGCTAAGTCTTAAGTGAACTAGTACGATTACGTAGAAAAACATCGCCTGGCGTTCAAATATAATCGCTTTTACGACTTCGCTGTACTCATAAAAGTGAATGTGATAAAATTACTATAGAAAACCCAGTAACGCAAAGCTGCAAAGCAGAAAAAAAATAATACAGCCAAGTTGTGAAAATAATCATAGACATAAACGCCTAGCCGCAAATTGGCTTCTATCGCATAAGCGATTGTTGTGCACGATTTAATATATTTTAGTCGCCAACGCGACTGATTTGACAGTAATTTTCAAATTCTAAGCGTTGATTTGACTTATGTAACAAGAGCATTAGATTTTACTGTAGAACTAAACGTTTCAGAGATTGACTTGTAGATGAAGCGATCTGGTTACGCTAAATATCACGTTCGGACCTTACCATTCGGAATACTCTTGTACGATAATTAACCAACGTACAAGTAAACAATTGTATATAGCTTCGAAACAACACGTACGTGCTATTTGGTTTAATTTGTAAATCGCGTGTGCGATTCATCTAGTCCCGATTCTCAGATCATTGGACTATCAGTCGCTTAAAAAACTTAAAAAATCGCTCGTGCGACAATCAACTTGCCTTAGCAGCCAATGTGCGGACATTAAGTATTCCCTTATGTAAAATATATATGTATCGTAGAAAAGTGATATTCCGTTATGATAGTATGTAAATCATGTCTATTAATTTATTTGATTGTCCCAATAAATTTTTATTTTGTATTTATTTTTATTTTGTTGTTCATTACATACATCTACATGCATTGATCGATTGTTGATTGTACCAAAGATCGTGTGAGCAATCCAACTGATAATAATAAATGATACAATAGATTAAAAAAAAATACCCAGATTGTTTGTTTCAATTCTTAATCGCTTTTTTAATTTAAACACTAGACTCTGTACAAAATGTTTTCTGAATTTGTTAAACCTTAAGGGTATACCAAAATTTTCCTTTATCCGTCCTCGCCTTTGCAATCCTTTTAGGTTTTTCGCCGCAAGATTCTTGTGGTCAATTATCTTACGACCTATATGTATGATAGCAGCACAGCGAACTCACAAATGTTTATATCACAGGGAAAGTAAATACATTGCCTTTTATTATTGGATCAAAGTTTAACCGTCTAGGGATTCGCGCATATACACGAAAGAGTTTCATCAAAATCTGTCCAGCCATTGGGTCGAGTTACAGCTATACAGAGAAAAGTACAGTAATAAAACATGTACAGAAATGAACGCGCAACATTTTACATTTTATATGTTTAAACATATATAAAACCGAGATGAGTGATCTGGATATGCAGTATTATTTTATGTAAGTACATTGTATATAATTTTCATATTTACCATAGCTATTTTTATATGATATCTTTTTCAAATATTTTACACTTACGCTAAACCTCAATGCTCTAGTCTCTATCTTCCATTTGAGAGGAGATATGCGCTTGAGCGAGGTACAAACAAACAAACTCACAAAAAACAAAGAAAGGCTCAAGGCGTACTTATTGTTGCTCAGTTCTAAGAGTAGAGGCCAGATAAAAGCCAGTAAAAGTGTATAAATATGTATTAGGGATTGTTTTACAGTCCTCCCACGACCTAGCGCTCTTCTTCGAAAGAGGAGACCTAAACTTATCCTATATGACCCTGACGATCAGATGACGTAGATAGCATACTCGTACCACCCACCTACCACACAATCATACGCCACACGCTGTGCCGGTTACGCTGTGGCAACCAATAGGGTTAGGACAGCTAATAGACAGTCCGAAAAAAGTCTACTTAATTTAATATTTATATTACGCATATTAACTCATTCAATACATACAAGTGCTAACTTCACAGAAGAGGCAATTCCGTTTTCGAACGTACGTAATTTGAAAAAAGAACGGGACGGGGATGATGGCGGGAAAATTTAAAAAAGGGTGGGAAGTAGGCCGCGGAACAAGCGCGAGTGATTTAGTATACATAAATTGATTATAATTAATTATGATACTAAGAACAATAAAGCTAGTCGTAAAAAGACGATGTGGTGATTAATTTCGCTCAGTTTAACATGTGTGTGTGTCTGTGTTGCGTTTTTACTCAAGCGCATATCTCCTTTCCGAATGAAGTGGGTTAAAACATTTAACAAAAATATCAAATTTTTCCCAGCTTTGTTATAATATATGGATTATATTTCATTGCATTTCAGACATACTCCTCCTATAAAATAAGGTAAGAAGGTTAAAGCTCTTTTTTACCATTAATAGTAATGTTTCCTATTTAAAAAATATATATTTAAATATCACTTGCTGCAACGGTGAAGGAAAACATCATGAGGAAACCTGCACGCCTGAGAGTTCTCCATAATGTTCTCAAAGGCGTGTAAAGTCTGCCAATCCGCACACGGCCAGCGTGGTGGACTATGGCCAAACCCTTCTCATATTGAGAGGAGACCCGTGCTCTGTAGTGAGCCGGTAATGGGTTGATCGTGATGATGATGATGATTCCTATTTCAAACAAACAACAAATAATTATAAGCAACAATATTTATCATACAAATAAACACCGCCATGTTTTTTTTTCTCAATTCACGATGTGTATTTGACAAACTTTATTTATTGCACTTTTTATGGCTAGGTTCTTACCATTCAAATGAAATTGTATTTTATACCATAGTGATAAGAGCGATTTTGACGAACTCCGTGGCGCAGCGCGCGCGCTCTCGCATTATGAAGTTGGAGGTCCTGGGTTCGATTCCCGACTCGAGTCTGGTCTGGGAGGATTCGGCCGTGGCTAGTTACCACCCTACAGACAAAGACGTGTCGCCAAGAGATTAAGCGTTCCGGCACGATGTCGTTTAGAAACCAATTAGGAGTATGGGTTTACCATACCCTTAACAGGTTAGCCCGCTACCATCTTAGATCGCATCATCACTTATCATCAGGTGAGGTGGTGCCTTAAAGGGCTAACTTGTATAAAAAAAAAAAACAACGCAACAGAAGTTTTACAAAAGGCTGTTATAATATAACAAATATATTGTTTGTTACATATTATATAATAATTAGATAAACATTAACACACAGTAAGTGAATGAGTTCTGTGCTCAGAATATATAAGAAGCAAATGCTTTGAATAAACAACAACAAAAAAACTTGAGAGGTGTCAAGGGACACCCGGATGGAACGAAGTTCCTTTCGATTAATTAGTGAAGGAATTGTAATAACCTTTTATTTTATTTAAGTTATAATAATATATTTTTTAATTAACAATTATAATGTCATATAAACTTAATCAGTAGGCTCAATTTTGTACTCCATCAGCAATATCCGGAACTTGTGCAGAAACACTGTCAGGATTCATAATTATTATTATTTTTTATTATTTATTATTTACAAAAAACCTGTATACACTCAACAAAAACAATCGTCGCGACACCACACTGTTCTGTTCAATGCGAAATAGAAATGAAAATATCTGGCTTGCTTTCTATAAGAGAGAGAGAGACAGACAGACAGACAGAGAAACATGCGACGCCGCACAGCTTACAATAACGAAAAGTATCGTGACAACTTTTCGTAAGATTTTTTTCCGTCTAGCCCCCTTTCACAACGCGCGATAAGGAACTTCGTTCCATAACTTTAATAATTACCTTACCTTACCTTGCCTTGCTTCTTTATTTTACATATTTGAGTTGTTTCTTACTTAACATGTAGAACCGTTTAGTAACGTTTAGTAGGCTGCACAAAATTAGTAACTCATTCAAAGGAAATTGTATTTTATTTTATAATAAATTACCTATTGATATCTTGGAGATGTCTATCAATAAGTTCAAAGTTTTTATAAAACGAAAGCTTGTAGAAAAATCATATTACGTTATTAAGGATTATATAAACGATAAAAAAGCTTGGGTGTAAATTGCTCTATCTCCATAGGTACTATAGTTTATTATTCATTATGTGAGATGGTGATAACGAAAAGAACCCTCATAGCTTTAGTTTTAAGTTTACGAATGTAGTTATCACTACTATGTAAATTATTGACGCGTCAAAAGTGCCTTTTAAAGTACTATTTGAATAAAGCTTATTTTGAATTTGAATAATATGTTAAATTCAATAGATACTTATTAATACCAGTATGTATATATATATGATTAATTAGATATTATTAATTGTGTTGTATGTAATTAGAGAACATTCCGTCCGCCATTTTGTACGGAGCTTAAGAGTAAGTGCCATCTAGTGACGAATAGTTGGAGTTGGAACCCTTACATACTTGTTAAGCTTTTAACTTGTTTGATTGATATTTAACCATAACTGACGACGGACCGACGGACGGATGGCGACGGTCCTGGGTTCAATTCCCAGCTCGAGTCTGCTTTGGTAGGAGGCTTCGGCAGTGGCTACTTACCACCCTAGTTACCGACAAAGACGCAGTGCCAAGCGATTTACCGGTTTATCATAACAATTAATAACATTGAAGTGAGTGTAATGGTTCGTAAACTTAAAACTGAAGATATGAGAACTTTGCTTAGCTGGGTATTGCTTTTCATATAATCCACTTCAGAATGACGTAAGATAGCGGAGACCTCGTCTTCACCAGCGAAGACGGTGCGTGCGTGTGTGCGTGCGTGTGTCTGTGTGTGTGTGTGTGTGTGTGTGTGTGTGTGTTAAGAATATGTATTTCCTATATATAGCAATAGAGGTAGTAATATCATAATAATTGGGCTCAACTCTCGTCAGAAGCACAAAATTAAAAACCTTTCCCACAGATAATTATAGGCAGTAATTATTATTTACCAGCGAACTAGATAAGAAATTCAAACGACAACCGCCGTGTTTTTTTCTTATAACGTATTTTGCAAGCTTTAATTTATTGCACTGTTTATGGATGTAGACTCGCCCGCTCGCAGTTCAAGCCGATTTGTACCTTACCACCGTTACAATAAGAGATATTTAAAAACAAAGCGCGATTCAACTGCGCATTTCTTCAAAGCCCAAACTTTCCCACAACGAAAAATAGGTAATCAGTAAGTACAAATTCGACAAAAATTCAAACAAGACACCGCCGTGTTTTTTTCTCAGGAAAAATGTATTTTGCAAACTTTTTATTTATTGCATTATTTATTACTGCACGTGCACGAAGCGCTGCCTACTATTCAAATGAATATGCATTTTATCCCACATCAATAAGAGCTATTTTGCAAAACCGTTCATAACCGCCCATTTCTTGGAAGCCCGATTTATTGTTTTACAAAACTCGTCGCTTATGTTTACCCCAAAACGGCTTTATCGTTTGTAATTACGGTTCATTTTTGCGTGGCGAAGTCCATTATTATTATTATTATTAAAGTAGCTAGCAAATTATTAATATTTTTATTTTTTTAAACTTCGAAATTTAGTTCCTTATTAGCATCGGACGCGCGCGGGCGCGGACTACGACAGAATCGTTCGTCTGTGATTCCGAGTGTTACGTCTCTGTGTCTATGTGCAGTGAAATTATTTACGAAATCAGTGATATGTTTATAATAAAATAATATAAACATTATAGTGTTAGAAACTGGGTGATCAAATATATAAGTTAGCTAAGTTTGTTGTGGGCTTCTTCTTAGACTGGGGCGCGTTTGGAACCCTCATAGCCTCAGTTTTAAGTTAACGAATGTAGTTATCACCATCGAATCGTAAGTACATAAAAAACTTGCAAACTAACTACACATATGTATGTACGTACGTACTATTAGTCTTTATTTGCACAAAAATCTTTAATGTTTTGACTATAAACAACTACTTTTCGAGTTAACAATAATTATTCTCAAATCTCAAGTGTATCTAAATCAACCGCGCGTTGTACGACGTACTCCAAAAATCGCGGCAACCTCGTTCCCGCTCTTTTTCAACCTTCCCGCCATGACAGACAGTTCTTTTTTTTAATTTTTTTCACATTACGTTCGAAAACCGAAGTTGTCTGTTATTTGTTTCTTCTTTGAATTAATCACTGGTGTGTCTTGATTGAAACTTTTTATGCGTAACATAAATATTAAATTAAGTGGACTATAATATAATCTCTAACAATAGTGAGTGAGTGCGTTGTGTGTGTATGTGTGTCCAGAATACATAAACAGTGTTTATACATGTAAGTACTTATATTTAGCCTATAAATGTAATAAATTCAAATTCAAAATAATCTTTATTCGAATAGTCCTTTAAAAGGCAATTTGGACGCGTCTATAATTTACATACATAGTAGTAGTTATTTCATGGTGATAACTATATTCGTAAACTTAAAACTAAAGCTATGGAGGTTCCAAACGCGCCCCGGTTTAAGAAGCCCACAGCAAACTTAGCCGGGTTTTTTTCGTTATCACCATCTCAAATAATGAATAATAAACTATAGTACCTATGGAGATAAGAGCAATTCACACCCAAGCTTTTTTATCGTTTATATAATCCTTAATATCGTAACATGATTTTTCTACAAGCTTTCGTTTTATAAAAATTTTTGAACTTGTTGACAGGCATCTCCAAGATATCAATAGGTATAATATAATATCGTAGTATTTATATTACATTAATGTTTTTATTGTATAATATATAATTTTATAGTAATAAAATTATTTTCCTTTCCTTCTTCTTCTTCAATAATCGTACGAAGACTTATTTATTTATTTGTTTATTCTAATTTGTTAATTCTTACTTAGTTGTTAAAGTACTAAGTATAAGGGTGCTTTTCCACCAAAGATGTGCTATGCTACGTTGCTATGAATCATATCATTGTTGCACATAGCTAGTTTAGCACTGTTGGAAACGGATTCAACTAAGACATGTTTTTTTATATGGAAGAATGCCTGCTATGGGCCGTCGCGAGTGGTGTAGCTCTGTCCGCGTTTGAAAGTAGACGCCATCGTGGAAGCAAAAAATAAATTTTGTATCTCGCAATGTGCCAAGTAGAACTCATGGAGAATACGAAATATATTAAATATCACACTTCACACAACTCACAAACTCTTTTTTTTTTTTTTTTTAATACACCACTCACTAGTTAGCCCTTACGGCAGCTCACCTGATGGTAAGTGATGATGCGGTCTAAGATGGTAGCGGACTAACCTGTTAGGGTATGGTAGACTCACACTCCTAATTGGTTTCTACACGACATCGTGCCGGAAAGCTTAATCGCTAGGCGACACGTCTTTGTCGGTAGGGTGGTAACTAGCCACGGCCGAAGCCTCCCACCAGACCAGACTCGAGCTGGGAATCGAACCCAGGGACCTCACAACTTTAAAATGGAGGTCGTCAGAATACTTTCTCGCGCAGCTCTGAGTTGCAGCGGAGCATCTTAATCGCACTTAGCTTAGTTTTGGTGGAAACGATCATATATTTTCTTATATTTCACATCTTCGCAGCAAAGCTGCATAGCATAGCTCTGGTGGAAAGGCCTTAATGGTTCGTCCGCAATGTCTTACTGAGCTTTGGAGACAGCGGCATCTAGTGACGAAAAGTTCGCACTGCATACTTGTTAAAGTTACACCGTTCACGGCTCTTTCATTTTCCGACTCTGTCTTTGCTTAGGTTTTTTGCGCTTATAAACGAATGTGTAATATCTTTTTTTTTGGATCATTAAACTATATACATATAACATTAAAGCCAAGTTAACGGAATAAGTAAGTAACCTTCTTGAAATGATCATAAACATGCATAATGCATTCGTTTGATAAAATCTTCACACACCGAAATGCAACTATACAAACAATTTTTTTTTCTTACGTCGTTCTTTTTAGATAAAATTTAAGTATACTACAAAAATATATATATAGCTTGACAAATGGAAAAAAATTACACTTATAACCCAGCTTACCCTGACAACCTTAAAACCTAAATATCGTTTTAAACGTATGTTAATACATCCAAGTATTCATTGTTAAAATTATTTGTTAATCCTTTTGTTCCTGATAACTTGCTTATGTGTGCCAAACAATTGTTGTTGAGAAGAAATAATTTAAATTGTATTATATTGATTTTCAGCTGTTGGCAGTTTGCAGTATATCGTAAGTAAGTACGTAGCTGTTTACCAATTTACCAACAATATTATAACACGCAAGTACGCTAAGAAACTAAATTGTATCGATTTCTTATAACTTAATTATAATCCAACTGCTTTCTGTTCTATCTAATTTTGTGTATACGGATTTTCATCAAGGAAAAGTGTTTAAATGAAACACGTATCGTATAGCCGCTATTGTTGAACCTAGTTTAATAATGCCATTATAAGCCGAGATCTTTATCACGCTAACTCAGCATTCATGGAAGACTTCTTAAATCTAGAATGTTAAGTTAAATATTTACCAACCAATATTATAATACGCAATTACGAAAAGAAACAAAATTGTGTCTCTTTCTTATAACTTAATTATATTACAATCCAAGTATTTTCTGTTCTATCTACTTTTGTATACAGGAGCTTTTCTTTTCTATATTTTCCCTCCTGAGATTTTCATCAGCTTAAGTGTTTAAACGCGTATCGTATAGCCGCTATTGTTGAACCTAGTTTAATAATGCCATTATAAGCCGAGATCTTTATCACGCTAACTCAGCATTCATGGAAGACTTCTTAATCTAGAATAATTTACCGACGTACAAGTCGCTAGAGCTAGGTTTAAAAGCATCATCATCATCATCAAACCTGTGTGGTCAATGGCATCCAACTCCCGATATTGAGGCTAGTTAAGTGATTTATAAGACGAGATCTTTAACACGCTAACGCAGCATTCAAGGAAGACTTTTTAACATAGAATGTGGTTACTTAATGTGGTTTACGTGGTTGACGCCACGGTAATAATTATTTGATGTAAAACCCTTAAACAACGACACACCGTGTCGTTGTTTGTAAACCTCAATAAATAAATAAAATAAAATAAATAAAAAATAGAATAATTTAGCGACGTACAAGTCGTTAGAGCTAGGTTTAAAAGCATCATCACCATCATCATCAAACCTGTGTGGTCTATGGCATACAAGTCCCGATATTGAGGCTAGTTAGGTGATTTATAAGACGAGACCTTTATAAAACGCAAACTCAGCATTAATGGAATACTTCTTAATCTAGAATAATGGAGCGACGTACAAGTCTTTTAATTTCTTTTAATTAGTTTGTAATTGTGATTAATCTGTCTTAATTGTTCTTTCTCTTGTGGCCGTTTACATGTAACTTTTGCTGCCAATGTCGTGTACACTTATAACCGATATGCATACTGGTGAATGTGCCACTTTTGTTTGCTGCAATGTATTTTTTTTTTATGTATATTGTACGTGTATCAATAATAAGAAATAAATAAGTCGCTAGAGTCAGGTTTAAAAGCATCATCAAACCTGTGTGGTCCTTAGGCATCCAACTCTGGGGCTCTGCTAGATACTCACACATAGAAATACTCCAGCGCTTCCAAAGCATGGTTCATCAAAACATATGAAGTGCATTAATACATTCCGACCGTTAATGGAATAAATAGACAGGACACTCAAGGCCTACAAACAGAGGCTTGAGTTCCATAATAAATAACTCTAAAATAATAATAAAAAGCTCTTGGACGCCAGCAAGCACGGTAATATTATGTATACTTTTAATGATCATCGATCACTCGGTGGCGTGATTGTTGGCCACGCCCACTTTGCAGCAATTATGTTTACAATACAGTATTCCAACTTCATACAAACGGACGACACGCGGGCTATGCCTACGCGCATCGATCTCGGGGTGCGCTCGGCATGCAGACACTGTGCCACAGTGACGAACAGCGGGCGGTGTTTTGTTTTTTTAATCAATAACCGCGCGATTTTTTTCACTTAAAATTACTTCAACTATATTTTTAATATGACGAGTAAGATATATGCACTTTTTGGTTACATTAACAATAGTTGTTTATTGTAAATAAATAAATTGTACTGTGTGTGTAAGAATAATACCAGAAAAAATAAATTTGACAGTCTGTCTGTCACTAGATAGTTGAAATTTGAACACAAAGTAGGCAAACGTAATTAAAATACTGGAGGCGGGTGGGTAGCCCTATTGCATGTTTAGATGCCGCGCGTCTGTAGGTATTTATTTCAAAGATAAGCCCGAGTTACAATACTGTTTATACATAATATTACCGTGACGCCAGTGACAACACGTTTCCGCCTGAAACGAGCACACAACTAGCTAACATAGCATGCATGCATACATACATACATAACATTATTATATATCTTATTTTTTAGTTAGCTACATTAATGAATGTACAAGACCTAAATAGCCAGCCAATTAACACCTCAAATCTGATTATAGTCCAAAACTGACCTCAGATAGACAAATGCTTAAAAAAAAAGTGGGTAGCTAGAGCTTCTAGATGCTAACATCATCATTCGAAGAATAATAACTATCTAAAAATATTTCTTTATCTATACAATTATTGCTTGCTACGCCACGTTGAAAAAAAAAATTTAAAAATTATCTCCATAGACCTCTTAAAAAAAACACTCAAATTATGACCATTGAATGCTTGGTGTGACCTGTGTACCAGAATTTTTCCTCCTTTAAAAAGGGAGATTAACAAATAAATACAAACATAAATGTAACATTTATTTATTTAAATTTAGTACAACTTTTCTTCTACAACTATCCTGGCCCCCAAACTTGAAACAAAAAATGGGATTTAACGCCATGCCACCTTGTGGTAAATAGTTGTCAAGTCAACTGTATTCTTTCTTTTTTGAGGTAGTAATAAATGAATAACTATTGAAATAATGCAATTTCTATCAAGTCAGTGTGACTTTTAAATGTTTAAGTATTTATTTATTTAATAAATAAGTTGTCAATGTTCTATACAATGTCTCAAGTTCAAAATAATTAAAATAATAACTCGATAATAAATATCATTGTAATACCCCTACCTACAGGCTAACTCATGTAACACTAAATTATACTTTTACTTATCAGTCCAATCTGGATGCTGTAGCCTCCTATAAGTGGAATTATATGTTGACCTAGCACCTAAGGCCTAAATTATGTAGAAAAATAAAATGTATAATTCTGTTAGTGGTTCTAATAAAAATAAATAAATTACCAATTTAACAAAAATAAAGAAGAAAATAATCAAAATCAATTATTTATATTAATTAAATTAAAATTAAAGCGAGACTGTGTTAAAAAACACACTTCTTCAGTATCTATTCTTATTTATTTACAGGATGGTAAACACCTTATTGATAAGGAACACAACTCTTCAATATCTATACTTGTTATATATAACATTTTACACATCTTTGTAAAACCATAACCTTGGAGACCACTTTTCGGTACCAAAACTTAATCTTGTTAAGTGTTGGTACCGAAAAGTGATCTCCAACTAATCAACAATGACCAACGACTAACTAACTTATAGAGGGCCGATTCGAACGTCATGTTTTCCTTCCGTTTTGCCTTATTCAAATCTGGCATCTTAAGAAAACAGTCAATTGAGATACTTTTCATTAAAATAGTGAAAAGTAAATCTAAATCATTTAAGTTAAATTACATACTTCAATTATATATTCTCATTTAATGATTAAGATATTATATGTATGTAAATTCAAAGACACTAAAATCTAAAACGTTTGGAAATCATGACAAGTGGAAGACTAAGTAGTATAGTAGAAATATATTATTTAATCTTTTGCTTTACATGATATAATATAATGGAGTATTAAAGAATATCTAGAAAGGTCTGCTTTTAAAAAAAAAAAGTAAAAGTGTTTTTAAGAAAGATCCTTGCGTTATGCTTAGGTTTCTAGGTTAGACTTTACCTTTACCTTTTATTCATTAAACATTGTAAATCAATTGTCATTATTATAAATTTTGTGAAGAAATACATCACGTCTCTGCGATTTGATAATATAATGAAATAGTTTTAAAAAACTTTATAATGAGTTTCATATAAACATATAATAATTATCACTCAGTATTTTGTCCTTGTATCTCAAGTGGTACATAATTTTCTTTTGTACTTTATCCTATTACTACTAATACTACTACTAATTTACTTGTATATTTTGTCCTATCTTTATACACTTGATAGTAAGGTTTCTATACAATAGAGCAGTTTTCAATTGTAAGTTTTTATTTATTTATTTATTTTATTTGCTAACAATTACAGTGATAAAAAAAAATATGATCTCCCACTTTCCAAACTACTGTATACTGTATTTTGGAAAGTGGGAACTTCCCTCTATGATACAAACATAGTTGCTAGCATGTGTTGAGTATGTGCGTACATATGTGTGTTGTGTGTGTGTGTGTGTGTGTGTGTGTGTGTGTTTGTGTCTGCGTGTGTACGTGTGTTATTTCGTGAATATTGTAAGTGTAACAAAACGTGGCTGCATTTCTGTTCCCAGGGGTTATGCAACGTTCGCTTTTGGTATAATCAAATCAAAAATAGCTTTATTTATATAAACCTAAAACAAGCATCTATGAATAGTTCATACAAAATATATTTTTCATTATTTTAAAATATGAGGTGATAACTACTCTTGTCAACACAAAACTAAAGTTAAGTGGGTTCCAATCGCGCCCGGTCCACGAAGTTGCCCACAATTAAAACTTAGCTGGGGTTGTATTTTTTGATAAACACCATCTCACATTGTCATTATTAAATTATAATTATTTTTGAAGTTAGAGCAATTAAGTATGTATGTATGTATGTATGTATGTATGTATGTATGCACTTATTAACATTGTTATTATAAAATCAAAAATAAAGGAAACCAACGACTTCCTAATTACGAGGCACACAAAGATCTATAAACCGTACCCGCGACTAGCGCCACCTTTTGACGGATAGTTGCAAGCAACTGTTAATCAATATGGATTTTTGACCAGGGGTATAAAAACTTACAATAATATGGAAAACTGTTCTCTAGCCTAGCATCGCCATTTGGATATCTTCACTATTTCTTACGAATATAATTCCATGTATTCATGATACTTTATGTATATATGAAATTCACACCAACTTGCAGTCTTTATATGTATACTACAAAAATATAATAAGTAAAATCACAAAAAATTAAACAACAAACTGCAAGTATAATTTGCTATATTCCACCGATAACCGGGAGATTTGTATAATATAACACTACACAAAATCTTCCACTAGAACCTCTACGCACGTTTCGACCCGACACCTTCTCTTCTCTTCAGGAGATGTTAACTTCACAAGCGAAAAAGGAAAGTTACTTTTATATAGCAAATTATATTTGATGTTTATTGTTTATCATGGAATTCCGCAAAGTAACGCCTGCTCTATTCATTAACAATAAAAAATACAAGGATGCATCAAGGCTTATGAATAAAAATGAAAAAGTAATAGAGGCATTCTTTATTGGGTTATAATAACACATATGTACATTAAACAACCACATAGGTTTTCATATGTGATGATGAAAAGGGACGAACTAAGTCTTATAGTGCAGGTTTCTTCCTTCGCAAAGTTAAATTATGTTATAAACAGGTATTACTGTAAATCCCTACTTATTTCTATATTTTTTCCTTTATAAAAGTTTTATTAATTGTCACGTAAAGCTATTTCTGCTACATTACGTCGAAATCAGTGCAATAGTAATATAAAACTTGAGCACGTGATGCGTGATAGAAAGAGACCGATAACTTGTGAGATGCTCATTGGTGACTCTATGCGGGTGGCTGAGTTGCAGGACTCGAGTTAAATGTAGCTTTTTAAGTACGCGTTTCTCTATCGCGCATATATATAGTTTGTATCTGGGAGATAAAAAAAACCTGGAATTTTATTTCGACCGACCGCTGAATAACAATAAATAATAACATATAAAACCTGCTCTTATAAGGCATAGGAATAAAGTTTATAATTTGCAAACCTATTTCCATATCCATGTTGCGGTTAAGATGATAACTCGTATTTAAGACTTACTCTTTATAAGACTTTTTGCGAGTAGGATTAACCTAACAAACAAAATGAATAATTGTATATTATATATTTAATTTATTTGAGTTCTTATTTAATTATTCAAGTTCCTTTAAAAATATAATAATTTAAGTAAGATAGGCAAGTTCTAAGAAAAGTAAAAGACTTGTTAGATTAGTACTAGAAATAAAATAAGCGCTCCTATTGGTCGATTTGAAAGCCAATCAGAGTAACTGAATTTATAGTTCTATCCATCTACACTATACCGCAATCTTACAATATTCTATACTGTAGCGAGTAGTTGCGAATGTTAAAACAAAATGTGGCCCAATATTTATATCAAAAAATGTAAGCTCTCTGATTGGTCGGTATATTGAGCGAATGAGAGCTTTATGGTTTAAATGTAATCAGAAGCCAGCAACAACAGTTCTTCCTAAGCCCTTTGAAATTAGATTAACTTTTTATATATAACATTTTACTTCCCCCGACCTTAGCGCTCCTCTCCTTTGAGGAGGAGGAGACTCTGATGATAAGATGACTGACAACTGAAAACACAACCCTATACTGCACTGCACAAACAACGCTAACACATCGTCTTCGCTGGCTAGGTCACCACTTTCTTTCGTCATTCGGACGTGGCTCACTCAATCCACGGCCTCGGAGACGTACGGACCACTCACCGCCCGACCCCTCCGTTATCCCAAACGTCGCCTTAGCTCCTTCCAGCCCTAGGGCTCAAAATTTCCAGAGCTTTTTTCCGAAGCTCGCTAAACAGCCCGGTTACGCTTTCGCAACCGATAGGGGATTTGTACATATTGCAAACACGGTTCATATATATAATATTTATTTAGCACAATTAATTGAGCTCTATCTATTTATCTATTTATTGTAATGTCAATAATTATCTTCGTATAGTTTAATTATCGTCATCTGAGATTATTAAAACTCTGCTTTTATTTATTATGGTAGTAAGCTTGAATGACCTTTACGCATGCCTCCCGCAGAAGAGCGAAAGGACATCAGAAGGCCAGGCCAATGGAGGAAGAATCCCCTTGAACTTTATGCTTTTTATTGCTTTATGATCGACCCAAACTACCCACTTAGCTACCCAAGTAAGAGTGGGCGAAGAATGATGTATGCATATGATGTATCATGGCTTTATTCCATATTTTCTCTATCATAGTTACAAACATGCTACGCTTGCTTTTAAAAAAGGAGTGCTTTGCTTGCTTTTGGCTTATTTTTTGTTTTTAGCTTCGTGATATTATATTGTTTTTCTGGGTATATATATATCTATGCTTAGTACACAGACTTCGATTGCTTGCTAAAATTATTTAATTTAAATAACTCATAAGAGCTTGCTTGTTTTCTTATTTGCTGGCTGACTGGCTTGCTTGCTTGCTTACTTACGTGCTTGCTTGCATGCTAACTTGCTTGCGTACTCACATACAACATTTTTATTATAATATTTTGAATATATAATATGTATTTTCCAAAGTGAGAAATTTTTGTACCTACCCTCGAAGATAAAAAAAAATATGTATCCAAAGGAAATCTCTATATATATATTATATCTATCTCTAGATGAGATTAAGAATATCAGACTATATTTTGAGAAGCTATGATAACCTAGTGGTTAGGACGTCCGCCTCCTAATTAGAGGTCAGAAGTTCGAGTCCAGGTACGCAACTTTTCGAAGTTATGTGCGTTTTTAAGCAATTAAAATATCACTTGCTTAAACAGTGAAGGAAAACATCGTGAGGAAACCTGCACGCCCGAGAGTTCTCCGTTATGTTCTCAAAGGCGTGTGAAGGCTGCCGCACACGGCCAGCATGTTGTACTATGGCCGAACCCTTCTCATATTGCGAGGAAACCCGTGCTCTGTAGTGAGCTGGCAATGGGTTGATCATGAATATCAGACGTGATTGGACAATAGATATTGCCAGTAAAGTTAAGACTATGTATAGGTATTGTGGGCACGTTAGGTATTGTAGGCGCGGCCTAATTCTCGCGCATCCTCACTGCGCATCTATTGCTATTGCATTCGATTGATTGGCCGTTGGATCTCAACTCGCTCAGATGACCTTGTTCGCCCTAATAGGAGCAGTATAAAAGAAGCGCTCTTAAAATGCCTATATTATAATTATTAAAGTCGGAGTCGGAGTCGGGAGTCGGGATCGGATCGGTGGTAGTCGCTCGCTACTCGTACGATGATAACATGATCGAGAATCGATTGATGGATTGATTGATTGTGTGTGTGTGTTTGTTTGTTTATTTTTGTGATGATGATTTATGTGGTTGGCGCGTTTGCGAGTCGCTTGAGTGCGAGTGCGTGCGTCTAATTCGACGACAGACGAAAGGTACTATCTATGCATACGTAGAATAATAATATTAATAAATAGTACAGCGTAGTAGAAGTAGTAGTAGTAGTAGCAGCAGCACTACAGTAATACTTTATTATACTTTCAAGTGGTAGGTAGGTAGGTAGGTAGGTGTGTGTGCGCGCGGCTTTATTTATTTATAATGAATATTAGTTTGATTTTGCGAACGAACGAACGAACGTTGTGTCGGGTATGCGTAGCCAGATGCATCATAGGCAGGCAGGCAGGCAGCCATAGATAGATTATCGGATAGAAATGTTAGCCCTGAAAAGGGCTTTTTAAGGTTTGTTGCGGTTGTAACGCCGCACGCAGAACTTGAACGCACACGCATCATCGCCGCGTGGTTGGTCGGTAGGTTGGTTGGGTACGGGTAGGTACACACAAACACACACACACGCAAGCGCGCGCGGCGACTGGCGAGGTGGCGAGATGTCCGACGAGGCCGGCGGCTAGCTAGCAGCCAGCTTACTTCTTCGCAGCGGCGGCCTTCTTTGCGGCGGGCTTCGACTTGGGCGCGGCTTTCTTGGGCTTAGGCGCTTTGGGTTTCTTGGTCGGCGGCTTGGCGGTCTTCTTCGCCTTGGAGACGGCGCCCTTCGCTTTGGCCGGAGAGGCGGCGGCTGCGGCGGCGCTGGCGGTGGCCTTCTTGGCGGCGGCGGCGGGCTTCTTCCTCTTGGCGGCGGCGGCGGCCTTCTTGTCCCTGGCGGTCGCGGCCGCGGACTTCGCCTTTGCGGGTGACGCGGCGGTCGCGGCGACGGCGGCGACGGCCTTCTTGCCGCTCCTGGCTCCGGCGGAGGCCGCGGACGCGGCTACCTTCTTCGTCCTGCCGGCGGCGGCGGACGCGGCGGCCTTGCCGCCGGCGGGCTTCTTGGACGCGGAGGTCTTAGACTCCAGTTTGAACGAGCCGGACGCGCCCTTACCCTTTGTCTGGATGAGCGCGCCGGACTCGACGGCGCTCTTCAGATACTTTCTGATGAACGGCGCCATCTTCTCCGCGTCCACTTTGTACTGGGCGGCGATGTATTTCTTGATCGCCTGCAGTGAGGAGCCGCTCCTCTCCTTTAGCTCCTTGATCGCGCTGTTCACCATCTCGGAAGTTTTAGGATGGGTGGGCTTCGCCTTCGGCTTCTTGGCGGCAGCGCTGCCGGCGCCCGCCGATGTTTTCGGTTTCTTCGCGGGTGTCGCCGGCGCCGGTGCTTCGGATGCTACTGCGGTGTCAGACATTTTCTTTTTCTTATTTATTTTCGATTTCACACACTACACGAACGAATTAGTTGGTTAGTTACACTGAGCTGGCTGGTTAGCTAGCTACAGAGCGAAAAAAATAATAGTCCACTGAGCGACTGTACACACTGCACAGAGGTCGCTGTTGGTAGTAAGGGTCGGGGCTATACCGTAAGGAGAGCCGCGATGTCGCTAAACATTTTCTCGTACGAACACTTACAACTTTTCACTAGCATGCATCGGAATAAATGAAAATTATATATTCCCATTTAAATTTTCCAACATTAATTAATATTGAGTAGTTTCGTCTTGAGCCCCTGCGCGTCGCGGCATTCGTCTCTCGCACGTATCTTCGTTTCGCGCGGAGCGATCGATGTTTAATTTCGATACATAGCTAGTCACGTACCTCGGGTCCCGTTTAAAATTCATTTTTCTCTATAAAACGTAGCTCTAATCATTTTATATGTTGCTAAATGGCGAGCTGAGATTCCTCTCTAAGAATATGTTCACTCGTGGTACCTCTGAACAGTATTTTGATCTAGTTTGGAGCTATCGAAGTCGACCCTCGTAAAACACAACCCGATCTTTCGACGTGTACGGATAGTCGTCTCCCGCCGGCGGACTGATTATTTCGATTCAGTTATGCCTTACTATGTTATAGAAAATTATAACTATTTAATTTATGTTACATTATCATTGATCGCAAACATAGGGACGTTTAAACAAGCCAATTCCCATGAACGCAAAAAGGCGCGCTCGGTCTGCGGCGCTATGTATCGCGATGTTTGAGGCGCACCACAATCACATTCTCTCATATTATCAGTGCTTGCTAATTATTGAAAGTTAATCTGTCTCGTCTCAGGTAGATAATTAGTTTATTAGTCAGTTAGATAATCATAATAATTAATATGTTGTAATTTGAGAATATAATAATTATAAGTTGTCGGTCGGTCGAGTGTAGCGTTAGTGTTATCATCAGCGTCACTACACGAATAGAAATAATGAAATGAGCGATTCATAGATGCCTGTAAAATAGGTTTATGTGAATAAAGCTATTTTGTTGATTTGATTCATTTAATACTTACCTAACCTACCCACTTACCTACTAACTACTTAGGTACCTGCGTGCGTATATAGGTAAATAACTACGCCATCTTATTGTTCGGGCAACAAAATAGGTATGTAGGTAGGTAAGTAGACGTACAGAGTCACAGAACTGAAACGAAATAAATACTTATTTGTTTTTGTTTGTACGTACTCTTACTTCTCTTTCCTAGGAAGGCGTGTTACTAAATTATATAGATACAGAGTACTTACACTTTTGTTAGACATCTGACAATGAATGAAACACGATATAAAATGTATTATTTATTATATTTATGCGTTTGTTTCGATGAACGCGAGTATATACGAGTAGAATAATATATGGAATCATATGCGGCCCTGAAAAGGGCCTTTTTTTATGAGCGCCAACCTACTGACTACTGCGAGACATCTAGTGGATAGATTACTAGCCAATGTCTTTTACGTAGCAACATTGACGTTCGTCTTAACCACCGAATCCGTACAGCGTGCGGCCCTGGCGTTTCAGAGCGTACACGACGTCCATAGCGGTGACGGTCTTCCTCTTCGCGTGCTCGGTGTAGGTGACGGCGTCGCGGATCACGTTCTCGAGGAACACTTTGAGCACACCGCGAGTCTCCTCGTAAATCAATCCGGATATACGCTTTACGCCGCCCCTGCGCGCTAGACGACGGATGGCGGGCTTCGTGATACCTTGGATGTTATCACGCAACACTTTTCTGTGCCGCTTGGCGCCTCCTTTTCCCAAACCCTTACCACCTTTACCGCGACCGGTCATCTTGTTAGCGTTAATGCACTGGTGTACGTGTTATAGGCAATTCCAAACTTGCGAGCGCGCCGTACCGCACACTGTGAACAACAACACTGGTATCAAAAAACATTTTTCGGACTCTATATATATATGGAGCTGATCGACGTATCGTGTCGGTCGTTATTTCTCATACGGTATCCCAGGTTGCGAGAAAGGGACGTAAGAACTTGTGGAGGGTGGTAAGAGGCGGGGCGAGAGGGGGAATGGGGGGGGGGAGATATTCCGCATTCGTGTGTTAGATAGCAGAGGCATAACATATTATTAATTACGTTAATTTGGTTGTAATTAACCCTTAAAACTAAACCTACCTATATTTTTATTATGATATGTAATGCCGTGCCGTGGCGACCAATCAACCAGCAAACAGACACGACGTCCATGCACCATACAATATATATAGACATACATACTACGCAATCATATACGCATTGAGCGGTCGTCATGTATTCGTATCGTTCATATCGTTTCTGTTTTGCCAAATACAGCAATCTTATTTATACGCATCATCTTTCTGCTCGCAAGCTCGCTTGCTAGATAGCTACTTTAAACTAACTAATTAAACTAAAATAATTTTGAATGAATGTTGTGAAAAATTTTGTGGCCCTGAAAAGGGCCTTTTGATTTTGAGGAGGCGCGTGCGCGCGCGTACGTACGTTATGTAACGTAACCGACCACACCGCATCGCACCACACTCACTCTCACTCGCTGGTACACGCAGAATCTTAGGCGCGTTCGCCTCTGATCCTGCGCGCGAGTTGAATGTCTTTCGGCATAATGGTGACACGCTTAGCGTGGATGGCGCAAAGGTTTGTATCTTCGAAGAGTCCCACTAGGTACGCTTCGCTGGCCTCCTGCAGGGCCATAACGGCGGAGCTCTGGAAGCGGAGGTCGGTCTTGAAGTCCTGGGCGATCTCGCGCACTAGACGTTGGAACGGAAGTTTGCGGATCAGAAGCTCAGTGCTCTTCTGGTAGCGACGGATCTCACGAAGTGCCACAGTGCCGGGCCTGTAGCGATGAGGCTTCTTGACACCGCCGGTTGCCGGCGCGCTCTTACGGGCCGCCTTGGTGGCCAACTGCTTGCGTGGCGCCTTACCACCGGTTGACTTGCGAGCGGTCTGCTTCGTACGAGCCATAGCGTACTTTGTTCTGTTCTATCTACTACAGTAAACAATTGAAAGAAAACTGATACGTAACGCTGCCGACGACGATCGGGGCTACAATAAAAACGGACCTCTGCCGGCGAGAGCTTATATGTACACGTGGGGGGGGGGGGGGGGGGACTCATGCGGGGCGCGGGTGAGACGGGCCGTTCACTTCGCACATCCCTCGAACGTGGCGTACTAACGTAGGTTGGTGTGGTACGAACTGATAGGTACATTAGTAATAATATTTTATAATTAATTATTATTTATTAAAGAGTATTTCACCTATTTCTTTGTAAATCACTAACTGTGCTAGAAACTAACATATTCTTTTCCTTATCAAAATAATTTAAAATTGGCTATAATAGATTGGCATCAAATGCCCGCCCGCCGCTCGCTCATATACTCTTAATAAATAAATAGGTTTTACGCCAAATGCAATACCTACCTACGTACACAGCTTAGGTAAGAAGATGAAAATGCGAAGTTGCATGCCCGGCAACTTTACGCCGCGCTCGTGCAACGTCGCATTCGTTTATAGTTATTGTATAGGTAGGTATTTTTTCTATTCAGCAGATTCATGTTGTGGGAAAAAAAAAATAACCTTAACCTAATCTAACATAACAGATTTTGTGTGTATTTATATCGTACAATTAATTAGTATTAGTAGTAGTAGTAAGTAATTAGTCAAAAGTGTATAGCTAAAGTAAATGAAAAATAATTTAGAACTATCCGAAAACAAGGAATCTTTTTGTGGCCCTGAAAAGGGCCTTTTGTTTTATTATTCGTGTAGTTACGTGAATGTAAATACATAGCACACCACCTCACTTTGAGCTGGTGTACTTGGTGACGGCCTTGGTGCCTTCACTGACGGCGTGCTTGGCCAACTCTCCGGGCAGCAACAGTCTCACGGACGTCTGCACCTCCCTAGAGGTGATCGTCGACCTCTTGTTGTAGTGGGCGAGACGGGAAGCCTCGGCGGCGATGCGTTCGAATATGTCGTTCACGAACGAGTTCATGATCGACATAGCCTTACTGGAAATTCCGGTGTCGGGGTGGACTTGCTTGAGCACTTTGTAGATGTAAATGGCATAGCTCTCCTTCCTCTTGTGCTTCTTCTTTCTCTTGTCGGATTTGGAGATGTTCTTCTGGGCTTTGCCCGATTTCTTGGCGGCCTTACCGCTAGTCTTGGGTGGCATAGTTTACTAAGTATGCGTAAAATTGATTGAACAATAGTAGTAAACACTAGGTGAATTCTATGCGAACGCGACCGCCTTATAGCGAATGCGCTAGTAGAATGATCGAAAAAATTCGGTGAAACGGGATTGATTAGTTTGCTCGGCGCTCAAGACTACCGGCTGCGTTGAGCGGTCTGGTTGTATTCGACCAATCCGATCGTCGAGTTGCACGATGTAAATCGAGCGGGGAGGGGAGAGAGGGAGTGAGTGAGTGAGACAGAAAGAGATGAGATTTTTTTTTCCCCTTCACCGTGCACTCGTAGCTAGGTAGGTAGGTAGGTAGGTAGGTAGGTAATATAGTTTTTTTTTTTTTTAATTTTAATTTAATAAATCCGCTGTAAGTGTATGCTTATTTAAGTAAATTGATTTAGGTGGAATAAATAGCTTTAACATCCATGTTTCTCATGCACATAGAGAAAGAAAAAAAAAAAAAAAATAATTATTATAGTAGTAACTAAACGCTCTACTTCACTCCAGTCTGTGGACTCTATGACTCTATGGAAGGTTATATCTATGATATATTATTGTGTTGTAAATAATTGATTGATGATTAAAATAATTGAAAATGTTTTTTTTTTTTTCATTTGGAGTGGACTGGACTAAATTAATTAAAATGTTTACCAACATCGGGAAGTCATTAGTTTAAGTGAGTCAGTAATATTTTAAATAGTGTGTAAGTGGGTGTCGATTACAGTATGGAGTCTGTTTATTTGTTGGTATCTAATTAAAGCAAAGTGTGTACAGGTAGGTAGGCGATTGATTGCCGTTGTCGTTGTATTTTAGATAGATCGGAATAATATTGTGGCCCTGAAAAGGGCCTTTTGAAAGAAGTAAAGCACAATATGTATATATGTACTTAGATCGTTGTACGTAAGCGACACGCAAGCAACGACTATTATATTATTAAGCCTTCTTCTCTGTCTTCTTGGGCAACAGAACCGCCTGAATGTTCGGCAGTACGCCACCCTGCGCGATGGTTACGCCGGAGAGGAGCTTGTTCAGTTCCTCGTCGTTGCGGATGGCCAGTTGAAGATGTCTAGGTATGATCCTGGTCTTCTTGTTGTCACGTGCCGCATTACCGGCCAACTCCAATACTTCGGCGGCGAGATATTCCATCACGGCCGCGAGGTACACGGGCGCCCCGGCACCGACGCGTTCGGCATAGTTACCCTTCCTGAGCAGCCTGTGTATACGTCCGACTGGGAACTGCAGGCCGGCGCGATTGGAACGGGACTTAACCTTTCCCTTAACTTTACCGCCTTTGCCACGGCCGGACATGGTTAAATAAAACTTTTAAAACACTACTAAATGCAAGAGAAGCGCGCGCGTGTATCGTGTACACGCGAGCGACGGCGATATGATAGACTTTACTGTAAAATCGCTCACCATGCCTTTTATATGTCTGCACGGTCGCCGAAAAGGAGGGGACGTGGCGAGGTGCGAGCGGACCGCGATGAAAACTACTAAGCGACGTGGGAGTGGGAGTGTGACAGACGGATAGCGTGCGAGTGAGTGAGCGAATGAGTCGAATCGGAGTCGGGAGTCGGGATCGGATCGGTGGTAGTCGCTCGCTACTCGTACGATGATAACATGATCGAGAATCGATTGATGGATTGATTGATTGTGTGTGTGTGTTTGTTTGTTTATTTTTGTGATGATGATTTATGTGGTTGGCGCGTTTGCGAGTCGCTTGAGTGCGAGTGCGTGCGTCTAATTCGACGACAGACGAAAGGTACTATCTATGCATACGTAGAATAATAATATTAATAAATAGTACAGCGTAGTAGAAGTAGTAGTAGTAGTAGCAGCAGCACTACAGTAATACTTTATTATACTTTCAAGTGGTAGGTAGGTAGGTAGGTAGGTGTGTGTGCGCGCGGCTTTATTTATTTATAATGAATATTAGTTTGATTTTGCGAACGAACGAACGAACGTTGTGTCGGGTATGCGTAGCCAGATGCATCATAGGCAGGCAGGCAGGCAGCCATAGATAGATTATCGGATAGAAATGTTAGCCCTGAAAAGGGCTTTTTAAGGTTTGTTGCGGTTGTAACGCCGCACGCAGAACTTGAACGCACACGCATCATCGCCGCGTGGTTGGTCGGTAGGTTGGTTGGGTACGGGTAGGTACACACAAACACACACACACGCAAGCGCGCGCGGCGACTGGCGAGGTGGCGAGATGTCCGACGAGGCCGGCGGCTAGCTAGCAGCCAGCTTACTTCTTCGCAGCGGCGGCCTTCTTTGCGGCGGGCTTCGACTTGGGCGCGGCTTTCTTGGGCTTAGGCGCTTTGGGTTTCTTGGTCGGCGGCTTGGCGGTCTTCTTCGCCTTGGAGACGGCGCCCTTCGCTTTGGCCGGAGAGGCGGCGGCTGCGGCGGCGCTGGCGGTGGCCTTCTTGGCGGCGGCGGCGGGCTTCTTCCTCTTGGCGGCGGCGGCGGCCTTCTTGTCCCTGGCGGTCGCGGCCGCGGACTTCGCCTTTGCGGGTGACGCGGCGGTCGCGGCGACGGCGGCGACGGCCTTCTTGCCGCTCCTGGCTCCGGCGGAGGCCGCGGACGCGGCTACCTTCTTCGTCCTGCCGGCGGCGGCGGACGCGGCGGCCTTGCCGCCGGCGGGCTTCTTGGACGCGGAGGTCTTAGACTCCAGTTTGAACGAGCCGGACGCGCCCTTACCCTTTGTCTGGATGAGCGCGCCGGACTCGACGGCGCTCTTCAGATACTTTCTGATGAACGGCGCCATCTTCTCCGCGTCCACTTTGTACTGGGCGGCGATGTATTTCTTGATCGCCTGCAGTGAGGAGCCGCTCCTCTCCTTTAGCTCCTTGATCGCGCTGTTCACCATCTCGGAAGTTTTAGGATGGGTGGGCTTCGCCTTCGGCTTCTTGGCGGCAGCGCTGCCGGCGCCCGCCGATGTTTTCGGTTTCTTCGCGGGTGTCGCCGGCGCCGGTGCTTCGGATGCTACTGCGGTGTCAGACATTTTCTTTTTCTTATTTATTTTCGATTTCACACACTACACGAACGAATTAGTTGGTTAGTTACACTGAGCTGGCTGGTTAGCTAGCTACAGAGCGAAAAAAATAATAGTCCACTGAGCGACTGTACACACTGCACAGAGGTCGCTGTTGGTAGTAAGGGTCGGGGCTATACCGTAAGGAGAGCCGCGATGTCGCTAAACATTTTCTCGTACGAACACTTACAACTTTTCACTAGCATGCATCGGAATAAATGAAAATTATATATTCCCATTTAAATTTTCCAACATTAATTAATATTGAGTAGTTTCGTCTTGAGCCCCTGCGCGTCGCGGCATTCGTCTCTCGCACGTATCTTCGTTTCGCGCGGAGCGATCGATGTTTAATTTCGATACATAGCTAGTCACGTACCTCGGGTCCCGTTTAAAATTCATTTTTCTCTATAAAACGTAGCTCTAATCATTTTATATGTTGCTAAATGGCGAGCTGAGATTCCTCTCTAAGAATATGTTCACTCGTGGTACCTCTGAACAGTATTTTGATCTAGTTTGGAGCTATCGAAGTCGACCCTCGTAAAACACAACCCGATCTTTCGACGTGTACGGATAGTCGTCTCCCGCCGGCGGACTGATTATTTCGATTCAGTTATGCCTTACTATGTTATAGAAAATTATAACTATTTAATTTATGTTACATTATCATTGATCGCAAACATAGGGACGTTTAAACAAGCCAATTCCCATGAACGCAAAAAGGCGCGCTCGGTCTGCGGCGCTATGTATCGCGATGTTTGAGGCGCACCACAATCACATTCTCTCATATTATCAGTGCTTGCTAATTATTGAAAGTTAATCTGTCTCGTCTCAGGTAGATAATTAGTTTATTAGTCAGTTAGATAATCATAATAATTAATATGTTGTAATTTGAGAATATAATAATTATAAGTTGTCGGTCGGTCGAGTGTAGCGTTAGTGTTATCATCAGCGTCACTACACGAATAGAAATAATGAAATGAGCGATTCATAGATGCCTGTAAAATAGGTTTATGTGAATAAAGCTATTTTGTTGATTTGATTCATTTAATACTTACCTAACCTACCCACTTACCTACTAACTACTTAGGTACCTGCGTGCGTATATAGGTAAATAACTACGCCATCTTATTGTTCGGGCAACAAAATAGGTATGTAGGTAGGTAAGTAGACGTACAGAGTCACAGAACTGAAACGAAATAAATACTTATTTGTTTTTGTTTGTACGTACTCTTACTTCTCTTTCCTAGGAAGGCGTGTTACTAAATTATATAGATACAGAGTACTTACACTTTTGTTAGACATCTGACAATGAATGAAACACGATATAAAATGTATTATTTATTATATTTATGCGTTTGTTTCGATGAACGCGAGTATATACGAGTAGAATAATATATGGAATCATATGCGGCCCTGAAAAGGGCCTTTTTTTATGAGCGCCAACCTACTGACTACTGCGAGACATCTAGTGGATAGATTACTAGCCAATGTCTTTTACGTAGCAACATTGACGTTCGTCTTAACCACCGAATCCGTACAGCGTGCGGCCCTGGCGTTTCAGAGCGTACACGACGTCCATAGCGGTGACGGTCTTCCTCTTCGCGTGCTCGGTGTAGGTGACGGCGTCGCGGATCACGTTCTCGAGGAACACTTTGAGCACACCGCGAGTCTCCTCGTAAATCAATCCGGATATACGCTTTACGCCGCCCCTGCGCGCTAGACGACGGATGGCGGGCTTCGTGATACCTTGGATGTTATCACGCAACACTTTTCTGTGCCGCTTGGCGCCTCCTTTTCCCAAACCCTTACCACCTTTACCGCGACCGGTCATCTTGTTAGCGTTAATGCACTGGTGTACGTGTTATAGGCAATTCCAAACTTGCGAGCGCGCCGTACCGCACACTGTGAACAACAACACTGGTATCAAAAAACATTTTTCGGACTCTATATATATATGGAGCTGATCGACGTATCGTGTCGGTCGTTATTTCTCATACGGTATCCCAGGTTGCGAGAAAGGGACGTAAGAACTTGTGGAGGGTGGTAAGAGGCGGGGCGAGAGGGGGAATGGGGGGGGGGAGATATTCCGCATTCGTGTGTTAGATAGCAGAGGCATAACATATTATTAATTACGTTAATTTGGTTGTAATTAACCCTTAAAACTAAACCTACCTATATTTTTATTATGATATGTAATGCCGTGCCGTGGCGACCAATCAACCAGCAAACAGACACGACGTCCATGCACCATACAATATATATAGACATACATACTACGCAATCATATACGCATTGAGCGGTCGTCATGTATTCGTATCGTTCATATCGTTTCTGTTTTGCCAAATACAGCAATCTTATTTATACGCATCATCTTTCTGCTCGCAAGCTCGCTTGCTAGATAGCTACTTTAAACTAACTAATTAAACTAAAATAATTTTGAATGAATGTTGTGAAAAATTTTGTGGCCCTGAAAAGGGCCTTTTGATTTTGAGGAGGCGCGTGCGCGCGCGTACGTACGTTATGTAACGTAACCGACCACACCGCATCGCACCACACTCACTCTCACTCGCTGGTACACGCAGAATCTTAGGCGCGTTCGCCTCTGATCCTGCGCGCGAGTTGAATGTCTTTCGGCATAATGGTGACACGCTTAGCGTGGATGGCGCAAAGGTTTGTATCTTCGAAGAGTCCCACTAGGTACGCTTCGCTGGCCTCCTGCAGGGCCATAACGGCGGAGCTCTGGAAGCGGAGGTCGGTCTTGAAGTCCTGGGCGATCTCGCGCACTAGACGTTGGAACGGAAGTTTGCGGATCAGAAGCTCAGTGCTCTTCTGGTAGCGACGGATCTCACGAAGTGCCACAGTGCCGGGCCTGTAGCGATGAGGCTTCTTGACACCGCCGGTTGCCGGCGCGCTCTTACGGGCCGCCTTGGTGGCCAACTGCTTGCGTGGCGCCTTACCACCGGTTGACTTGCGAGCGGTCTGCTTCGTACGAGCCATAGCGTACTTTGTTCTGTTCTATCTACTACAGTAAACAATTGAAAGAAAACTGATACGTAACGCTGCCGACGACGATCGGGGCTACAATAAAAACGGACCTCTGCCGGCGAGAGCTTATATGTACACGTGGGGGGGGGGGGGGGGGACTCATGCGGGGCGCGGGTGAGACGGGCCGTTCACTTCGCACATCCCTCGAACGTGGCGTACTAACGTAGGTTGGTGTGGTACGAACTGATAGGTACATTAGTAATAATATTTTATAATTAATTATTATTTATTAAAGAGTATTTCACCTATTTCTTTGTAAATCACTAACTGTGCTAGAAACTAACATATTCTTTTCCTTATCAAAATAATTTAAAATTGGCTATAATAGATTGGCATCAAATGCCCGCCCGCCGCTCGCTCATATACTCTTAATAAATAAATAGGTTTTACGCCAAATGCAATACCTACCTACGTACACAGCTTAGGTAAGAAGATGAAAATGCGAAGTTGCATGCCCGGCAACTTTACGCCGCGCTCGTGCAACGTCGCATTCGTTTATAGTTATTGTATAGGTAGGTATTTTTTCTATTCAGCAGATTCATGTTGTGGGAAAAAAAAAATAACCTTAACCTAATCTAACATAACAGATTTTGTGTGTATTTATATCGTACAATTAATTAGTATTAGTAGTAGTAGTAAGTAATTAGTCAAAAGTGTATAGCTAAAGTAAATGAAAAATAATTTAGAACTATCCGAAAACAAGGAATCTTTTTGTGGCCCTGAAAAGGGCCTTTTGTTTTATTATTCGTGTAGTTACGTGAATGTAAATACATAGCACACCACCTCACTTTGAGCTGGTGTACTTGGTGACGGCCTTGGTGCCTTCACTGACGGCGTGCTTGGCCAACTCTCCGGGCAGCAACAGTCTCACGGACGTCTGCACCTCCCTAGAGGTGATCGTCGACCTCTTGTTGTAGTGGGCGAGACGGGAAGCCTCGGCGGCGATGCGTTCGAATATGTCGTTCACGAACGAGTTCATGATCGACATAGCCTTACTGGAAATTCCGGTGTCGGGGTGGACTTGCTTGAGCACTTTGTAGATGTAAATGGCATAGCTCTCCTTCCTCTTGTGCTTCTTCTTTCTCTTGTCGGATTTGGAGATGTTCTTCTGGGCTTTGCCCGATTTCTTGGCGGCCTTACCGCTAGTCTTGGGTGGCATAGTTTACTAAGTATGCGTAAAATTGATTGAACAATAGTAGTAAACACTAGGTGAATTCTATGCGAACGCGACCGCCTTATAGCGAATGCGCTAGTAGAATGATCGAAAAAATTCGGTGAAACGGGATTGATTAGTTTGCTCGGCGCTCAAGACTACCGGCTGCGTTGAGCGGTCTGGTTGTATTCGACCAATCCGATCGTCGAGTTGCACGATGTAAATCGAGCGGGGAGGGGAGAGAGGGAGTGAGTGAGTGAGACAGAAAGAGATGAGATTTTTTTTTCCCCTTCACCGTGCACTCGTAGCTAGGTAGGTAGGTAGGTAGGTAGGTAGGTAATATAGTTTTTTTTTTTTTTTAATTTTAATTTAATAAATCCGCTGTAAGTGTATGCTTATTTAAGTAAATTGATTTAGGTGGAATAAATAGCTTTAACATCCATGTTTCTCATGCACATAGAGAAAGAAAAAAAAAAAAAAAATAATTATTATAGTAGTAACTAAACGCTCTACTTCACTCCAGTCTGTGGACTCTATGACTCTATGGAAGGTTATATCTATGATATATTATTGTGTTGTAAATAATTGATTGATGATTAAAATAATTGAAAATGTTTTTTTTTTTTTCATTTGGAGTGGACTGGACTAAATTAATTAAAATGTTTACCAACATCGGGAAGTCATTAGTTTAAGTGAGTCAGTAATATTTTAAATAGTGTGTAAGTGGGTGTCGATTACAGTATGGAGTCTGTTTATTTGTTGGTATCTAATTAAAGCAAAGTGTGTACAGGTAGGTAGGCGATTGATTGCCGTTGTCGTTGTATTTTAGATAGATCGGAATAATATTGTGGCCCTGAAAAGGGCCTTTTGAAAGAAGTAAAGCACAATATGTATATATGTACTTAGATCGTTGTACGTAAGCGACACGCAAGCAACGACTATTATATTATTAAGCCTTCTTCTCTGTCTTCTTGGGCAACAGAACCGCCTGAATGTTCGGCAGTACGCCACCCTGCGCGATGGTTACGCCGGAGAGGAGCTTGTTCAGTTCCTCGTCGTTGCGGATGGCCAGTTGAAGATGTCTAGGTATGATCCTGGTCTTCTTGTTGTCACGTGCCGCATTACCGGCCAACTCCAATACTTCGGCGGCGAGATATTCCATCACGGCCGCGAGGTACACGGGCGCCCCGGCACCGACGCGTTCGGCATAGTTACCCTTCCTGAGCAGCCTGTGTATACGTCCGACTGGGAACTGCAGGCCGGCGCGATTGGAACGGGACTTAACCTTTCCCTTAACTTTACCGCCTTTGCCACGGCCGGACATGGTTAAATAAAACTTTTAAAACACTACTAAATGCAAGAGAAGCGCGCGCGTGTATCGTGTACACGCGAGCGACGGCGATATGATAGACTTTACTGTAAAATCGCTCACCATGCCTTTTATATGTCTGCACGGTCGCCGAAAAGGAGGGGACGTGGCGAGGTGCGAGCGGACCGCGATGAAAACTACTAAGCGACGTGGGGTGGGAGTGTGACAGACGGATAGCGTGCGAGTGAGTGAGCGAATGAGTCGAATCGGAGTCGGGAGTCGGGATCGGATCGGTGGTAGTCGCTCGCTACTCGTACGATGATAACATGATCGAGAATCGATTGATGGATTGATTGATTGTGTGTGTGTGTTTGTTTGTTTATTTTTGTGATGATGATTTATGTGGTTGGCGCGTTTGCGAGTCGCTTGAGTGCGAGTGCGTGCGTCTAATTCGACGACAGACGAAAGGTACTATCTATGCATACGTAGAATAATAATATTAATAAATAGTACAGCGTAGTAGAAGTAGTAGTAGTAGTAGCAGCAGCACTACAGTAATACTTTATTATACTTTCAAGTGGTAGGTAGGTAGGTAGGTAGGTGTGTGTGCGCGCGGCTTTATTTATTTATAATGAATATTAGTTTGATTTTGCGAACGAACGAACGAACGTTGTGTCGGGTATGCGTAGCCAGATGCATCATAGGCAGGCAGGCAGGCAGCCATAGATAGATTATCGGATAGAAATGTTAGCCCTGAAAAGGGCTTTTTAAGGTTTGTTGCGGTTGTAACGCCGCACGCAGAACTTGAACGCACACGCATCATCGCCGCGTGGTTGGTCGGTAGGTTGGTTGGGTACGGGTAGGTACACACAAACACACACACACGCAAGCGCGCGCGGCGACTGGCGAGGTGGCGAGATGTCCGACGAGGCCGGCGGCTAGCTAGCAGCCAGCTTACTTCTTCGCAGCGGCGGCCTTCTTTGCGGCGGGCTTCGACTTGGGCGCGGCTTTCTTGGGCTTAGGCGCTTTGGGTTTCTTGGTCGGCGGCTTGGCGGTCTTCTTCGCCTTGGAGACGGCGCCCTTCGCTTTGGCCGGAGAGGCGGCGGCTGCGGCGGCGCTGGCGGTGGCCTTCTTGGCGGCGGCGGCGGGCTTCTTCCTCTTGGCGGCGGCGGCGGCCTTCTTGTCCCTGGCGGTCGCGGCCGCGGACTTCGCCTTTGCGGGTGACGCGGCGGTCGCGGCGACGGCGGCGACGGCCTTCTTGCCGCTCCTGGCTCCGGCGGAGGCCGCGGACGCGGCTACCTTCTTCGTCCTGCCGGCGGCGGCGGACGCGGCGGCCTTGCCCGCCGTCGGGCTTCTTGGACGCGGAGGTCTTAGACTCCAGTTTGAACGAGCCGGACGCGCCCTTACCCTTTGTCTGGATGAGCGCGCCGGACTCGACGGCGCTCTTCAGATACTTTCTGATGAACGGCGCCATCTTCTCCGCGTCCACTTTGTACTGGGCGGCGATGTATTTCTTGATCGCCTGCAGTGAGGAGCCGCTCCTCTCCTTTAGCTCCTTGATCGCGCTGTTCACCATCTCGGAAGTTTTAGGATGGGTGGGCTTCGCCTTCGGCTTCTTGGCGGCAGCGCTGCCGGCGCCCGCCGATGTTTTCGGTTTCTTCGCGGGTGTCGCCGGCGCCGGTGCTTCGGATGCTACTGCGGTGTCAGACATTTTCTTTTTCTTATTTATTTTCGATTTCACACACTACACGAACGAATTAGTTGGTTAGTTACACTGAGCTGGCTGGTTAGCTAGCTACAGAGCGAAAAAAATAATAGTCCACTGAGCGACTGTACACACTGCACAGAGGTCGCTGTTGGTAGTAAGGGTCGGGGCTATACCGTAAGGAGAGCCGCGATGTCGCTAAACATTTTCTCGTACGAACACTTACAACTTTTCACTAGCATGCATCGGAATAAATGAAAATTATATATTCCCATTTAAATTTTCCAACATTAATTAATATTGAGTAGTTTCGTCTTGAGCCCCTGCGCGTCGCGGCATTCGTCTCTCGCACGTATCTTCGTTTCGCGCGGAGCGATCGATGTTTAATTTCGATACATAGCTAGTCACGTACCTCGGGTCCCGTTTAAAATTCATTTTTCTCTATAAAACGTAGCTCTAATCATTTTATATGTTGCTAAATGGCGAGCTGAGATTCCTCTCTAAGAATATGTTCACTCGTGGTACCTCTGAACAGTATTTTGATCTAGTTTGGAGCTATCGAAGTCGACCCTCGTAAAACACAACCCGATCTTTCGACGTGTACGGATAGTCGTCTCCCGCCGGCGGACTGATTATTTCGATTCAGTTATGCCTTACTATGTTATAGAAAATTATAACTATTTAATTTATGTTACATTATCATTGATCGCAAACATAGGGACGTTTAAACAAGCCAATTCCCATGAACGCAAAAAGGCGCGCTCGGTCTGCGGCGCTATGTATCGCGATGTTTGAGGCGCACCACAATCACATTCTCTCATATTATCAGTGCTTGCTAATTATTGAAAGTTAATCTGTCTCGTCTCAGGTAGATAATTAGTTTATTAGTCAGTTAGATAATCATAATAATTAATATGTTGTAATTTGAGAATATAATAATTATAAGTTGTCGGTCGGTCGAGTGTAGCGTTAGTGTTATCATCAGCGTCACTACACGAATAGAAATAATGAAATGAGCGATTCATAGATGCCTGTAAAATAGGTTTATGTGAATAAAGCTATTTTGTTGATTTGATTCATTTAATACTTACCTAACCTACCCACTTACCTACTAACTACTTAGGTACCTGCGTGCGTATATAGGTAAATAACTACGCCATCTTATTGTTCGGGCAACAAAATAGGTATGTAGGTAGGTAAGTAGACGTACAGAGTCACAGAACTGAAACGAAATAAATACTTATTTGTTTTTGTTTGTACGTACTCTTACTTCTCTTTCCTAGGAAGGCGTGTTACTAAATTATATAGATACAGAGTACTTACACTTTTGTTAGACATCTGACAATGAATGAAACACGATATAAAATGTATTATTTATTATATTTATGCGTTTGTTTCGATGAACGCGAGTATATACGAGTAGAATAATATATGGAATCATATGCGGCCTGAAAAGGGCCTTTTTTTATGAGCGCCAACCTACTGACTACTGCGAGACATCTAGTGGATAGATTACTAGCCAATGTCTTTTACGTAGCAACATTGACGTTCGTCTTAACCACCGAATCCGTACAGCGTGCGGCCCTGGCGTTTCAGAGCGTACACGACGTCCATAGCGGTGACGGTCTTCCTCTTCGCGTGCTCGGTGTAGGTGACGGCGTCGCGGATCACGTTCTCGAGGAACACTTTGAGCACACCGCGAGTCTCCTCGTAAATCAATCCGGATATACGCTTTACGCCGCCCCTGCGCGCTAGACGACGGATGGCGGGCTTCGTGATACCTTGGATGTTATCACGCAACACTTTTCTGTGCCGCTTGGCGCCTCCTTTTCCCAAACCCTTACCACCTTTACCGCGACCGGTCATCTTGTTAGCGTTAATGCACTGGTGTACGTGTTATAGGCAATTCCAAACTTGCGAGCGCGCCGTACCGCACACTGTGAACAACAACACTGGTATCAAAAAACATTTTTCGGACTCTATATATATATGGAGCTGATCGACGTATCGTGTCGGTCGTTATTTCTCATACGGTATCCCAGGTTGCGAGAAAGGGACGTAAGAACTTGTGGAGGGTGGTAAGAGGCGGGGCGAGAGGGGGAATGGGGGGGGGGAGATATTCCGCATTCGTGTGTTAGATAGCAGAGGCATAACATATTATTAATTACGTTAATTTGGTTGTAATTAACCCTTAAAACTAAACCTACCTATATTTTTATTATGATATGTAATGCCGTGCCGTGGCGACCAATCAACCAGCAAACAGACACGACGTCCATGCACCATACAATATATATAGACATACATACTACGCAATCATATACGCATTGAGCGGTCGTCATGTATTCGTATCGTTCATATCGTTTCTGTTTTGCCAAATACAGCAATCTTATTTATACGCATCATCTTTCTGCTCGCAAGCTCGCTTGCTAGATAGCTACTTTAAACTAACTAATTAAACTAAAATAATTTTGAATGAATGTTGTGAAAAATTTTGTGGCCCTGAAAAGGGCCTTTTGATTTTGAGGAGGCGCGTGCGCGCGCGTACGTACGTTATGTAACGTAACCGACCACACCGCATCGCACCACACTCACTCTCACTCGCTGGTACACGCAGAATCTTAGGCGCGTTCGCCTCTGATCCTGCGCGCGAGTTGAATGTCTTTCGGCATAATGGTGACACGCTTAGCGTGGATGGCGCAAAGGTTTGTATCTTCGAAGAGTCCCACTAGGTACGCTTCGCTGGCCTCCTGCAGGGCCATAACGGCGGAGCTCTGGAAGCGGAGGTCGGTCTTGAAGTCCTGGGCGATCTCGCGCACTAGACGTTGGAACGGAAGTTTGCGGATCAGAAGCTCAGTGCTCTTCTGGTAGCGACGGATCTCACGAAGTGCCACAGTGCCGGGCCTGTAGCGATGAGGCTTCTTGACACCGCCGGTTGCCGGCGCGCTCTTACGGGCCGCCTTGGTGGCCAACTGCTTGCGTGGCGCCTTACCACCGGTGACTTGCGAGCGGTCTGCTTCGTACGAGCCATAGCGTACTTTGTTCTGTTCTATCTACTACAGTAAACAATTGAAAGAAAACTGATACGTAACGCTGCCGACGACGATCGGGGCTACAATAAAAACGGACCTCTGCCGGCGAGAGCTTATATGTACACGTGGGGGGGGGGGGGGGGACTCATGCGGGGCGCGGGTGAGGACGGGCCGTTCACTTCGCACACCCCTCGAACGTGGCGTACTAACGTAGGTTGGTGTGGTACGAACTGATAGGTACATTAGTAATAATATTTTATAATTAATTATTATTTATTAAAGAGTATTTCACCTATTTCTTTGTAAATCACTAACTGTGCTAGAAACTAACATATTCTTTTCCTTATCAAAATAATTTAAAATTGGCTATAATAGATTGGCATCAAATGCCCGCCCGCCGCTCGCTCATATACTCTTAATAAATAAATAGGTTTTACGCCAAATGCAATACCTACCTACGTACACAGCTTAGGTAAGAAGATGAAAATGCGAAGTTGCATGCCCGGCAACTTTACGCCGCGCTCGTGCAACGTCGCATTCGTTTATAGTTATTGTATAGGTAGGTATTTTTTCTATTCAGCAGATTCATGTTGTGGGAAAAAAAAAAATAACCTTAACCTAATCTAACATAACAGATTTTGTGTGTATTTATATCGTACAATTAATTAGTATTAGTAGTAGTAGTAAGTAATTAGTCAAAAGTGTATAGCTAAAGTAAATGAAAAATAATTTAGAACTATCCGAAAACAAGGAATCTTTTTGTGGCCCTGAAAAGGGCCTTTTGTTTTATTATTCGTGTAGTTACGTGAATGTAAATACATAGCACACCACCTCACTTTGAGCTGGTGTACTTGGTGACGGCCTTGGTGCCTTCACTGACGGCGTGCTTGGCCAACTCTCCGGGCAGCAACAGTCTCACGGACGTCTGCACCTCCCTAGAGGTGATCGTCGACCTCTTGTTGTAGTGGGCGAGACGGGAAGCCTCGGCGGCGATGCGTTCGAATATGTCGTTCACGAACGAGTTCATGATCGACATAGCCTTACTGGAAATCCGGTGTCGGGGTGGACTTGCTTGAGCACTTTGTAGATGTAAATGGCATAGCTCTCCTTCCTCTTGTGCTTCTTCTTTCTCTTGTCGGATTTGGAGATGTTCTTCTGGGCTTTGCCCGATTTCTTGGCGGCCTTACCGCTAGTCTTGGGTGGCATAGTTTACTAAGTATGCGTAAAATTGATTGAACAATAGTAGTAAACACTAGGTGAATTCTATGCGAACGCGACCGCCTTATAGCGAATGCGCTAGTAGAATGATCGAAAAAATTCGGTGAAACGGGATTGATTAGTTTGCTCGGCGCTCAAGACTACCGGCTGCGTTGAGCGGTCTGGTTGTATTCGACCAATCCGATCGTCGAGTTGCACGATGTAAATCGAGCGGGGAGGGGAGAGAGGGAGTGAGTGAGTGAGACAGAAAGAGATGAGATTTTTTTTTCCCCTTCACCGTGCACTCGTAGCTAGGTAGGTAGGTAGGTAGGTAGGTAGGTAATATAGTTTTTTTTTTTTTAATTTTAATTTAATAAATCCGCTGTAAGTGTATGCTTATTTAAGTAAATTGATTTAGGTGGAATAAATAGCTTTAACATCCATGTTTCTCATGCACATAGAGAAAGAAAAAAAAAAAAAAATAATTATTATAGTAGTAACTAAACGCTCTACTTCACTCCAGTCTGTGGACTCTATGACTCTATGGAAGGTTATATCTATGATATATTATTGTGTTGTAAATAATTGATTGATGATTAAAATAATTGAAAATGTTTTTTTTTTTTTTTCATTTGGAGTGGACTGGACTAAATTAATTAAAATGTTTACCAACATCGGGAAGTCATTAGTTTAAGTGAGTCAGTAATATTTTAAATAGTGTGTAAGTGGGTGTCGATTACAGTATGGAGTCTGTTTATTTGTTGGTATCTAATTAAAGCAAAGTGTGTACAGGTAGGTAGGCGATTGATTGCCGTTGTCGTTGTATTTTAGATAGATCGGAATAATATTGTGGCCCTGAAAAGGGCCTTTTGAAAGAAGTAAAGCACAATATGTATATATGTACTTAGATCGTTGTACGTAAGCGACACGCAAGCAACGACTATTATATTATTAAGCCTTCTTCTCTGTCTTCTTGGGCAACAGAACCGCCTGAATGTTCGGCAGTACGCCACCCTGCGCGATGGTTACGCCGGAGAGGAGCTTGTTCAGTTCCTCGTCGTTGCGGATGGCCAGTTGAAGATGTCTAGGTATGATCCTGGTCTTCTTGTTGTCACGTGCCGCATTACCGGCCAACTCCAATACTTCGGCGGCGAGATATTCCATCACGGCCGCGAGGTACACGGGCGCCCCGGCACCGACGCGTTCGGCATAGTTACCCTTCCTGAGCAGCCTGTGTATACGTCCGACTGGGAACTGCAGGCCGGCGCGATTGGAACGGGACTTAACCTTTCCCTTAACTTTACCGCCTTTGCCACGGCCGGACATGGTTAAATAAAACTTTT